>JAYJMM010000112.1:5852500-6293598 GCA_037349105.1 Limnomonas spitsbergensis | reverse complement strand
CCTAAACCCTAAACCCTAAACCCTAAACCCTAAACCCTAAACCCTTAACCCTAAACCCTAAACCCTAAACCCTAAACCCTAAACCCTAAACCCTAAACCCTAAACCCTAAACCCTAAACCCTAAACCCTAAACCCTAAACCCTAAACCCTAAACCCTAAACCCTAAACCCTAAACTAGGTCGAGGGCAAGGCTGGAGGGTTTTGAACCCAGGGTTGTGGGCCAGGCATGTGGGTGTAAAAGCCAGGGCAGGGATAAGGACCTAGGGTCGAGGGCAAGGCTGGAGGGTTTTGGATCTAGGGTTGAGGGCAAGGCTGGAGGGTTTTGGATCCAAGATTGAGGGCAAGGCAGGAGGGTTTTGAACCCAGGGTTGTGGGCCAGGCATGTGGGTGTAAAAGCCAGGGCAGGGATAAGGGCCCAGGGTTGAGGGCAAGGCTGGAAGGTTTTGGATCCATGGTTGAGGGCAAGGCTGGAGGGTTTTGGATACAGGATTGAGGGGAATACTGGAGATCTCAGGACCCAGGGTTGTGGGCCAGGCATGTGGGTGTAAAAGCCAGGGCAGGGTTAAGGACCCAGGGTTGAGGGCAAGGCTGGAGGGTCTTGGATCCAGGGTTGAGGGCAAGGCTGGAGGGTTTTAAATACAGGATTGAGGGGAATACTGGAGATCTCAGGACCCAGGGTTGTGGGCCAGGCATGTGGGTGTAAAAGCCAGGGCAGGGTTAAGGACCCGGGGTTGAGGGCAAGGCTGGAGGGTTTTGGATCCAAGATTGAGGGCAAGGCAGGAGGGTTTTGGACCCTGGGTTGTAGGCCAGGCATGTGGGTGTAAAAGCCAGTGCAGGGATAAGGGCCCAGGGTTGAGGGCAAGGCTGGAAGGTTTTGGATCCATGGTTGAGGGCAAGGCTGGAGGGTTTTGGATACAGGATTGAGGGGAATACTGGAGATCTCAGGACCCAGGGTTGTGGGCCAGGCATGTGGGTGTAAAAGCCAGGGCAGGGTTAAGGACCCAGGGTTGAGGGCAAGGCTGGAGGGTCTTGGATCCAGGGTTGAGGGCAAGGCTGGAGGGTTTTAAATACAGGATTGAGGGGAATACTGGAGATCTCAGGACCCAGGGTTGTGGGCCAGGCATGTGGGTGTAAAAGCCAGGGCAGGGTTAAGGACCCAGGGTTGAGGGCAAGGCTGGAGGGTTTTGGATCCAAGATTGAGGGCAAGGCATGAGGGTTTTGAACCCAGGGTTGTGGGCCAGGCATGTGGGTGTAAAAGCCAGGGCAGGGATAAGGGCCCAGGGTTGAGGGCAAGGCTGTAGGGTTTTGGATCCAGGGTTGAGGGCAAGGCTGGAGGGTTTTAAATACAGGATTGAGGGGAATACTGGAGATCTCAGGACCCAGGGTTGTGGGTCAGGCATGTCGGTGTAAAAGCCAGGGCAGGGTTAAGGGCCCAGGGTTGAGGGCAAGGTTGTAGGGTTTTGGATCCAGGGTTGAGGGCAAGGCTGGAGGGTTTTGGATACAGGATTGAGGGGAATACTGGAGATCTCAGGACCCAGGGTTGTGGGCCAGGCATGTGGGTGTAAAAGCCAGGGCAGGGTTAAGGACCCAGGGTTGAGGGCAAGGCTGGAGGGTCTTGGATCCAGGGTTGAGGGCAAGGCTGGAGGGTTTTAAATACAGGATTGAGGGGAATACTGGAGATCTCAGGACCCAGGGTTGTGGGCCAGGCATGTGGGTGTAAAAGCCAGGGCAGGGTTAAGGACCCAGGGTCGAGGGCAAGGCTGGAGGGTTTTGGATCCAGGGTTGAGGGCAAGGCTGGAGGGTTTTGGATCCAAGATTGAGGGCAAGGCAGGAGGGTTTTGAACCCAGGGTTGTGGGCCAGGCATGTGGGTGTAAAAGCCAGGGCAGGGATAAGGGCCCAGGGTTGAGGGCAAGGCTGGAGGGTTTTGGATCCATGGTTGAGGGCAAGGCTGGAGGGTTTTGGATACAGGATTGAGGGGAATACTGGAGATCTCAGGACCCAGGGTTGTGGGCCAGGCATGTCGGTGTAAAAGCCAGGGCAGGGTTAAGGACCCAGGGTTGAGGGCAAGGCTGGAGGGTCTTGGATCCAGGGTTGAGGGCAAGGCTGGAGGGTTCTAAATACAGGATTGAGGGGAATACTGGAGATCTCAGGACCTAGGGTTGTGGGCCAGGCATGTGGGTGTAAAAGCCAGGGCAGGGTTAAGGACCCAGGGTTGAGGGCAAGGCTGGAGGGTTTTGGATCCAAGATTTAGGGCAAGGCAGGAGGGTTTTAAATACAAGATTGAGGGGAATACTGGAGATCTCAGGACCCAGGGTTGTGTGCCAGGCATGTTGGTGTAAAAGCCAGGGCAGGGTTAAGGACCCAGGGTTGAGGGCAAGGCTGGAGGGTTTTGGATCCAAGATTGAGGGCAAGGCAGGAGGGTTTTGGACCCTGGGTTGTGGGCCAGGCATGTGGGTGTAAAAGCCAGGGCAGGGATAAGGGCCCATGGTTGAGGGCAAGGCTGGAGGGTTTTGGATCCATGGTTGAGGGCAAGGCTGGAGGGTTTTGGATACAGGATTGAGGGGAATACTGGAGATCTCAGGACCCAGGGTTGTGGGCCAGGCATGTGGGTGTAAAAGCCAGGGCAGGGTTAAGGACCCAGGGTTGAGGGCAAGGCTGGAGGGTCTTGGATCCATGGTTGAGGGCAAGGCGGGAGGGTTTTAAATACAGGATTGAGGGGAATACTGGAGATCTCAGGACCCAGGGTTGTGGGCCAGGCATGTGGGTGTAAAAGCCAGGGCAGGGTTAAGGACCCAGGGTTGAGGGCAAGGCTGGAGGGTTTTGGATCCAAGATTGAGGGCAAGGCTGGAGGGTTTTAAATACAGGATTGGGGGGAATACTGGAGATCTCAGGACCCAGGGTTGTGGGCCAAGCATGTGGGTGTAAAAGCCAGGGCAGGGTTAAGGACCCAGGGTTGAGGGCAAGGCTGGAGGGTCTTGGATCCAAGGTTGAGGGCAAGGCTGGAGGGTTTTAAATACAGGATTGAGGGGAATACTGGAGATCTCAGGACCCAGGGTTGTGGGCCAGGCATGTGGGTGTAAAAGCCAGGGCAGGGTTAAAGACCCAGGGTTGAGGGCAAGGCTGGAGGGTTTTGGATCCAAGATTGAGGGCAAGGCAGGAGGGTTTTGGACCCTGGGTTGTAGGCCAGGCATGTGGGTGTAAAAGCCAGGGCAGGGATAAGGGCCCAGGGTTGAGGGCAAGGCTGTAGGGTTTTGGATCCAGGGTTGAGGGCAAGGCTGGAGGGTTTTAAATACAGGATTGAGGGGAATACTGGAGATCTCAGGACCCAGGGTTGTGGGCCAGGCTGTAGGGTATGGTGGAGAGTCTAGGAGAGCACGGGGGGTACGGGAGGGTGGCTGGACCCTGACTGGTTGGATTTTGCAGCAGCATGGTCCTTGTTATGGAGGGATCTGAGTCTAAGGGCATCTGGATGGACCCCGGGAGTTATTGGGTACCTGCTTGTGTCGCAGGGATGTTGGTGCCCATGTTGCGCCGTGCCCTCCACTCCCCTTTCGCTCATCTCTCCCAGCTCCCCAGCCACCGCAAACATCTGAAGGGGGGGAAAGGCATGTGGGTGTAAAAGCCAGGGCAGGGATAAGGACCTAGGGTCGAGGGCAAGGCTGGAGGGTTTTGGATCTAGGGTTGAGGGCAAGGCTGGAGGGTTTTGGATCCAAGATTGAGGGCAAGGCAGGAGGGTTTTGAACCCAGGGTTGTGGGCCAGGCATGTGGGTGTAAAAGCCAGGGCAGGGATAAGGGCCCAGGGTTGAGGGCAAGGCTGGAAGGTTTTGGATCCATGGTTGAGGGCAAGGCTGGAGGGTTTTGGATACAGGATTGAGGGGAATACTGGAGATCTCAGGACCCAGGGTTGTGGGCCAGGCATGTGGGTGTAAAAGCCAGGGCAGGGTTAAGGACCCAGGGTTGAGGGCAAGGCTGGAGGGTCTTGGATCCAGGGTTGAGGGCAAGGCTGGAGGGTTTTAAATACAGGATTGAGGGGAATACTGGAGATCTCAGGACCCAGGGTTGTGGGCCAGGCATGTGGGTGTAAAAGCCAGGGCAGGGTTAAGGACCCGGGGTTGAGGGCAAGGCTGGAGGGTTTTGGATCCAAGATTGAGGGCAAGGCAGGAGGGTTTTGGACCCTGGGTTGTAGGCCAGGCATGTGGGTGTAAAAGCCAGGGCAGGGATAAGGGCCCAGGGTTGAGGGCAAGGCTGGAAGGTTTTGGATCCATGGTTGAGGGCAAGGCTGGAGGGTTTTGGATACAGGATTGAGGGGAATACTGGAGATCTCAGGACCCAGGGTTGTGGGCCAGGCATGTGGGTGTAAAAGCCAGGGCAGGGTTAAGGACCCAGGGTTGAGGGCAAGGCTGGAGGGTCTTGGATCCAGGGTTGAGGGCAAGGCTGGAGGGTTTTAAATACAGGATTGAGGGGAATACTGGAGATCTCAGGACCCAGGGTTGTGGGCCAGGCATGTGGGTGTAAAAGCCAGGGCAGGGTTAAGGACCCAGGGTTGAGGGCAAGGCTGGAGGGTTTTGGATCCAAGATTGAGGGCAAGGCAGGAGGGTTTTGAACCCAGGGTTGTGGGCCAGGCATGTGGGTGTAAAAGCCAGGGCAGGGATAAGGGCCCAGGGTTGAGGGCAAGGCTGGAGGGTTTTGGATCCAGGGTTGAGGGCAAGGCTGGAGGGTTTTAAATACAGGATTGAGGGGAATACTGGAGATCTCAGGACCCAGGGTTGTGGGTCAGGCATGTCGGTGTAAAAGCCAGGGCAGGGTTAAGGGCCCAGGGTTGAGGGCAAGGTTGTAGGGTTTTGGATCCAGGGTTGAGGGCAAGGCTGGAGGGTTTTGGATACAGGATTGAGGGGAATACTGGAGATCTCAGGACCCAGGGTTGTGGGCCAGGCATGTGGGTGTAAAAGCCAGGGCAGGGTTAAGGACCCAGGGTTGAGGGCAAGGCTGGAGGGTCTTGGATCCAGGGTTGAGGGCAAGGCTGGAGGGTTTTAAATACAGGATTGAGGGGAATACTGGAGATCTCAGGACCCAGGGTTGTGGGCCAGGCATGTGGGTGTAAAAGCCAGGGCAGGGTTAAGGACCCAGGGTCGAGGGCAAGGCTGGAGGGTTTTGGATCCAGGGTTGAGGGCAAGGCTGGAGGGTTTTGGATCCAAGATTGAGGGCAAGGCAGGAGGGTTTTGAACCCAGGGTTGTGGGCCAGGCATGTGGGTGTAAAAGCCAGGGCAGGGATAAGGGCCCAGGGTTGAGGGCAAGGCTGGAGGGTTTTGGATCCATGGTTGAGGGCAAGGCTGGAGGGTTTTGGATACAGGATTGAGGGGAATACTGGAGATCTCAGGACCCAGGGTTGTGGGCCAGGCATGTCGGTGTAAAAGCCAGGGCAGGGTTAAGGACCCAGGGTTGAGGGCAAGGCTGGAGGGTCTTGGATCCAGGGTTGAGGGCAAGGCTGGAGGGTTCTAAATACAGGATTGAGGGGAATACTGGAGATCTCAGGACCTAGGGTTGTGGGCCAGGCATGTGGGTGTAAAAGCCAGGGCAGGGTTAAGGACCCAGGGTTGAGGGCAAGGCTGGAGGGTTTTGGATCCAAGATTTAGGGCAAGGCAGGAGGGTTTTAAATACAAGATTGAGGGGAATACTGGAGATCTCAGGACCCAGGGTTGTGTGCCAGGCATGTTGGTGTAAAAGCCAGGGCAGGGTTAAGGACCCAGGGTTGAGGGCAAGGCTGGAGGGTTTTGGATCCAAGATTGAGGGCAAGGCAGGAGGGTTTTGGACCCTGGGTTGTGGGCCAGGCATGTGGGTGTAAAAGCCAGGGCAGGGATAAGGGCCCATGGTTCAGGGCAAAGCTGGAGGGTTTTGGATCCATGGTTGAGGGCAAGGCTGGAGGGTTTTGGATACAGGATTGAGGGGAATACTGGAGATCTCAGGACCCAGGGTTGTGGGCCAGGCATGTGGGTGTAAAAGCCAGGGCATGGTTAAGGACCCAGGGTTGAGGGCAAGGCTGGAGGGTCTTGGATCCATGGTTGAGGGCAAGGCGGGAGGGTTTTAAATACAGGATTGAGGGGAATACTGGAGATCTCAGGACCCAGGGTTGTGGGCCAGGCATGTGGGTGTAAAAGCCAGGGCAGGGTTAAGGACCCAGGGTTGAGGGCAAGGCTGGAGGGTTTTGGATCCAAGATTGAGGGCAAGGCTGGAGGGTTTTAAATACAGGATTGGGGGGAATACTGGAGATCTCAGGACCCAGGGTTGTGGGCCAAGCATGTGGGTGTAAAAGCCAGGGCAGGGTTAAGGACCCAGGGTTGAGGGCAAGGCTGGAGGGTCTTGGATCCAGGGTTGAGGGCAAGGCTGGAGGGTTTTAAATACAGGATTGAGGGGAATACTGGAGATCTCAGGACCCAGGGTTGTGGGCCAGGCATGTGGGTGTAAAAGCCAGGGCAGGGTTAAAGACCCAGGGTTGAGGGCAAGGCTGGAGGGTTTTGGATCCAAGATTGAGGGCAAGGCAGGAGGGTTTTGGACCCGGGGTTGTAGGCCAGGCATGTGGGTGTAAAAGCCAGGGCAGGGATAAGGGCCCAGGGTTGAGGGCAAGGCTGTAGGGTTTTGGATCCAGGGTTGAGGGCAAGGCTGGAGGGTTTTAAATACAGGATTGAGGGGAATACTGGAGATCTCAGGACCCAGGGTTGTGGGCCAGGCTGTAGGGTATGGTGGAGAGTCTAGGAGAGCACGGGGGGTACGGGAGGGTGGCTGGACCCTGACTGGTTGGATTTTGCAGCAGCATGGTCCTTGTTATGGAGGGATCTGAGTCAAAGGGCATCAGGATGGACCCCGGGAGTTATTGGGTACCTGCTTGTGTCGCAGGGATGTTGGTGCCCATGTTGCGCCGTGCCCTCCACTCCCCTTTCGCTCATCTCTCCCAGCTCCCCAGCCACCGCAAACATCTGAAGGGGGGGAAAGGCATGTGGGTGTAAAAGCCAGGGCAGGGTTAAGGACCCAGGGTCGAGGGCAAGGCTGGGGGGTTTTGGATCCAGGGTTGAGGGCAAGGCTGGAGGGTTTTGGATCCAAGATTGAGGGCAAGGCAGGAGGGTTTTGAACCCAGGGTTGTGGGCCAGGCATGTGGGTGTAAAAGCCAGGGCAGGGATAAGGGCCCAGGGTTGAGGGCAAGGCTGGAGGGTTTTGGATCCATGGTTGAGGGCAAGGCTGGAGGGTTTTGGATACAGGATTGAGGGGAATACTGAGAATCTCAGGACCCAGGGTTGTGGGCTAGGCATGTGGGTGTAAAAGCCAGGGCAGGGTTAAGGACCCAGGGTTGAGGGCAAGGATGGAGGGTCTTGGATCCAGGGTTGAGTGCAAGGCTGGAGGGTTTTAAATACAGGATTGAGGGGAATACTGGAGATCTCAGGACCCAGGGTTGTGGGCCAGGCATGTGGGTGTAAAAGCCAGGGCAGGGTTAAGGACCCAGGGTTGAGGGCAAGGCTGGAGGGTTTTGGACCCAAGGTTGAGGGCAAGGCTGGAGGGTTTTGGTTCCAAGATTGAGGGCAAGGCAGGAGGGTTTTGGACCCTGGGTTGTAGGCCAGGCATGTGGGTGTAAAAGCCAGGGCAGGGATAAGGGCCCAAGATTGAGGGCAAGGCAGGAGGGTATGGTGGAGAGGCCAGGCTGTAGGGTATGGTGGAGAGTCTAGGAGAGCACGAGGGGTACGGGAGGGTGGCTGGACCCTGACTGGTTGGATTTTGCAGCAGCATGGTCCTTGTTATGGAGGGATCTGAGTCTAAGGGCATCTGGATGGACCCCGGGAGTTATTGGGTACCTGCTTGTGTCGCAGGGATGTTGGTGCCCATGTTGCGCCGTGCCCTCCACTCCCCTTTCGCTCATCTCTCCCAGCTCCCCAGCCACCGCAAACATCTGAAGGGGGGGAAAGGCATGTGGGTGTAAAAGCCAGGGCAGGGATAAGGACCTAGGGTCGAGGGCAAGGCTGGAGGGTTTTGGATCCAGGGTTGAGGGCAAGGCTGGAGGGTTTTGGATCCAAGATTGAGGGCAAGGCAGGAGGGTTTTGAACCCAGGGTTGTGGGCCATGCATGTGGGTGTAAAAGCCAGGGCAGGGATAAGGGCCCAGGGTTGAGGGCAAGGCTGGAGGGTTTTGGATACATGGTTGAGGGCAAGGCTGGAGGGTTTTGGATACAGGATTGAGGGGAATACTGGAGATCTCAGGACCCAGGGTTGTGGGCCAGGCATGTGGGTGTAAAAGCCAGGGCAGGGTTAAGGACCCAGGGTTGAGGGCAAGGCTCGAGGGTCTTGGATCCAGGGTTGAGGGCAAGGCTGGAGGGTTTTAAATACAGGATTGAGGGGAATACTGGAGATCTCATGACCCAGGGTTGTGGGCCAGGCATGTGGGTGTAAAAGCCAGGGCAGGGTTAAGGACCCAGGGTTGAGGGCAAGGCTGGAGGGTTTTGGATCCAAGATTGAGGGCAAGGCAGGAGGGTTTTGGACCCTGGGTTGTAGGCCAGGCATGTGGGTGTAAAAGCCAGGGCAGGGATAAGGGCCCAGGGTTGAGGGCAAGGCTGGAAGGTTTTGGATCCATGGTTGAGGGCAAGGCTGGAGGGTTTTGGATACAGGATTGAGGGGAATACTGGAGATCTCAGGACCCAGGGTTGTGGGCCAGGCATGTGGGTGTAAAAGCCAGGGCAGGGTTAAGGACCCAGGGTTGAGGGCAAGGCTGGAGGGTCTTGGATCCAGGGTTGAGGGCAAGGCTGGAGGGTTCTAAATACAGGATTGAGGGGAATACTGGAGATCTCAGGACCCAGGGTTGTGGGCCAGGCATGTGGGTGTAAAAGCCAGGGCAGGGTTAAGGACCCAGGGTTGAGGGCAAGGCTGGAGGGTTTTGGATCCAAGATTGAGGGCAAGGCAGGAGGGTTTTGAACCCAGGGTTGTGGGCCAGGCATGTGGGTGTAAAAGCCAGGGCAGGGATAAGGGCCCAGGGTTGAGGGCAAGGCTGTAGGGTTTTGGATCCAGGGTTGAGGGCAAGGCTGGAGGGTTTTAAATACAGGATTGAGGGGAATACTGGAGATCTCAGGACCCAGGGTTGTGGGTCAGGCATGTGGGTGTAAAAGCCAGGGCAGGGTTAAGGGCCCAGGGTTGAGGGCAAGGCTTTAGGGTTTTGGATCCAGGGTTGAGGGCAAGGCTGGAGGGTTTTGGATACAGGATTGAGGGGAATACTGGAGATCTCAGGACCCAGGGTTGTGGGCCAGGCATGTGGGTGTAAAAGCCAGGGCAGGGTTAAGGACCCAGGGTTGAGGGCAAGGCTGGAGGGTTTTGGACCCAGGGTTGAGGGCAAGGCTGGAGGGTTTTGGTTCCAAGATTGAGGGCAAGGCAGGAGGGTTTTGGACCCTGGGTTGTAGGCCAGGCATGTGGGTGTAAAAGCCAGGGCAGGGATAAGGGCCCAAGATTGAGGGCAAGGCAGGAGGGTATGGTGGAGAGGCCAGGCTGTAGGGTATGGTGGAGAGTCTAGGAGAGCACGAGGGGTACGGGAGGGTGGCTGGACCCTGACTGGTTGGATTTTGCAGCAGCATGGTCCTTGTTATGGAGGGATCTGAGTCTAAGGGCATCTGGATGGACCCCGGGAGTTATTGGGTACCTGCTTGTGTCGCAGGGATGTTGGTGCCCATGTTGCGCCGTGCCCTCCACTCCCCTTTCGCTCATCTCTCCCAGCTCCCCAGCCACCGCAAACATCTGAAGGGGGGGAAAGGCATGTGGGTGTAAAAGCCAGGGCAGGGATAAGGACCTAGGGTCGAGGGCAAGGCTGGAGGGTTTTGGATCCAGGGTTGAGGGCAAGGCTGGAGGGTTTTGGATCCAAGATTGAGGGCAAGGCAGGAGGGTTTTGAACCCAGGGTTGTGGGCCATGCATGTGGGTGTAAAAGCCAGGGCAGGGATAAGGGCCCAGGGTTGAGGGCAAGGCTGGAGGGTTTTGGATACATGGTTGAGGGCAAGGCTGGAGGGTTTTGGATACAGGATTGAGGGGAATACTGGAGATCTCAGGACCCAGGGTTGTGGGCCAGGCATGTGGGTGTAAAAGCCAGGGCAGGGTTAAGGACCCAGGGTTGAGGGCAAGGCTCGAGGGTCTTGGATCCAGGGTTGAGGGCAAGGCTGGAGGGTTTTAAATACAGGATTGAGGGGAATACTGGAGATCTCATGACCCAGGGTTGTGGGCCAGGCATGTGGGTGTAAAAGCCAGGGCAGGGTTAAGGACCCAGGGTTGAGGGCAAGGCTGGAGGGTTTTGGATCCAAGATTGAGGGCAAGGCAGGAGGGTTTTGGACCCTGGGTTGTAGGCCAGGCATGTGGGTGTAAAAGCCAGGGCAGGGATAAGGGCCCAGGGTTGAGGGCAAGGCTGGAAGGTTTTGGATCCATGGTTGAGGGCAAGGCTGGAGGGTTTTGGATACAGGATTGAGGGGAATACTGGAGATCTCAGGACCCAGGGTTGTGGGCCAGGCATGTGGGTGTAAAAGCCAGGGCAGGGTTAAGGACCCAGGGTTGAGGGCAAGGCTGGAGGGTCTTGGATCCAGGGTTGAGGGCAAGGCTGGAGGGTTCTAAATACAGGATTGAGGGGAATACTGGAGATCTCAGGACCCAGGGTTGTGGGCCAGGCATGTGGGTGTAAAAGCCAGGGCAGGGTTAAGGACCCAGGGTTGAGGGCAAGGCTGGAGGGTTTTGGATCCAAGATTGAGGGCAAGGCAGGAGGGTTTTGAACCCAGGGTTGTGGGCCAGGCATGTGGGTGTAAAAGCCAGGGCAGGGATAAGGGCCCAGGGTTGAGGGCAAGGCTGTAGGGTTTTGGATCCAGGGTTGAGGGCAAGGCTGGAGGGTTTTAAATACAGGATTGAGGGGAATACTGGAGATCTCAGGACCCAGGGTTGTGGGTCAGGCATGTGGGTGTAAAAGCCAGGGCAGGGTTAAGGGCCCAGGGTTGAGGGCAAGGCTTTAGGGTTTTGGATCCAGGGTTGAGGGCAAGGCTGGAGGGTTTTGGATACAGGATTGAGGGGAATACTGGAGATCTCAGGACCCAGGGTTGTGGGCCAGGCATGTGGGTGTAAAAGCCAGGGCAGGGTTAAGGACCCAGGGTTGAGGGCAAGGCTAGAGGGTCTTGGATCCAGGGTTGAGGGCAAGGCTGGAGGGTTTTAAATACAGGATTGAGGGGAATACTGGAGATCTCAGGACCCAGGGTTGTGGGCCAGGCATGTGGGTGTAAAAGCCAGGGCAGGGTTAAGGACCCAGGGTCGAGGGCAAGGCTGGAGGGTTTTGGATCCAGGGTTGAGGGCAAGGCTGGAGGGTTTTGGATCCAAGATTGAGGGCAAGGCAGGCGGGTTTTGAACCCAGGGTTGTGGGCCAGGCATGTGGGTGTAAAAGCCAGGGCAGGGATAAGGGCCCAGGGTTGAGGGCAAGGCTGGAGGGTTTTGGATCCATGGTTGAGGGCAAGGCTGGAGGGTTTTGGATACAGGATTGAGGGGAATACTGAGAATCTCAGGACCCAGGGTTGTGGGCTAGGCATGTGGGTGTAAAAGCCAGGGCAGGGTTAAGGACCCAGGGTTGAGGGCAAGGATGGAGGGTCTTGGATCCAGGGTTGAGTGCAAGGCTGGAGGGTTTTAAATACAGGATTGAGGGGAATACTGGAGATCTCAGGACCCAGGGTTGTGGGCCAGGCATGTGGGTGTAAAAGCCAGGGCAGGGTTAAGGACCCAGGGTTGAGGGCAAGGCTGGAGGGTTTTGGACCCAGGGTTGAGGGCAAGGCTGGAGGGTTTTGGTTCCAAGATTGAGGGCAAGGCAGGAGGGTTTTGGACCCTGGGTTGTAGGCCAGGCATGTGGGTGTAAAAGCCAGGGCAGGGATAAGGGCCCAAGATTGAGGGCAAGGCAGGAGGGTATGGTGGAGAGGCCAGGCTGTAGGGTATGGTGGAGAGTCTAGGAGAGCACGAGGGGTACGGGAGGGTGGCTGGACCCTGACTGGTTGGATTTTGCAGCAGCATGGTCCTTGTTATGGAGGGATCTGAGTCTAAGGGCATCTGGATGGACCCCGGGAGTTATTGGGTACCTGCTTGTGTCGCAGGGATGTTGGTGCCCATGTTGCGCCGTGCCCTCCACTCCCCTTTCGCTCATCTCTCCCAGCTCCCCAGCCACCGCAAACATCTGAAGGGGGGGAAAGGCATGTGGGTGTAAAAGCCAGGGCAGGGATAAGGACCTAGGGTCGAGGGCAAGGCTGGAGGGTTTTGGATCCAGGGTTGAGGGCAAGGCTGGAGGGTTTTGGATCCAAGATTGAGGGCAAGGCAGGAGGGTTTTGAACCCAGGGTTGTGGGCCATGCATGTGGGTGTAAAAGCCAGGGCAGGGATAAGGGCCCAGGGTTGAGGGCAAGGCTGGAGGGTTTTGGATACATGGTTGAGGGCAAGGCTGGAGGGTTTTGGATACAGGATTGAGGGGAATACTGGAGATCTCAGGACCCAGGGTTGTGGGCCAGGCATGTGGGTGTAAAAGCCAGGGCAGGGTTAAGGACCCAGGGTTGAGGGCAAGGCTCGAGGGTCTTGGATCCAGGGTTGAGGGCAAGGCTGGAGGGTTTTAAATACAGGATTGAGGGGAATACTGGAGATCTCATGACCCAGGGTTGTGGGCCAGGCATGTGGGTGTAAAAGCCAGGGCAGGGTTAAGGACCCAGGGTTGAGGGCAAGGCTGGAGGGTTTTGGATCCAAGATTGAGGGCAAGGCAGGAGGGTTTTGGACCCTGGGTTGTAGGCCAGGCATGTGGGTGTAAAAGCCAGGGCAGGGATAAGGGCCCAGGGTTGAGGGCAAGGCTGGAAGGTTTTGGATCCATGGTTGAGGGCAAGGCTGGAGGGTTTTGGATACAGGATTGAGGGGAATACTGGAGATCTCAGGACCCAGGGTTGTGGGCCAGGCATGTGGGTGTAAAAGCCAGGGCAGGGTTAAGGACCCAGGGTTGAGGGCAAGGCTGGAGGGTCTTGGATCCAGGGTTGAGGGCAAGGCTGGAGGGTTCTAAATACAGGATTGAGGGGAATACTGGAGATCTCAGGACCCAGGGTTGTGGGCCAGGCATGTGGGTGTAAAAGCCAGGGCAGGGTTAAGGACCCAGGGTTGAGGGCAAGGCTGGAGGGTTTTGGATCCAAGATTGAGGGCAAGGCAGGAGGGTTTTGAACCCAGGGTTGTGGGCCAGGCATGTGGGTGTAAAAGCCAGGGCAGGGATAAGGGCCCAGGGTTGAGGGCAAGGCTGTAGGGTTTTGGATCCAGGGTTGAGGGCAAGGCTGGAGGGTTTTAAATACAGGATTGAGGGGAATACTGGAGATCTCAGGACCCAGGGTTGTGGGTCAGGCATGTGGGTGTAAAAGCCAGGGCAGGGTTAAGGGCCCAGGGTTGAGGGCAAGGCTTTAGGGTTTTGGATCCAGGGTTGAGGGCAAGGCTGGAGGGTTTTGGATACAGGATTGAGGGGAATACTGGAGATCTCAGGACCCAGGGTTGTGGGCCAGGCATGTGGGTGTAAAAGCCAGGGCAGGGTTAAGGACCCAGGGTTGAGGGCAAGGCTAGAGGGTCTTGGATCCAGGGTTGAGGGCAAGGCTGGAGGGTTTTAAATACAGGATTGAGGGGAATACTGGAGATCTCAGGACCCAGGGTTGTGGGCCAGGCATGTGGGTGTAAAAGCCAGGGCAGGGTTAAGGACCCAGGGTCGAGGGCAAGGCTGGAGGGTTTTGGATCCAGGGTTGAGGGCAAGGCTGGAGGGTTTTGGATCCAAGATTGAGGGCAAGGCAGGCGGGTTTTGAACCCAGGGTTGTGGGCCAGGCATGTGGGTGTAAAAGCCAGGGCAGGGATAAGGGCCCAGGGTTGAGGGCAAGGCTGGAGGGTTTTGGATCCATGGTTGAGGGCAAGGCTGGAGGGTTTTGGATACAGGATTGAGGGGAATACTGGAGATCTCAGGACCCAGGGTTGTGGGCCAGGCATGTCGGTGTAAAAGCCAGGGCAGGGTTAAGGACCCAGGGTTGAGGGCAAGGCTGGAGGGTCTTGGATCCAGGGTTGAGGGCAAGGCTGGAGGGTTCTAAATACAGGATTGAGGGGAATACTGGAGATCTCAGGACCTAGGGTTGTGGGCCAGGCATGTGGGTGTAAAAGCCAGGGCAGGGTTAAGGACCCAGGGTTGAGGGCAAGGCTGGAGGGTTTTGGATCCAAGATTTAGGGCAAGGCAGGAGGGTTTTAAATACAAGATCGAGGGGAATACTGGAGATCTCAGGACCCAGGGTTGTGTGCCAGGCATGTTGGTGTAAAAGCCAGGGCAGGGTTAAGGACCCAGGGTTGAGGGCAAGGCTGGAGGGTTTTGGATCCAAGATTGAGGGCATGGCAGGAGGGTTTTGGACCCTGGGTTGTGGGCCAGGCATGTGGGTGTAAAAGCCAGGGCAGGGATAAGGGCCCAGGGTTGAGGGCAAGGCTGGAGGGTTTTGGATCCATGGTTGAGGGCAAGGCTGGAGGGTTTTGGATACAGGATTGAGGGGAATACTGGAGATCTCAGGACCCAGGGTTGTGGGCCAGGCATGTGGGTGTAAAAGCCAGGGCAGGGTTAAGGACCCAGGGTTGAGGGCAAGGCTGGAGGGTTTTGGATCCATGGTTGAGGGCAAGGCTGGAGGGTTTTAAATACAGGATTGAGGGGAATACTGGAGATCTCAGGACCCAGGGTTGTGGGCCAGGCATGTGGGTGTAAAAGCCAGGGCAGGGTTAAGGACCCAGGGTTGAGGGCAAGGCTGGAGGGTTTTGGATCCAAGATTGAGGGCAAGGCTGGAGGGTTTTAAATACAGGATTGAGGGGAATACTGGAGATCTCAGGACCCAGGGTTGTGGGCCAGGCATGTGGGTGTAAAAGCCAGGGCAGGGTTAAGGACCCAGGGTTGAGGGCAAGGCTGGAGGGTTTTGGATCCAAGATTGAGGGCAAGGCAGGAGGGTTTTGGACCCTGGGTTGTAGGCCAAGCATGTGGGTGTAAAAGCCAGGGCAGGGATAAGGGCCCAGGGTTGAGGGCAAGGCTGTAGGTTTTTGGATCCAGGGTTGAGGGCAAGGCTGGAGGGTTTTAAATACAGGATTGAGGGGAATACTGGAGATCTCAGGACCCAGGGTTGTGGGCCAGGCTGTAGGGTATGGTGGAGAGTCTAGGAGAGCACGGGGGGTACGGGAGGGTGGCTGGACCCTGACTGGTTGGATTTTGCAGCAGCATGGTCCTTGTTATGGAGGGATCTGAGTCAAAGGGCATCAGGATGGACCCCGGGAGTTATTGGGTACCTGCTTGTGTCGCAGGGATGTTGGTGCCCATGTTGCGCCGTGCCCTCCACTCCCCTTTCGCTCATCTCTCCCAGCTCCCCAGCCACCGCAAACATCTGAAGGGGGGGAAAGGCATGTGGGTGTAAAAGCCAGGGCAGGGTTAAGGACCCAGGGTCGAGGGCAAGGCTGGGGGGTTTTGGATCCAGGGTTGAGGGCAAGGCTGGAGGGTTTTGGATCCAAGATTGAGGGCAAGGCAGGAGGGTTTTGAACCCAGGGTTGTGGGCCAGGCATGTGGGTGTAAAAGCCAGGGCAGGGATAAGGGCCCATGGTTGAGGGCAAGGCTGGAGGGTCTTGGATCTAGGGTTGAGGGCAAGGCTGGAGGGTTTTAAATACTGGATTGAGGGGAATACTGGAGATCTCAGGACCCAGGGTTGTGGGCCAGGCATGTGGGTGTAAAAGCCAGGGCAGGGTTAAAGACCCAGGGTTGAGGGCAAGGCTGGAGGGTTTTGGATCCAAGATTGAGGGCAAGGCAGGAGGGTTTTGGACCCTGGGTTGTAGGCCAGGCATGTGGGTGTAAAAGCCAGGGCAGGGATAAGGGCCCAGGGTTGAGGGCAAGGCTGTAGGGTTTTGGATCCAGGGTTGAGGGCAAGGCTGGAGGGTTTTAAATACAGGATTGAGGGGAATACTGGAGATCTCAGGACCCAGGGTTGTGGGCCAGGCATGTGGGTGTAAAAGCCAGGGCAGGGTTAAGGACCCAGGGTTGAGGGCAAGGCTGGAGGGTTTTGGATCCATGGTTGAGGGCAAGGCTGGAGGGTTTTAAATACAGGATTGAGGGGAATACTGGAGATCTCAGGACCCAGGGTTGTGGGCCAGGCATGTGGGTGTAAAAGCCAGGGCAGGGTTAAGGACCCAGGGTTGAGGGCAAGGCTGGAGGGTCTTGGATCCAAGATTGAGGGCAAGGCTGGAGGGTTTTAAATACAGGATTGAGGGGAATACTGGAGATCTCAGGACCCAGGGTTGTGGGCCAGGCATGTGGGTGTAAAAGCCAGGGCAGGGTTAAGGACCCAGGGTTGAGGGTAAGGCTGGAGGGTTTTGGATCCAAGATTGAGGGCAAGGCAGGAGGGTTTTGGACCCTGGGTTGTAGGCCAAGCATGTGGGTGTAAAAGCCATGGCAGGGATAAGGGCCCAGGGTTGAGGGCTAGGCTGTAGGGTTTTGGATCCAGGGTTGAGGGCAAGGCTGGAGGGTTTTAAATACAGGATTGAGGGGAATACTGGAGATCTCAGGACCCAGGGTTGTGGGCCAGGCTGTAGGGTATGGTGGAGAGTCTAGGAGAGCACGGGGGGTACGGGAGGGTGGCTGGACCCTGACTGGTTGGATTTTGCAGCAGCATGGTCCTTGTTATGGAGGGATCTGAGTCAAAGGGCATCAGGATGGACCCCGGGAGTTATTGGGTACCTGCTTGTGTCGCAGGGATGTTGGTGCCCATGTTGCGCCGTGCCCTCCACTCCCCTTTCGCTCATCTCTCCCAGCTCCCCAGCCACCGCAAACATCTGAAGGGGGGGAAAGGCATGTGGGTGTAAAAGCCAGGGCATGGTTAAGGACCCAGGGTCGAGGGCAAGGCTGGGGGGTTTTGGATCCAGGGTTGAGGGCAAGGCTGGAGGGTTTTGGATCCAAGATTGAGGGCAAGGCAGGAGGGTTTTGAACCCAGGGTTGTGGGCCATGCATGTGGGTGTAAAAGCCAGGGCAGGGATAAGGGCCCATGGTTGAGGGCAAGGCTGGAGGGTCTTGGATCCAGGGTTGAGGGCAAGGCTGGAGGGTTTTAAATACAGGATTGAGGGGAATACTGGAGATCTCAGGACCCAGGGTTGTGGGCCGGGCATGTGGGTGTAAAAGCCAGGGCAGGGTTAAAGACCCAGGGTTGAGGGCAAGGCTGGAGGGTTTTGGATCCAAGATTGAGGGCAAGGCAGGAGGGTTTTGGACCCTGGGTTGTAGGCCAGGCATGTGGGTGTAAAAGCCAGGGCAGGGATAAGGGCCCAGGGTTGAGGGCAAGGCTGTAGGGTTTTGGATCCAGGGTTGAGGGCAAGGCTGGAGGGTTTTAAATACAGGATTGAGGGGAATACTGGAGATCTCACGACCCAGGGTTGTGGGCCAGGCTGTAGGGTATGGTGGAGAGTCTAGGAGAGCACGGGGGGTACGGGAGGGTGGCTGGACCCTGACTGGTTGGATTTTGCAGCAGCATGGTCCTTGTTATGGAGGGATCTGAGTCAAAGGGCATCAGGATGGACCCCGGGAGTTATTGGGTACCTGCTTGTGTCGCAGGGATGTTGGTGCCCATGTTGCGCCGTGCCCTCCACTCCCCTTTCGCTCATCTCTCCCAGCTCCCCAGCCACCGCAAACATCTGAAGGGGGGGAAAGGCATGTGGGTGTAAAAGCCAGGGCAGGGTTAAGGACCCAGGGTCGAGGGCAAGGCTGGGGGGTTTTGGATCCAGGGTTGAGGGCAAGGCTAGAGGGTTTTGGATCCAAGATTGAGGGCAAGGCAGGAGGGTTTTGAACCCTGGGTTGTAGGCCAGGCATGTGGGTGTAAAAGCCAGGGCAGGGATAAGGGCCCAGGGTTGAGGGCAAGGCTGGAAGGTTTTGGATCCATGGTTGAGGGCAAGGCTGGAGGGTTTTGGATACAGGATTGAGGGGAATACTGGAGATCTCAGGACCCAGGGTTGTGGGCCAGGCATGTGGGTGTAAAAGCCAGGGCAGGGTTAAGGACCCAGGGTTGAGGGCAAGGCTGGAGGGTCTTGGATCCAGGGTTGAGGGCAAGGCTGGAGGGTTCTAAATACAGGATTGAGGGGAATACTGGAGATCTCAGGACCCAGGGTTGTGGGCCAGGCATGTGGGTGTAAAAGCCAGGGCAGGGTTAAGGACCCAGGGTTGAGGGCAAGGCTGGAGGGTTTTGGATCCAAGATTGAGGGCAAGGCAGGAGGGTTTTGAACCCAGGGTTGTGGGCCAGGCATGTGGGTGTAAAAGCCAGGGCAGGGATAAGGGCCCAGGGTTGAGGGCAAGGCTGTAGGGTTTTGGATCCAGGGTTGAGGGCAAGGCTGGAGGGTTTTAAATACAGGATTGAGGGGAATACTGGAGATCTCAGGACCCAGGGTTGTGGGTCAGGCATGTGGGTGTAAAAGCCAGGGCAGGGTTAAGGGCCCAGGGTTGAGGGCAAGGCTTTAGGGTTTTGGATCCAGGGTTGAGGGCAAGGCTGGAGGGTTTTGGATACAGGATTGAGGGGAATACTGGAGATCTCAGGACCCAGGGTTGTGGGCCAGGCATGTGGGTGTAAAAGCCAGGGCAGGGTTAAGGACCCAGGGTTGAGGGCAAGGCTAGAGGGTCTTGGATCCAGGGTTGAGGGCAAGGCTGGAGGGTTTTAAATACAGGATTGAGGGGAATACTGGAGATCTCAGGACCCAGGGTTGTGGGCCAGGCATGTGGGTGTAAAAGCCAGGGCAGGGTTAAGGACCCAGGGTCGAGGGCAAGGCTGGAGGGTTTTGGATCCAGGGTTGAGGGCAAGGCTGGAGGGTTTTGGATCCAAGATTGAGGGCAAGGCAGGCGGGTTTTGAACCCAGGGTTGTGGGCCAGGCATGTGGGTGTAAAAGCCAGGGCAGGGATAAGGGCCCAGGGTTGAGGGCAAGGCTGGAGGGTTTTGGATCCATGGTTGAGGGCAAGGCTGGAGGGTTTTGGATACAGGATTGAGGGGAATACTGGAGATCTCAGGACCCAGGGTTGTGGGCCAGGCATGTCGGTGTAAAAGCCAGGGCAGGGTTAAGGACCCAGGGTTGAGGGCAAGGCTGGAGGGTCTTGGATCCAGGGTTGAGGGCAAGGCTGGAGGGTTCTAAATACAGGATTGAGGGGAATACTGGAGATCTCAGGACCTAGGGTTGTGGGCCAGGCATGTGGGTGTAAAAGCCAGGGCAGGGTTAAGGACCCAGGGTTGAGGGCAAGGCTGGAGGGTTTTGGATCCAAGATTTAGGGCAAGGCAGGAGGGTTTTAAATACAAGATCGAGGGGAATACTGGAGATCTCAGGACCCAGGGTTGTGTGCCAGGCATGTTGGTGTAAAAGCCAGGGCAGGGTTAAGGACCCAGGGTTGAGGGCAAGGCTGGAGGGTTTTGGATCCAAGATTGAGGGCATGGCAGGAGGGTTTTGGACCCTGGGTTGTGGGCCAGGCATGTGGGTGTAAAAGCCAGGGCAGGGATAAGGGCCCAGGGTTGAGGGCAAGGCTGGAGGGTTTTGGATCCATGGTTGAGGGCAAGGCTGGAGGGTTTTGGATACAGGATTGAGGGGAATACTGGAGATCTCAGGACCCAGGGTTGTGGGCCAGGCATGTGGGTGTAAAAGCCAGGGCAGGGTTAAGGACCCAGGGTTGAGGGCAAGGCTGGAGGGTTTTGGATCCATGGTTGAGGGCAAGGCTGGAGGGTTTTAAATACAGGATTGAGGGGAATACTGGAGATCTCAGGACCCAGGGTTGTGGGCCAGGCATGTGGGTGTAAAAGCCAGGGCAGGGTTAAGGACCCAGGGTTGAGGGCAAGGCTGGAGGGTTTTGGATCCAAGATTGAGGGCAAGGCTGGAGGGTTTTAAATACAGGATTGAGGGGAATACTGGAGATCTCAGGACCCAGGGTTGTGGGCCAGGCATGTGGGTGTAAAAGCCAGGGCAGGGTTAAGGACCCAGGGTTGAGGGCAAGGCTGGAGGGTTTTGGATCCAAGATTGAGGGCAAGGCAGGAGGGTTTTGGACCCTGGGTTGTAGGCCAAGCATGTGGGTGTAAAAGCCAGGGCAGGGATAAGGGCCCAGGGTTGAGGGCAAGGCTGTAGGTTTTTGGATCCAGGGTTGAGGGCAAGGCTGGAGGGTTTTAAATACAGGATTGAGGGGAATACTGGAGATCTCAGGACCCAGGGTTGTGGGCCAGGCTGTAGGGTATGGTGGAGAGTCTAGGAGAGCACGGGGGGTACGGGAGGGTGGCTGGACCCTGACTGGTTGGATTTTGCAGCAGCATGGTCCTTGTTATGGAGGGATCTGAGTCAAAGGGCATCAGGATGGACCCCGGGAGTTATTGGGTACCTGCTTGTGTCGCAGGGATGTTGGTGCCCATGTTGCGCCGTGCCCTCCACTCCCCTTTCGCTCATCTCTCCCAGCTCCCCAGCCACCGCAAACATCTGAAGGGGGGGAAAGGCATGTGGGTGTAAAAGCCAGGGCAGGGTTAAGGACCCAGGGTCGAGGGCAAGGCTGGGGGGTTTTGGATCCAGGGTTGAGGGCAAGGCTGGAGGGTTTTGGATCCAAGATTGAGGGCAAGGCAGGAGGGTTTTGAACCCAGGGTTGTGGGCCAGGCATGTGGGTGTAAAAGCCAGGGCAGGGATAAGGGCCCATGGTTGAGGGCAAGGCTGGAGGGTCTTGGATCTAGGGTTGAGGGCAAGGCTGGAGGGTTTTAAATACAGGATTGAGGGGAATACTGGAGATCTCAGGACCCAGGGTTGTGGGCCAGGCATGTGGGTGTAAAAGCCAGGGCAAGGTTAAAGACCCAGGGTTGAGGGCAAGGCTGGAGGGTTTTGGATCCAAGATTGAGGGCAAGGCAGGAGGGTTTTGGACCCTGGGTTGTAGGCCAGGCATGTGGGTGTAAAAGCCAGGGCAGGGATAAGGGCCCAGGGTTGAGGGCAAGGCTGTAGGGTTTTGGATCCAGGGTTGAGGGCAAGGCTGGAGGGTTTTAAATACAGGATTGAGGGGAATACTGGAGATCTCAGGACCCAGGGTTGTGGGCCAGGCATGTGGGTGTAAAAGCCAGGGCAGGGTTAAGGACCCAGGGTTGAGGGCAAGGCTGGAGGGTTTTGGATCCATGGTTGAGGGCAAGGCTGGAGGGTTTTAAATACAGGATTGAGGGGAATACTGGAGATCTCAGGACCCAGGGTTGTGGGCCAGGCATGTGGGTGTAAAAGCCAGGGCAGGGTTAAGGACCCAGGGTTGAGGGCAAGGCTGGAGGGTCTTGGATCCAAGATTGAGGGCAAGGCTGGAGGGTTTTAAATACAGGATTGAGGGGAATACTGGAGATCTCAGGACCCAGGGTTGTGGGCCAGGCATGTGGGTGTAAAAGCCAGGGCAGGGTTAAGGACCCAGGGTTGAGGGTAAGGCTGGAGGGTTTTGGATCCAAGATTGAGGGCAAGGCAGGAGGGTTTTGGACCCTGGGTTGTAGGCCAAGCATGTGGGTGTAAAAGCCATGGCAGGGATAAGGGCCCAGGGTTGAGGGCTAGGCTGTAGGGTTTTGGATCCAGGGTTGAGGGCAAGGCTGGAGGGTTTTAAATACAGGATTGAGGGGAATACTGGAGATCTCAGGACCCAGGGTTGTGGGCCAGGCTGTAGGGTATGGTGGAGAGTCTAGGAGAGCACGGGGGGTACGGGAGGGTGGCTGGACCCTGACTGGTTGGATTTTGCAGCAGCATGGTCCTTGTTATGGAGGGATCTGAGTCAAAGGGCATCAGGATGGACCCCGGGAGTTATTGGGTACCTGCTTGTGTCGCAGGGATGTTGGTGCCCATGTTGCGCCGTGCCCTCCACTCCCCTTTCGCTCATCTCTCCCAGCTCCCCAGCCACCGCAAACATCTGAAGGGGGGGAAAGGCATGTGGGTGTAAAAGCCAGGGCAGGGTTAAGGACCCAGGGTCGAGGGCAAGGCTGGGGGGTTTTGGATCCAGGGTTGAGGGCAAGGCTGGAGGGTTTTGGATCCAAGATTGAGGGCAAGGCAGGAGGGTTTTGAACCCAGGGTTGTGGGCCATGCATGTGGGTGTAAAAGCCAGGGCAGGGATAAGGGCCCATGGTTGAGGGCAAGGCTGGAGGGTCTTGGATCCAGGGTTGAGGGCAAGGCTGGAGGGTTTTAAATACAGGATTGAGGGGAATACTGGAGATCTCAGGACCCAGGGTTGTGGGCCGGGCATGTGGGTGTAAAAGCCAGGGCAGGGTTAAAGACCCAGGGTTGAGGGCAAGGCTGGAGGGTTTTGGATCCAAGATTGAGGGCAAGGCAGGAGGGTTTTGGACCCTGGGTTGTGGGCCAGGCATGTGGGTGTAAAAGCCAGGGCAGGGATAAGGGCCCAGGGTTGAGGGCAAGGCTGTAGGGTTTTGGATCCAGGGTTGAGGGCAAGGCTGGAGGGTTTTAAATACAGGATTGAGGGGAATACTGGAGATCTCACGACCCAGGGTTGTGGGCCAGGCTGTAGGGTATGGTGGAGAGTCTAGGAGAGCACGGGGGGTACGGGAGGGTGGCTGGACCCTGACTGGTTGGATTTTGCAGCAGCATGGTCCTTGTTATGGAGGGATCTGAGTCAAAGGGCATCAGGATGGACCCCGGGAGTTATTGGGTACCTGCTTGTGTCGCAGGGATGTTGGTGCCCATGTTGCGCCGTGCCCTCCACTCCCCTTTCGCTCATCTCTCCCAGCTCCCCAGCCACCGCAAACATCTGAAGGGGGGGAAAGGCATGTGGGTGTAAAAGCCAGGGCAGGGTTAAGGACCCAGGGTCGAGGGCAAGGCTGGGGGGTTTTGGATCCAGGGTTGAGGGCAAGGCTAGAGGGTTTTGGATCCAAGATTGAGGGCAAGGCAGGAGGGTTTTGAACCCAGGGTTGTGGGCCAGGCATGTGGGTGTAAAAGCCAGGGCAGGGATAAGGGCCCAGGGTTGAGGGCAAGGCTGGAGGGTTTTGGATCCATGGTTGAGGGCAAGGCTGGAGGGTTTTGGATACAGGATTGAGGGAAATACTGAGAATCTCAGGACCCAGGGTTGTGGGCTAGGCATGTGGGTGTAAAAGCCAGGGCAGGGTTAAGGACCCAGGGTTGAGGGCAAGGCTGGAGGGTCTTGGATCCAAGGTTGAGTGCAAGGCTGGAGGGTTCTAAATACAGGATTGAGGGGAATACTGGAGATCTCAGGACCCAGGGTTGTGGGCCAGGCATGTGGGTGTAAAAGCCAGGGCAGGGTTAAGGACCCAGGGTTGAGGGCAAGGCTGGAGGGTTTTGGACCCAGGGTTGAGGGCAAGGCTGGAGGGTTTTGGTTCCAAGATTGAGGGCAAGGCAGGAGGGTTTTGGACCCTGGGTTGTAGGCCAGGCATGTGGGTGTAAAAGCCAGGGCAGGGATAAGGGCCCAAGATTGAGGGCAAGGCAGGAGGGTATGGTGGAGAGGCCAGGCTGTAGGGTATGGTGGAGAGTCTAGGAGAGCACGGGGGGTACGGGAGGGTGGCTGGACCCTGACTGGTTGGATTTTGCAGCAGCATGGTCCTTGTTATGGAGGGATCTGAGTCTAAGGGCATCTGGATGGACCCCGGGAGTTATTGGGTACCTGCTTGTGTCGCAGGGATGTTGGTGCCCATGTTGCGCCGTGCCCTCCACTCCCCTTTCGCTCATCTCTCCCAGCTCCCCAGCCACCGCAAACATCTGAAGGGGGGGAAAGGCATGTGGGTGTAAAAGCCAGGGCAGGGATAAGGACCTAGGGTCGAGGGCAAGGCTGGAGGGTTTTGGATCTAGGGTTGAGGGCAAGGCTGGAGGGTTTTGGATCCAAGATTGAGGGCAAGGCAGGAGGGTTTTGAACCCAGGGTTGTGGGCCAGGCATGTGGGTGTAAAAGCCAGGGCAGGGATAAGGGCCCAGGGTTGAGGGCAAGGCTGGAAGGTTTTGGATCCATGGTTGAGGGCAAGGCTGGAGGGTTTTGGATACAGGATTGAGGGGAATACTGGAGATCTCAGGACCCAGGGTTGTGGGCCAGGCATGTGGGTGTAAAAGCCAGGGCAGGGTTAAGGACCCAGGGTTGAGGGCAAGGCTGGAGGGTCTTGGATCCAGGGTTGAGGGCAAGGCTGGAGGGTTTTAAATACAGGATTGAGGGGAATACTGGAGATCTCAGGACCCAGGGTTGTGGGCCGGGCATGTGGGTGTAAAAGCCAGGGCAGGGTTAAAGACCCAGGGTTGAGGGCAAGGCTGGAGGGTTTTGGATCCAAGATTGAGGGCAAGGCAGGAGGGTTTTGGACCCTGGGTTGTAGGCCAGGCATGTGGGTGTAAAAGCCAGGGCAGGGATAAGGGCCCAGGGTTGAGGGCAAGGCTGTAGGGTTTTGGATCCAGGGTTGAGGGCAAGGCTGGAGGGTTTTAAATACAGGATTGAGGGGAATACTGGAGATCTCACGACCCAGGGTTGTGGGCCAGGCTGTAGGGTATGGTGGAGAGTCTAGGAGAGCACGGGGGGTACGGGAGGGTGGCTGGACCCTGACTGGTTGGATTTTGCAGCAGCATGGTCCTTGTTATGGAGGGATCTGAGTCAAAGGGCATCAGGATGGACCCCGGGAGTTATTGGGTACCTGCTTGTGTCGCAGGGATGTTGGTGCCCATGTTGCGCCGTGCCCTCCACTCCCCTTTCGCTCATCTCTCCCAGCTCCCCAGCCACCGCAAACATCTGAAGGGGGGGAAAGGCATGTGGGTGTAAAAGCCAGGGCAGGGTTAAGGACCCAGGGTCGAGGGCAAGGCTGGGGGGTTTTGGATCCAGGGTTGAGGGCAAGGCTAGAGGGTTTTGGATCCAAGATTGAGGGCAAGGCAGGAGGGTTTTGAACCCAGGGTTGTGGGCCAGGCATGTGGGTGTAAAAGCCAGGGCAGGGAGAAGGGCCCAGGGTTGAGGGCAAGGCTGGAGGGTTTTGGATCCATGGTTGAGGGCAAGGCTGGAGGGTTTTGGATACAGGATTGAGGGAAATACTGAGAATCTCAGGACCCAGGGTTGTGGGCTAGGCATGTGGGTGTAAAAGCCAGGGCAGGGTTAAGGACCCAGGGTTGAGGGCAAGGCTGGAGGGTCTTGGATCCAAGGTTGAGTGCAAGGCTGGAGGGTTCTAAATACAGGATTGAGGGGAATACTGGAGATCTCAGGACCCAGGGTTGTGGGCCAGGCATGTGGGTGTAAAAGCCAGGGCAGGTCAAGGACCCAGGGTTGAGGGCAAGGCTGGAGGGTTTTGGACCCAGGGTTGATGGCAAGGCTGGAGGGTTTTGGTTCCAAGATTGAGGGCAAGGCAGGAGGGTTTTGGACCCTGGGTTGTAGGCCAGGCATGTGGGTGTAAAAGCCAGGGCAGGGATAAGGGCCCAAGATTGAGGGCAAGGCAGGAGGGTATGGTGGAGAGGCCAGGCTGTAGGGTATGGTGGAGAGTCTAGGAGAGCACGGGGGGTACGGGAGGGTGGCTGGACCCTGACTGGTTGGATTTTGCAGCAGCATGGTCCTTGTTATGGAGGGATCTGAGTCTAAGGGCATCTGGATGGACCCCGGGAGTTATTGGGTACCTGCTTGTGTCGCAGGGATGTTGGTGCCCATGTTGCGCCGTGCCCTCCACTCCCCTTTCGCTCATCTCTCCCAGCTCCCCAGCCACCGCAAACATCTGAAGGGGGGGAAAGGCATGTGGGTGTAAAAGCCAGGGCAGGGATAAGGACCTAGGGTCGAGGGCAAGGCTGGAGGGTTTTGGATCTAGGGTTGAGGGCAAGGCTGGAGGGTTTTGGATCCAAGATTGAGGGCAAGACAGGAGGGTTTTGAACCCAGGGTTGTGGGCCAGGCATGTGGGTGTAAAAGCCAGGGCAGGGATAAGGGCCCAGGGTTGAGGGCAAGGCTGGAAGGTTTTGGATCCATGGTTGAGGGCAAGGCTGGAGGGTTTTGGATACAGGATTGAGGGGAATACTGGAGATCTCAGGACCCAGGGTTGTGGGCCAGGCATGTGGGTGTAAAAGCCAGGGCAGGGTTAAGGACCCAGGGTTGAGGGCAAGGCTGGAGGGTCTTGGATCCAGGGTTGAGGGCAAGGCTGGAGGGTTTTAAATACAGGATTGAGGGGAATACTGGAGATCTCAGGACCCAGGGTTGTGGGCCAGGCATGTGGGTGTAAAAGCCAGGGCAGGGTTAAGGACCCGGGGTTGAGGGCAAGGCTGGAGGGTTTTGGATCCAAGATTGAGGGCAAGGCAGGAGGGTTTTGGACCCTGGGTTGTAGGCCAGGCATGTGGGTGTAAAAGCCAGGGCAGGGATAAGGGCCCAGGGTTGAGGGCAAGGCTGGAAGGTTTTGGATCCATGGTTGAGGGCAAGGCTGGAGGGTTTTGGATACAGGATTGAGGGGAATACTGGAGATCTCAGGACCCAGGGTTGTGGGCCAGGCATGTGGGTGTAAAAGCCAGGGCAGGGTTAAGGACCCAGGGTTGAGGGCAAGGCTGGAGGGTCTTGGATCCAGGGTTGAGGGCAAGGCTGGAGGGTTTTAAATACAGGATTTAGGGGAATACTGGAGATCTCAGGACCCAGGGTTGTGGGCCAGGCATGTGGGTGTAAAAGCCAGGGCAGGGTTAAGGACCCAGGGTTGAGGGCAAGGCTGGAGGGTTTTGGATCCAAGATTGAGGGCAAGGCAGGAGGGTTTTGAACCCAGGGTTGTGGGCCAGGCATGTGGGTGTAAAAGCCAGGGCAGGGATAAGGGCCCAGGGTTGAGGGCAAGGCTGTAGGGTTTTGGATCCAGGGTTGAGGGCAAGGCTGGAGGGTTTTAAATACAGGATTGAGGGGAATACTGGAGATCTCAGGACCCAGGGTTGTGGGTCAGGCATGTCGGTGTAAAAGCCAGGGCAGGGTTAAGGGCCCAGGGTTGAGGGCAAGGTTGTAGGGTTTTGGATCCAGGGTTGAGGGCAAGGCTGGAGGGTTTTGGATACAGGATTGAGGGGAATACTGGAGATCTCAGGACCCAGGGTTGTGGGCCAGGCATGTGGGTGTAAAAGCCAGGGCAGGGTTAAGGACCCAGGGTTGAGGGCAAGGCTGGAGGGTCTTGGATCCAGGGTTGAGGGCAAGGCTGGAGGGTTTTAAATACAGGATTGAGGGGAATACTGGAGATCTCAGGACCCAGGGTTGTGGGCCAGGCATGTGGGTGTAAAAGCCAGGGCAGGGTTAAGGACCCAGGGTCGAGGGCAAGGCTGGAGGGTTTTGGATCCAGGGTTGAGGGCAAGGCTGAAGGGTTTTGGATCCAAGATTGAGGGCAAGGCAGGAAGGTTTTGAACCCAGGGTTGTGGGCCAGGCATGTGGGTGTAAAAGCCAGGGCAGGGATAAGGGCCCAGGGTTGAGGGCAAGGCTGGAGGGTTTTGGATCCAGGGTTGAGGGCAAGGCTGGAGGGTTTTGGATACATGATTGAGGGGAATACTGGAGATCTCAGGACCCAGGGTTGTGGGCCAGGCATGTCGGTGTAAAAGCCAGGGCAGGGTTAAGGACCCAGGGTTGAGGGCAAGGCTGGAGGGTCTTGGATCCAGGGTTGAGGGCAAGGCTGGAGGGTTCTAAATACAGGATTGAGGGGAATACTGGAGATCTCAGGACCTAGGGTTGTGGGCCAGGCATGTGGGTGTAAAAGCCAGGGCAGGGTTAAGGACCCAGGGTTGAGGGCAAGGCTGGAGGGTTTTGGATCCAAGATTTAGGGCAAGGCAGGAGGGTTTTAAATACAAGATTGAGGGGAATACTGGAGATCTCAGGACCCAGGGTTGTGTGCCAGGCATGTTGGTGTAAAAGCCAGGGCAGGGTTAAGGACCCAGGGTTGAGGGCAAGGCTGGAGGGTTTTGGATCCAAGATTGAGGGCAAGGCAGGAGGGTTTTGGACCCTGGGTTGTGGGCCAGGCATGTGGGTGTAAAAGCCAGGGCAGGGATAAGGGCCCATGGTTGAGGGCAAGGCTGGAGGGTTTTGGATCCATGGTTGAGGGCAAGGCTGGAGGGTTTTGGATACAGGATTGAGGGGAATACTGGAGATCTCAGGACCCAGGGTTGTGGGCCAGGCATGTGGGTGTAAAAGCCAGGGCAGGGTTAAGGACCCAGGGTTGAGGGCAAGGCTGGAGGGTCTTGGATCCATGGTTGAGGGCAAGGCTGGAGGGTTTTAAATACAGGATTGAGGGGAATACTGGAGATCTCAAGACCCAGGGTTGTGGGCCAGGCATGTGGGTGTAAAAGCCAGGGCAGGGTTAAGGACCCAGGGTTGAGGGCAAGGCTGGAGGGTTTTGGATCCAAGATTGAGGGCAAGGCTGGAGGGTTTTAAATACAGGATTGAGGGGAATACTGGAGATCTCAGGACCCAGGGTTGTGGGCCAGGCATGTGGGTGTAAAAGCCAGGGCAGGGTTAAGGACCCAGGGTTGAGGGCAAGGCTGGAGGGTCTTGGATCCAGGGTTGAGGGCAAGGCTGGAGGGTTTTAAATACAGGATTGAGGGGAATACTGGACATCTCAGGACCCAGGGTTGTGGGCCAGGCATGTGGGTGTAAAAGCCAGGGCAGGGTTAAAGACCCAGGGTTGAGGGCAAGGCTGGAGGGTTTTGGATCCAAGATTGAGGGCAAGGCAGGAGGGTTTTGGACCCTGGGTTGTAGGCCAGGCATGTGGGTGTAAAAGCCAGGGCAGGGATAAGGGCCCAGGGTTGAGGGCAAGGCTGTAGGGTTTTGGATCCAGGGTTGAGGGCAAGGCTGGAGGGTTTTAAATACAGGATTGAGGGGAATACTGGAGATCTCAGGACCCAGGGTTGTGGGCCAGGCTGTAGGGTATGGTGGAGAGTCTAGGAGAGCACGGGGGGGTACGGGAGGGTGGCTGGACCCTGACTGGTTGGATTTTGCAGCAGCATGGTCCTTGTTATGGAGGGATCTGAGTCAAAGGGCATCAGGATGGACCCCGGGAGTTATTGGGTACCTGCTTGTGTCGCAGGGATGTTGGTGCCCATGTTGCGCCGTGCCCTCCACTCCCCTTTCGCTCATCTCTCCTAGCTCCCCAGCCACCGCAAACATCTGAAGGGGGGGAAAGGCATGTGGGTGTAAAAGCCAGGGCAGGGTTAAGGACCCAGGGTCGAGGGCAAGGCTGGGGGTTTTGGATCCAGGGTTGAGGGCAAGGCTGGAGGGTTTTGGATCCAAGATTGAGGGCAAGGCAGGAGGGTTTTGAACCCAGGGTTGTGGGCCAGGCATGTGGGTGTAAAAGCCAGGGCAGGGATAAGGGCCCAGGGTTGAGGGCAAGGCTGGAGGGTTTTGGATCCATGGTTGAGGGCAAGGCTGGAGGGTTTTGGATACAGGATTGAGGGGAATACTGAGAATCTCAGGACCCAGGGTTGTGGGCTAGGCATGTGGGTGTAAAAGCCAGGGCAGGGTTAAGGACCCAGGGTTGAGGGCAAGGCTGGAGGGTCTTGGATCCAGGGTTGAGTGCAAGGCTGGAGGGTTCTAAATACAGGATTGAGGGGAATACTGGAGATCTCAGGACCCAGGGTTGTGGGCCAGGCATGTGGGTGTAAAAGCCAGGGCAGGGTTAAGGACCCAGGGTTGAGGGCAAGGCTGGAGGGTCTTGGATCCAGGGTTGAGTGCAAGGCTGGAGGGTTCTAAATACAGGATTGAGGGGAATACTGGAGATCTCAGGACCCAGGGTTGTGGGCCAGGCATGTGGGTGTAAAAGCCAGGGCAGGGTTAAGGACCCAGGGTTGAGGGCAAGGCTGGAGGGTTTTGGACCCAGGGTTGAGGGCAAGGCTGGAGGGTTTTGGTTCCAAGATTGAGGGCAAGGCAGGAGGGTTTTGGACCCTGGGTTGTAGGCCAGGCATGTGGGTGTAAAAGCCAGGGCAGGGATAAGGGCCCAAGATTGAGGGCAAGGCAGGAGGGTATGGTGGAGAGGCCAGGCTGTAGGGTATGGTGGAGAGTCTAGGAGAGCACGGGGGGTACGGGAGGGTGGCTGGACCCTGACTGGTTGGATTTTGCAGCAGCATGGTCCTTGTTATGGAGGGATCTGAGTCTAAGGGCATCTGGATGGACCCCGGGAGTTATTGGGTACCTGCTTGTGTCGCATGGATGTTGGTGCCCATGTTGCGCCGTGCCCTCCACTCCCCTTTCGCTCATCTCTCCCAGCTCCCCAGCCACCGCAAACATCTGAAGGGGGGGAAAGGCATGTGGGTGTAAAAGCCAGGGCAGGGATAAGGACCTAGGGTCGAGGGCAAGGCTGGAGGGTTTTGGATCCAGGGTTGAGGGCAAGGCTGGAGGGTTTTGGATCCAAGATTGAGGGCAAGGCAGGAGGGTTTTGAACCCAGGGTTGTGGGCCAGGCATGTGGGTGTAAAAGCCAGGGCAGGGATAAGGGCCCAGGGTTGAGGGCAAGGCTGGAGGGTTTTGGATCCATGGTTGAGGGCAAGGCTGGAGGGTTTTGGATACAGGATTGAGGGGAATACTGGAGATCTCAGGACCCAGGGTTGTGGGCCAGGCATGTGGGTGTAAAAGCCAGGGCAGGGTTAAAGACCCAGGGTTGAGGGCAAGGCTGGAGGGTCTTGGATCCAGGGTTGAGGGCAAGGCTGGAGGGTTTTAAATACAGGATTGAGGGGAATACTGGAGATCTCAGGACCCAGGGTTGTGGGCCAGGCATGTGGGTGTAAAAGCCAGGGCAGGGTTAAGGACCCAGGGTTGAGGGCAAGGCTGGAGGGTTTTGGATCCAAGATTGAGGGCAAGGCAGGAGGGTTTTGGACCCTGGGTTGTAGGCCAGGCATGTGGGTGTAAAAGCCAGGGCAGGGATAAGGGCCCAGGGTTGAGGGCAAGGCTGGAAGGTTTTGGATCCATGGTTGAGGGCAAGGCTGGAGGGTTTTGGATACAGGATTGAGGGGAATACTGGAGATCTCAGGACCCAGGGTTGTGGGCCAGGCATGTGGGTGTAAAAGCCAGGGCAAGGTTAAGGACCCAGGGTTGAGGGCAAGGCTGGAGGGTCTTGGATCCAGGGTTGAGGGCAAGGCTGGAGGGTTTTAAATACAGGATTGAGGGGAATACTGGAGATCTCAGGACCCAGGGTTGTGGGCCAGGCATGTGGGTGTAAAAGCCAGGGCAGGGTTAAGGACCCAGGGTTGAGGGCAAGGCTGGAGGGTTTTGGATCCAAGATTGAGGGCAAGGCAGGAGGGTTTTGAACCCAGGGTTGTGGGCCAGGCATGTGGGTGTAAAAGCCAGGGCAGGGATAAGGGCCCAGGGTTGAGGGCAAGGCTGTATGGTTTTGGATCCAGGGTTGAGGGCAAGGCTGGAGGGTTTTAAATACAGGATTGAGGGGAATACTGGAGATCTCAGGACCCAGGGTTGTGGGTCAGGCATGTGGGTGTAAAAGCCAGGGCAGGGTTAAGGACCCAGGGTTGAGGGCAAGGCTGGAGGGTCTTGGATCCATGGTTGAGGGCAAAGCTGGAGGGTTTTAAATACAGGGTTGAGGGGAATACTGAGAATCTCAGGACCCAGGGTTGTGGGCTAGGCATGTGGGTGTAAAAGCCAGGGCAGGGTTAAGGACCCAGGGTTGAGGGCAAGGCTGGAGGGTCTTGGATCCAGGGTTGAGGGCAAAGCTGGAGGGTTTTAAATACAGGATTGAGGGGAATACTGGAGATCTCAGGACCCAGGGTTGTGGGCCAGGCATGTGGGTGTAAAAGCCAGGGCAAGGTTAAGGACCCAGGGTCGAGGGCAAGGCTGGAGGGTTTTGGATCCAGGGTTGAGGGCAAGGCTGGAGGGTTTTGGATCCAAGATTGAGGGCAAGGCAGGAGGGTTTTGAACCCAGGGTTGTGGGCCAGGCATGTGGGTGTAAAAGCTAGGGCAGGGATAAGGGCCCAGGGTTGAGGGCAAGGCTGGAGGGTTTTGGATCCATGGTTGAGGGCAAGGCTGGAGGGTTTTGGATCCAAGATTGAGGGCAAGGCAGGAGATCTCAGGACCCAGGGTTGTGGGCCAGGCATGTCGGTGTAAAAGCCAGGGCAGGGTTAAGGACCCAGGGTTGAGGGCAAGGCTGGAGGGTCTTGGATCCAGGGTTGAGGGCAAGGCTGGAGGGTTCTAAATACAGGATTGAGGGGAATACTGGAGATCTCAGGACCTAGGGTTGTGGGCCAGGCATGTGGGTGTAAAAGCCAGGGCAGGGTTAAGGACCCAGGGTTGAGGGCAAGGCTGGAGGGTTTTGGATCCAAGATTTAGGGCAAGGCAGGAGGGTTTTAAATACAAGATTGAGGGGAATACTGGAGATCTCAGGACCCAGGGTTGTGTGCCAGGCATGTTGGTGTAAAAGCCAGGGCAGGGTTAAGGACCCAGGGTTGAGGGCAAGGCTGGAGGGTTTTGGATCCAAGATTGAGGGCAAGGCAGGAGGGTTTTGGACCCTGGGTTGTGGGCCAGGCATGTGGGTGTAAAAGCCAGGGCAGGGATAAGGGCCCATGGTTGAGGGCAAGGCTGGAGGGTTTTGGATCCATGGTTGAGGGCAAGGCTGGAGGGTTTTGGATACAGGATTGAGGGGAATACTGGAGATCTCAGGACCCAGGGTTGTGGGCCAGGCATGTGGGTGTAAAAGCCAGGGCAGGGTTAAGGACCCAGGGTTGAGGGCAAGGCTGGAGGGTCTTGGATCCAGGGTTGAGGGCAAGGCTGGAGGGTTTTAAATACAGGATTGAGGGGAATACTGGAGATCTCAGGACCCAGGGTTGTGGGCCAGGCATGTGGGTGTAAAAGCCAGGGCAGGGTTAAGGACCCAGGGTTGAGGGCAAGGCTGGAGGGTTTTGGATCCAAGATTGAGGGCAAGGCTAGAGGGTTTTAAATACAGGATTGAGGGGAATACTGGAGATCTCAGGACCCAGGGTTGTGGGCCAGGCATGTGGGTGTAAAAGCCAGGGCAGGGTTAAGGACCCAGGGTTGAGGGCAAGGCTGGAGGGTTTTGGATCCAAGATTGAGGGCAAGGCTGGAGGGTTTTGGACCCTGGGTTGTAGGCCAGGCATGTGGGTGTAAAAGCCAGGGCAGGGATAAGGGCCCATGGTTGAGGGCAAGGCTGTAGGGTTTTGGATCCAGGGTTGAGGGCAAGGCTGGAGGGTTTTAAATACAGGATTGAGGGGAATACTGGAGATCTCAGGACCCAGGGTTGTGGGCCAGGCATGTGGGTGTAAAAGCCAGGGCAGGGTTAAGGACCCAGGGTTGAGGGCAAGGCTGGAGGGTTTTGGATCCAAGATTGAGGGCAAGGCTAGAGGGTTTTAAATACAGGATTGAGGGGAATACTGGAGATCTCAGGACCCAGGGTTGTGGGCCAGGCATGTGGGTGTAAAAGCCAGGGCAGGGTTAAGGACCCAGGGTTGAGGGCAAGGCTGGAGGGTTTTGGATCCAAGATTGAGGGCAAGGCTGGAGGGTTTTGGACCCTGGGTTGTAGGCCAGGCATGTGGGTGTAAAAGCCAGGGCAGGGATAAGGGCCCATGGTTGAGGGCAAGGCTGTAGGGTTTTGGATCCAGGGTTGAGGGCAAGGCTGGAGGGTTTTAAATACAGGATTGAGGGGAATACTGGAGATCTCAGGACCCAGGGTTGTGGGCCAGGCTGTAGGGTATGGTGGAGAGTCTAGGAGAGCACGGGGGGTACGGGAGGGTGGCTGGACCCTGACTGGTTGGATTTTGCAGCAGCATGGTCCTTGTTATGGAGGGATCTGAGTCAAAGGGCATCAGGGTGGACCCCGGGAGTTATTGGGTACCTGCTTGTGTCGCAGGGATGTTGGTGCCCATGTTGCGCCGTGCCCTCCACTCCCCTTTCGCTTATCTCTCCCAGCTCCCCAGCCACCGCAAACATCTGAAGGGGGGGAAAGGCATGTGGGTGTAAAAGCCAGGGCAGGGTTAAGGACCCAGGGTCGAGGGCAAGGCTGGGGGGTTTTGGATCCAGGGTTGAGGGCAAGGCTGGAGGGTTTTGGATCCAAGATTGAGGGCAAGGCAGGAGGGTTTTGAACCCAGGGTTGTGGGCCAGGCATGTGGGTGTAAAAGCCAGGGCAGGGATAAGGGCCCAGGGTTGAGGGCAAGGCTGGAGGGTTTTGGATCCATGGTTGAGGGCAAGGCTGGAGGGTTTTGGATACAGGATTGAGGGGAATACTGGAGATCTCAGGACCCAGGGTTGTGGGCCAGGCATGTGGGTGTAAAAGCCAGGGCAGGGTTAAGGACCCAGGGTTGAGGGCAAGGCTGGAGGGTCTTGGATCCAGGGTTGAGGGCAAGGCTGGAGGGTTTTAAATACAGGATTGAGGGGAATACTGGAGATCTCAGGACCCAGGGTTGTGGGCCAGGCATGTGGGTGTAAAAGCCAGGGCAGGGTTAAGGACCCAGGGTTGAGGGCAAGGCTGGAGGGTTTTGGATCCAAGATTGAGGGCAAGGCAGGAGGGTTTTGGACCCTGGGTTGTAGGCCAGGCATGTGGGTGTAAAAGCCAGGGCAGGGATAAGGGCCCAGGGTTGAGGGCAAGGCTGGAAGGTTTTGGATCCATGGTTGAGGGCAAGGCTGGAGGGTTTTGGATACAGGATTGAGGGGAATACTGGAGATCTCAGGACCCAGGGTTGTGGGCCAGGCATGTGGGTGTAAAAGCCAGGGCAAGGTTAAGGACCCAGGGTTGAGGGCAAGGCTGGAGGGTCTTGGATCCAGGGTTGAGGGCAAGGCTGGAGGGTTTTAAATACAGGATTGAGGGGAATACTGGAGATCTCAGGACCCAGGGTTGTGGGCCAGGCATGTGGGTGTAAAAGCCAGGGCAGGGTTAAGGACCCAGGGTTGAGGGCAAGGCTGGAGGGTTTTGGATCCAAGATTGAGGGCAAGGCAGGAGGGTTTTGAACCCAGGGTTGTGGGCCAGGCATGTGGGTGTAAAAGCCAGGGCAGGGATAAGGGCCCAGGGTTGAGGGCAAGGCTGTATGGTTTTGGATCCAGGGTTGAGGGCAAGGCTGGAGGGTTTTAAATACAGGATTGAGGGGAATACTGGAGATCTCAGGACCCAGGGTTGTGGGTCAGGCATGTGGGTGTAAAAGCCAGGGCAGGGTTAAGGACCCAGGGTTGAGGGCAAGGCTGGAGGGTCTTGGATCCAGGGTTGAGGGCAAAGCTGGAGGGTTTTAAATACAGGGTTGAGGGGAATACTGAGAATCTCAGGACCCAGGGTTGTGGGCTAGGCATGTGGGTGTAAAAGCCAGGGCAGGGTTAAGGACCCAGGGTTGAGGGCAAGGCTGGAGGGTCTTGGATCCAGGGTTGAGGGCAAAGCTGGAGGGTTTTAAATACAGGATTGAGGGGAATACTGGAGATCTCAGGACCCAGGGTTGTGGGCCAGGCATGTGGGTGTAAAAGCCAGGGCAAGGTTAAGGACCCAGGGTCGAGGGCAAGGCTGGAGGGTTTTGGATCCAGGGTTGAGGGCAAGGCTGGAGGGTTTTGGATCCAAGATTGAGGGCAAGGCAGGAGGGTTTTGAACCCAGGGTTGTGGGCCAGGCATGTGGGTGTAAAAGCTAGGGCAGGGATAAGGGCCCAGGGTTGAGGGCAAGGCTGGAGGGTTTTGGATCCATGGTTGAGGGCAAGGCTGGAGGGTTTTGGATCCAAGATTGAGGGCAAGGCAGGAGATCTCAGGACCCAGGGTTGTGGGCCAGGCATGTCGGTGTAAAAGCCAGGGCAGGGTTAAGGACCCAGGGTTGAGGGCAAGGCTGGAGGGTCTTGGATCCAGGGTTGAGGGCAAGGCTGGAGGGTTCTAAATACAGGATTGAGGGGAATACTGGAGATCTCAGGACCTAGGGTTGTGGGCCAGGCATGTGGGTGTAAAAGCCAGGGCAGGGTTAAGGACCCAGGGTTGAGGGCAAGGCTGGAGGGTTTTGGATCCAAGATTTAGGGCAAGGCAGGAGGGTTTTAAATACAAGATTGAGGGGAATACTGGAGATCTCAGGACCCAGGGTTGTGTGCCAGGCATGTTGGTGTAAAAGCCAGGGCAGGGTTAAGGACCCAGGGTTGAGGGCAAGGCTGGAGGGTTTTGGATCCAAGATTGAGGGCAAGGCAGGAGGGTTTTGGACCCTGGGTTGTGGGCCAGGCATGTGGGTGTAAAAGCCAGGGCAGGGATAAGGGCCCATGGTTGAGGGCAAGGCTGGAGGGTTTTGGATCCATGGTTGAGGGCAAGGCTGGAGGGTTTTGGATACAGGATTGAGGGGAATACTGGAGATCTCAGGACCCAGGGTTGTGGGCCAGGCATGTGGGTGTAAAAGCCAGGGCAGGGTTAAGGACCCAGGGTTGAGGGCAAGGCTGGAGGGTCTTGGATCCAGGGTTGAGGGCAAGGCTGGAGGGTTTTAAATACAGGATTGAGGGGAATACTGGAGATCTCAGGACCCAGGGTTGTGGGCCAGGCATGTGGGTGTAAAAGCCAGGGCAGGGTTAAGGACCCAGGGTTGAGGGCAAGGCTGGAGGGTTTTGGATCCATGGTTGAGGGCAAGGCTGGAGGGTTTTAAATACAGGATTGAGGGGAATACTGGAGATCTCAGGACCCAGGGTTGTGGGCCAGGCATGTGGGTGTAAAAGCCAGGGCAGGGTTAAGGACCCAGGGTTGAGGGCAAGGCTGGAGGGTTTTGGATCCAAGATTGAGGGCAAGGCTGGAGGGTTTTGGACCCTGGGTTGTGGGCCAGGCATGTGGGTGTAAAAGCCAGGGCAGGGATAAGGGCCCAGGGTTGAGGGCAAGGCTGTAGGGTTTTGGATCCAGGGTTGAGGGCAAGGCTGGAGGGTTTTAAATACAGGATTGAGGGGAATACTGGAGATCTCAGGACCCAGGGTTGTGGGCCAGGCTGTAGGGTATGGTGGAGAGTCTAGGAGAGCACGGGGGGTACGGGAGGGTGGCTGGACCCTGACTGGTTGGATTTTGCAGCAGCATGGTCCTTGTTATGGAGGGATCTGAGTCAAAGGGCATCAGGGTGGACCCCGGGAGTTATTGGGTACCTGCTTGTGTCGCAGGGATGTTGGTGCCCATGTTGCGCCGTGCCCTCCACTCCCCTTTCGCTTATCTCTCCCAGCTCCCCAGCCACCGCAAACATCTGAAGGGGGGGAAAGGCATGTGGGTGTAAAAGCCAGGGCAGGGTTAAGGACCCAGGGTCGAGGGCAAGGCTGGGGGGTTTTGGATCCAGGGTTGAGGGCAAGGCTGGAGGGTTTTGGATCCAAGATTGAGGGCAAGGCAGGAGGGTTTTGAACCCAGGGTTGTGGGCCAGGCATGTGGGTGTAAAAGCCAGGGCAGGGATAAGGGCCCAGGGTTGAGGGCAAGGCTGGAGGGTTTTGGATCCATGGTTGAGGGCAAGGCTGGAGGGTTTTGGATACAGGATTGAGGGGAATACTGGAGATCTCAGGACCCAGGGTTGTGGGCCAGGCATGTGGGTGTAAAAGCCAGGGCAGGGTTAAGGACCCAGGGTTGAGGGCAAGGCTGGAGGGTCTTGGATCCATGGTTGAGGGCAAGGCTGGAGGGTTTTAAATACAGGATTGAGGGGAATACTGGAGATCTCAGGACCCAGGGTTGTGGGCCAGGCATGTGGGTGTAAAAGCCAGGGCAGGGTTAAGGACCCAGGGTTGAGGGCAAGGCTGGAGGGTTTTGGATCCAAGATTGAGGGCAAGGCTGGAGGGTTTTAAATACAGGATTGAGGGGAATACTGGAGATCTCAGGACCCAGGGTTGTGGGCCAGGCATGTGGGTGTAAAAGCCAGGGCAGGGTTAAGGACCCAGGGTTGAGGGCAAGGCTGGAGGGTCTTGGATCCAGGGTTGAGGGCAAGGCTGGAGGGTTTTAAATACAGGATTGAGGGGAATACTGGAGATCTCAGGACCCAGGGTTGTGGGCCAGGCATGTGGGTGTAAAAGCCAGGGCAGGGTTAAAGACCCAGGGTTGAGGGCAAGGCTGGAGGGTTTTGGAACCAAGATTGAGGGCAAGGCAGGAGGGTTTTGGATCCAAGATTGAGGGCAAGGCAGGCGGGTTTTGAACCCAGGGTTGTGGGCCAGGCATGTGGGTGTAAAAGCCAGGGCAGGGTTAAGGACCCAGAGTTGAGGGCAAGGCTGGAGGGTTTTGGATCCAAGATTGAGGGCAAGGCAGGAGGGTTTTGGACCCTGGGTTGTGGGCCAGGCATGTGGGTGTAAAAGCCAGGGCAGGGATAAGGGCCCATGGTTGAGGGCAAGGCTGGAGGGTTTTGGATCCATGGTTGAGGGCAAGGCTGGAGGGTTTTGGATACAGGATTGAGGGGAATACTGGAGATCTCAGGACCCAGGGTTGTGGGCCAGGCATGTGGGTGTAAAAGCCAGGGCAGGGTTAAGGACCCAGGGTTGAGGGCAAGGCTGGAGGGTCTTGGATCCAGGGTTGAGGGCAAGGCTGGAGGGTTTTAAATACAGGATTGAGGGGAATACTGGAGATCTCAGGACCCAGGGTTGTGGGCCAGGCATGTGGGTGTAAAAGCCAGGGCAGGGTTAAGGACCCAGGGTTGAGGGCAAGGCTGGAGGGTTTTGGATCCAAGATTGAGGGCAAGGCTAGAGGGTTTTAAATACAGGATTGAGGGGAATACTGGAGATCTCAGGACCCAGGGTTGTGGGCCAGGCATGTGGGTGTAAAAGCCAGGGCAGGGTTAAGGACCCAGGGTTGAGGGCAAGGCTGGAGGGTTTTGGATCCAAGATTGAGGGCAAGGCTGGAGGGTTTTGGACCCTGGGTTGTAGGCCAGGCATGTGGGTGTAAAAGCCAGGGCAGGGATAAGGGCCCATGGTTGAGGGCAAGGCTGTAGGGTTTTGGATCCAGGGTTGAGGGCAAGGCTGGAGGGTTTTAAATACAGGATTGAGGGGAATACTGGAGATCTCAGGACCCAGGGTTGTGGGCCAGGCTGTAGGGTATGGTGGAGAGTCTAGGAGAGCACGGGGGGTACGGGAGGGTGGCTGGACCCTGACTGGTTGGATTTTGCAGCAGCATGGTCCTTGTTATGGAGGGATCTGAGTCAAAGGGCATCAGGGTGGACCCCGGGAGTTATTGGGTACCTGCTTGTGTCGCAGGGATGTTGGTGCCCATGTTGCGCCGTGCCCTCCACTCCCCTTTCGCTTATCTCTCCCAGCTCCCCAGCCACCGCAAACATCTGAAGGGGGGGAAAGGCATGTGGGTGTAAAAGCCAGGGCAGGGTTAAGGACCCAGGGTCGAGGGCAAGGCTGGGGGGTTTTGGATCCAGGGTTGAGGGCAAGGCTGGAGGGTTTTGGATCCAAGATTGAGGGCAAGGCAGGAGGGTTTTGAACCCAGGGTTGTGGGCCAGGCATGTGGGTGTAAAAGCCAGGGCAGGGATAAGGGCCCAGGGTTGAGGGCAAGGCTGGAGGGTTTTGGATCCATGGTTGAGGGCAAGGCTGGAGGGTTTTGGATACAGGATTGAGGGGAATACTGGAGATCTCAGGACCCAGGGTTGTGGGCCAGGCATGTGGGTGTAAAAGCCAGGGCAGGGTTAAGGACCCAGGGTTGAGGGCAAGGCTGGAGGGTCTTGGATCCAGGGTTGAGGGCAAGGCTGGAGGGTTTTAAATACAGGATTGAGGGGAATACTGGAGATCTCAGGACCCAGGGTTGTGGGCCAGGCATGTGGGTGTAAAAGCCAGGGCAGGGTTAAGGACCCAGGGTTGAGGGCAAGGCTGGAGGGTTTTGGATCCAAGATTGAGGGCAAGGCAGGAGGGTTTTGGACCCTGGGTTGTAGGCCAGGCATGTGGGTGTAAAAGCCAGGGCAGGGATAAGGGCCCAGGGTTGAGGGCAAGGCTGGAAGGTTTTGGATCCATGGTTGAGGGCAAGGCTGGAGGGTTTTGGATACAGGATTGAGGGGAATACTGGAGATCTCAGGACCCAGGGTTGTGGGCCAGGCATGTGGGTGTAAAAGCCAGGGCAAGGTTAAGGACCCAGGGTTGAGGGCAAGGCTGGAGGGTCTTGGATCCAGGGTTGAGGGCAAGGCTGGAGGGTTTTAAATACAGGATTGAGGGGAATACTGGAGATCTCAGGACCCAGGGTTGTGGGCCAGGCATGTGGGTGTAAAAGCCAGGGCAGGGTTAAGGACCCAGGGTTGAGGGCAAGGCTGGAGGGTTTTGGATCCAAGATTGAGGGCAAGGCAGGAGGGTTTTGAACCCAGGGTTGTGGGCCAGGCATGTGGGTGTAAAAGCCAGGGCAGGGATAAGGGCCCAGGGTTGAGGGCAAGGCTGTATGGTTTTGGATCCAGGGTTGAGGGCAAGGCTGGAGGGTTTTAAATACAGGATTGAGGGGAATACTGGAGATCTCAGGACCCAGGGTTGTGGGTCAGGCATGTGGGTGTAAAAGCCAGGGCAGGGTTAAGGACCCAGGGTTGAGGGCAAGGCTGGAGGGTCTTGGATCCAGGGTTGAGGGCAAAGCTGGAGGGTTTTAAATACAGGGTTGAGGGGAATACTGAGAATCTCAGGACCCAGGGTTGTGGGCTAGGCATGTGGGTGTAAAAGCCAGGGCAGGGTTAAGGACCCAGGGTTGAGGGCAAGGCTGGAGGGTCTTGGATCCAGGGTTGAGGGCAAAGCTGGAGGGTTTTAAATACAGGATTGAGGGGAATACTGGAGATCTCAGGACCCAGGGTTGTGGGCCAGGCATGTGGGTGTAAAAGCCAGGGCAAGGTTAAGGACCCAGGGTCGAGGGCAAGGCTGGAGGGTTTTGGATCCAGGGTTGAGGGCAAGGCTGGAGGGTTTTGGATCCAAGATTGAGGGCAAGGCAGGAGGGTTTTGAACCCAGGGTTGTGGGCCAGGCATGTGGGTGTAAAAGCTAGGGCAGGGATAAGGGCCCAGGGTTGAGGGCAAGGCTGGAGGGTTTTGGATCCATGGTTGAGGGCAAGGCTGGAGGGTTTTGGATCCAAGATTGAGGGCAAGGCAGGAGATCTCAGGACCCAGGGTTGTGGGCCAGGCATGTCGGTGTAAAAGCCAGGGCAGGGTTAAGGACCCAGGGTTGAGGGCAAGGCTGGAGGGTCTTGGATCCAGGGTTGAGGGCAAGGCTGGAGGGTTCTAAATACAGGATTGAGGGGAATACTGGAGATCTCAGGACCTAGGGTTGTGGGCCAGGCATGTGGGTGTAAAAGCCAGGGCAGGGTTAAGGACCCAGGGTTGAGGGCAAGGCTGGAGGGTTTTGGATCCAAGATTTAGGGCAAGGCAGGAGGGTTTTAAATACAAGATTGAGGGGAATACTGGAGATCTCAGGACCCAGGGTTGTGTGCCAGGCATGTTGGTGTAAAAGCCAGGGCAGGGTTAAGGACCCAGGGTTGAGGGCAAGGCTGGAGGGTTTTGGATCCAAGATTGAGGGCAAGGCAGGAGGGTTTTGGACCCTGGGTTGTGGGCCAGGCATGTGGGTGTAAAAGCCAGGGCAGGGATAAGGGCCCATGGTTGAGGGCAAGGCTGGAGGGTTTTGGATCCATGGTTGAGGGCAAGGCTGGAGGGTTTTGGATACAGGATTGAGGGGAATACTGGAGATCTCAGGACCCAGGGTTGTGGGCCAGGCATGTGGGTGTAAAAGCCAGGGCAGGGTTAAGGACCCAGGGTTGAGGGCAAGGCTGGAGGGTCTTGGATCCAGGGTTGAGGGCAAGGCTGGAGGGTTTTAAATACAGGATTGAGGGGAATACTGGAGATCTCAGGACCCAGGGTTGTGGGCCAGGCATGTGGGTGTAAAAGCCAGGGCAGGGTTAAGGACCCAGGGTTGAGGGCAAGGCTGGAGGGTTTTGGATCCATGGTTGAGGGCAAGGCTGGAGGGTTTTAAATACAGGATTGAGGGGAATACTGGAGATCTCAGGACCCAGGGTTGTGGGCCAGGCATGTGGGTGTAAAAGCCAGGGCAGGGTTAAGGACCCAGGGTTGAGGGCAAGGCTGGAGGGTTTTGGATCCAAGATTGAGGGCAAGGCTGGAGGGTTTTGGACCCTGGGTTGTGGGCCAGGCATGTGGGTGTAAAAGCCAGGGCAGGGATAAGGGCCCAGGGTTGAGGGCAAGGCTGTAGGGTTTTGGATCCAGGGTTGAGGGCAAGGCTGGAGGGTTTTAAATACAGGATTGAGGGGAATACTGGAGATCTCAGGACCCAGGGTTGTGGGCCAGGCTGTAGGGTATGGTGGAGAGTCTAGGAGAGCACGGGGGGTACGGGAGGGTGGCTGGACCCTGACTGGTTGGATTTTGCAGCAGCATGGTCCTTGTTATGGAGGGATCTGAGTCAAAGGGCATCAGGGTGGACCCCGGGAGTTATTGGGTACCTGCTTGTGTCGCAGGGATGTTGGTGCCCATGTTGCGCCGTGCCCTCCACTCCCCTTTCGCTTATCTCTCCCAGCTCCCCAGCCACCGCAAACATCTGAAGGGGGGGAAAGGCATGTGGGTGTAAAAGCCAGGGCAGGGTTAAGGACCCAGGGTCGAGGGCAAGGCTGGGGGGTTTTGGATCCAGGGTTGAGGGCAAGGCTGGAGGGTTTTGGATCCAAGATTGAGGGCAAGGCAGGAGGGTTTTGAACCCAGGGTTGTGGGCCAGGCATGTGGGTGTAAAAGCCAGGGCAGGGATAAGGGCCCAGGGTTGAGGGCAAGGCTGGAGGGTTTTGGATCCATGGTTGAGGGCAAGGCTGGAGGGTTTTGGATACAGGATTGAGGGGAATACTGGAGATCTCAGGACCCAGGGTTGTGGGCCAGGCATGTGGGTGTAAAAGCCAGGGCAGGGTTAAGGACCCAGGGTTGAGGGCAAGGCTGGAGGGTCTTGGATCCATGGTTGAGGGCAAGGCTGGAGGGTTTTAAATACAGGATTGAGGGGAATACTGGAGATCTCAGGACCCAGGGTTGTGGGCCAGGCATGTGGGTGTAAAAGCCAGGGCAGGGTTAAGGACCCAGGGTTGAGGGCAAGGCTGGAGGGTTTTGGATCCAAGATTGAGGGCAAGGCTGGAGGGTTTTAAATACAGGATTGAGGGGAATACTGGAGATCTCAGGACCCAGGGTTGTGGGCCAGGCATGTGGGTGTAAAAGCCAGGGCAGGGTTAAGGACCCAGGGTTGAGGGCAAGGCTGGAGGGTCTTGGATCCAGGGTTGAGGGCAAGGCTGGAGGGTTTTAAATACAGGATTGAGGGGAATACTGGAGATCTCAGGACCCAGGGTTGTGGGCCAGGCATGTGGGTGTAAAAGCCAGGGCAGGGTTAAAGACCCAGGGTTGAGGGCAAGGCTGGAGGGTTTTGGAACCAAGATTGAGGGCAAGGCAGGAGGGTTTTGGATCCAAGATTGAGGGCAAGGCAGGCGGGTTTTGAACCCAGGGTTGTGGGCCAGGCATGTGGGTGTAAAAGCCAGGGCAGGGATAAGGGCCCAGGGTTGAGGGCAAGGCTGGAGGGTTTTGGATCCATGGTTGAGGGCAAGGCTGGAGGGTTTTGGATACAGGATTGAGGGGAATACTGGAGATCTCAGGACCCAGGGTTGTGGGCCAGGCATGTCGGTGTAAAAGCCAGGGCAGGGTTAAGGACCCAGGGTTGAGGGCAAGGCTGGAGGGTCTTGGATCCAGGGTTGAGGGCAAGGCTGGAGGGTTCTAAATACAGGATTGAGGGGAATACTGGAGATCTCAGGACCTAGGGTTGTGGGCCAGGCATGTGGGTGTAAAAGCCAGGGCAGGGTTAAGGACCCAGGGTTGAGGGCAAGGCTGGAGGGTTTTGGATCCAAGATTTAGGGCAAGGCAGGAGGGTTTTAAATACAAGATTGAGGGGAATACTGGAGATCTCAGGACCCAGGGTTGTGTGCCAGGCATGTTGGTGTAAAAGCCAGGGCAGGGTTAAGGACCCAGGGTTGAGGGCAAGGCTGGAGGGTTTTGGATCCAAGATTGAGGGCAAGGCAGGAGGGTTTTGGACCCTGGGTTGTGGGCCAGGCATGTGGGTGTAAAAGCCAGGGCAGGGATAAGGGCCCATGGTTGAGGGCAAGGCTGGAGGGTTTTGGATCCATGGTTGAGGGCAAGGCTGGAGGGTTTTGGATACAGGATTGAGGGGAATACTGGAGATCTCAGGACCCAGGGTTGTGGGCCAGGCATGTGGGTGTAAAAGCCAGGGCAGGGTTAAGGACCCAGGGTTGAGGGCAAGGCTGGAGGGTTTTGGATCCATGGTTGAGGGCAAGGCTGGAGGGTTTTAAATACAGGATTGAGGGGAATACTGGAGATCTCAGGACCCAGGGTTGTGGGCCAGGCATGTGGGTGTAAAAGCCAGGGCAGGGTTAAGGACCCAGGGTTGAGGGCAAGGCTGGAGGGTTTTGGATCCAAGATTGAGGGCAAGGCAGGAGGGTTTTGGACCCTGGGTTGTAGGCCAAGCATGTGGGTGTAAAAGCCAGGGCAGGGATAAGGGCCCAGGGTTGAGGGCAAGGCTGTAGGGTTTTGGATCCAGGGTTGAGGGCAAGGCTGGAGGGTTTTAAATACAGGATTGAGGGGAATACTGGAGATCTCAGGACCCAGGGTTGTGGGCCAGGCTGTAGGGTATGGTGGAGAGTCTAGGAGAGCACGGGGGGTACGGGAGGGTGGCTGGACCCTGACTGGTTGGATTTTGCAGCAGCATGGTCCTTGTTATGGAGGGATCTGAGTCAAAGGGCATCATGATGGACCCCGGGAGTTATTGGGTACCTGCTTGTGTCGCAGGGATGTTGGTGCCCATGTTGCGCCGTGCCCTCCACTCCCCTTTCGCTCATCTCTCCCAGCTCCCCAGCCACCGCAAACATCTGAAGGGGGGGAAAGGCATGTGGGTGTAAAAGCCAGGGCAGGGTTAAGGACCCAGGGTCGAGGGCAAGGCTGGGGGGTTTTGGATCCAGGGTTGAGGGCAAGGCTGGAGGGTTTTGGATCCAAGATTGAGGGCAAGGCAGGAGGGTTTTGAACCCAGGGTTGTGGGCCAGGCATGTGGGTGTAAAAGCCAGGGCAGGGATAAGGGCCCATGGTTGAGGGCAAGGCTGGAGGGTCTTGGATCCAGGGTTGAGGGCAAGGCTGGAGGGTTTTAAATACAGGATTGAGGGGAATACTGGAGATCTCAGGACCCAGGGTTGTGGGCCAGGCATGTGGGTGTAAAAGCCAGGGCAGGGTTAAAGACCCAGGGTTGAGGGCAAGGCTGGAGGGTTTTGGATCCAAGATTGAGGGCAAGGCAGGAGGGTTTTGGACCCTGGGTTGTAGGCCAGGCATGTGGGTGTAAAAGCCAGGGCAGGGATAAGGGCCCAGGGTTGAGGGCAAGGCTGTAGGGTTTTGGATCCAGGGTTGAGGGCAAGGCTGGAGGGTTTTAAATACAGGATTGAGGGGAATACTGGAGATCTCAGGACCCAGGGTTGTGGGCCAGGCATGTGGGTGTAAAAGCCAGGGCAGGGTTAAGGACCCAGGGTTGAGGGCAAGGCTGGAGGGTTTTGGATCCATGGTTGAGGGCAAGGCTGGAGGGTTTTAAATACAGGATTGAGGGGAATACTGGAGATCTCAGGACCCAGGGTTGTGGGCCAGGCATGTGGGTGTAAAAGCCAGGGCAGGGTTAAGGACCCAGGGTTGAGGGCAAGGCTGGAGGGTTTTGGATCCAAGATTGAGGGCAAGGCTGGAGGGTTTTAAATACAGGATTGAGGGGAATACTGGAGATCTCAGGACCCAGGGTTGTGGGCCAGGCATGTGGGTGTAAAAGCCAGGGCAGGGTTAAGGACCCAGGGTTGAGGGCAAGGCTGGAGGGTTTTGGATCCAAGATTGAGGGCAAGGCAGGAGGGTTTTGGACCCTGGGTTGTAGGCCAAGCATGTGGGTGTAAAAGCCAGGGCAGGGATAAGGGCCCAGGGTTGAGGGCAAGGCTGTAGGGTTTTGGATCCAGGGTTGAGGGCAAGGCTGGAGGGTTTTAAATACAGGATTGAGGGGAATACTGGAGATCTCAGGACCCAGGGTTGTGGGCCAGGCTGTAGGGTATGGTGGAGAGTCTAGGAGAGCACGGGGGGTACGGGAGGGTGGCTGGACCCTGACTGGTTGGATTTTGCAGCAACATGGTCCTTGTTATGGAGGGATCTGAGTCAAAGGGCATCAGGATGGACCCCGGGAGTTATTGGGTACCTGCTTGTGTCGCAGGGATGTTGGTGCCCATGTTGCGCCGTGCCCTCCACTCCCCTTTCGCTCATCTCTCCCAGCTCCCCAGCCACCGCAAACATCTGAAGGGGGGGAAAGGCATGTGGGTGTAAAAGCCAGGGCAGGGTTAAGGACCCAGGGTCGAGGGCAAGGCTGGGGGGTTTTGGATCCAGGGTTGAGGGCAAGGCTGGAGGGTTTTGGATCCAAGATTGAGGGCAAGGCAGGAGGGTTTTGAACCCAGGGTTGTGGGCCAGGCATGTGGGTGTAAAAGCCAGGGCAGGGATAAGGGCCCATGGTTGAGGGCAAGGCTGGAGGGTCTTGGATCCAGGGTTGAGGGCAAGGCTGGAGGGTTTTAAATACAGGATTGAGGGGAATACTGGAGATCTCAGGACCCAGGGTTGTGGGCCAGGCATGTGGGTGTAAAAGCCAGGGCAGGGTTAAAGACCCAGGGTTGAGGGCAAGGCTGGAGGGTTTTGGATCCAAGATTGAGGGCAAGGCAGGAGGGTTTTGGACCCTGGGTTGTAGGCCAGGCATGTGGGTGTAAAAGCCAGGGCAGGGATAAGGGCCCAGGGTTGAGGGCAAGGCTGTAGGGTTTTGGATCCAGGGTTGAGGGCAAGGCTGGAGGGTTTTAAATACAGGATTGAGGGGAATACTGGAGATCTCAGGACCCAGGGTTGTGGGCCAGGCTGTAGGGTATGGTGGAGAGTCTAGGAGAGCACGGGGGGTACGGGAGGGTGGCTGGACCCTGACTGGTTGGATTTTGCAGCAGCATGGTCCTTGTTATGGAGGGATCTGAGTCAAAGGGCATCATGATGGACCCCGGGAGTTATTGGGTACCTGCTTGTGTCGCAGGGATGTTGGTGCCCATGTTGCGCCGTGCCCTCCACTCCCCTTTCGCTCATCTCTCCCAGCTCCCCAGCCACCGCAAACATCTGAAGGGGGGGAAAGGCATGTGGGTGTAAAAGCCAGGGCAGGGTTAAGGACCCAGGGTCGAGGGCAAGGCTGGGGGGTTTTGGATCCAGGGTTGAGGGCAAGGCTGGAGGGTTTTGGATCCAAGATTGAGGGCAAGGCAGGAGGGTTTTGAACCCAGGGTTGTGGGCCAGGCATGTGGGTGTAAAAGCCAGGGCAGGGATAAGGGCCCAGGGTTGAGGGCAAGGCTGGAGGGTTTTGGATCTTTGGTTGAGGGCAAGGCTGGAGGGTTTTGGATACAGGATTGAGGGAAATACTGAGAATCTCAGGACCCAGGGTTGTGGGCTAGGCATGTGGGTGTAAAAGCCAGGGCAGGGTTAAGGACCCAGGGTTGAGGGCAAGGCTGGAGGGTCTTGGATCCAAGGTTGAGTGCAAGGCTGGAGGGTTCTAAATACAGGATTGAGGGGAATACTGGAGATCTCAGGACCCAGGGTTGTGGGCCAGGCATGTGGGTGTAAAAGCCAGGGCAGGGTTAAGGACCCAGGGTTGAGGGCAAGGCTGGAGGGTTTTGGACCCAGGGTTGAGGGCAAGGCTGGAGGGTTTTGGTTCCAAGATTGAGGGCAAGGCAGGAGGGTTTTGGACCCTGGGTTGTAGGCCAGGCATGTGGGTGTAAAAGCCAGGGCAGGGATAAGGGCCCAAGATTGAGGGCAAGGCAGGAGGGTATGGTGGAGAGGCCAGGCTGTAGGGTATGGTGGAGAGTCTAGGAGAGCACGGGGGGTACGGGAGGGTGGCTGGACCCTGACTGGTTGGATTTTGCAGCAGCATGGTCCTTGTTATGGAGGGATCTGAGTCTAAGGGCATCTGGATGGACCCCGGGAGTTATTGGGTACCTGCTTGTGTCGCAGGGATGTTGGTGCCCATGTTGCGCCGTGCCCTCCACTCCCCTTTCGCTCATCTCTCCCAGCTCCCCAGCCACCGCAAACATCTGAAGGGGGGGAAAGGCATGTGGGTGTAAAAGCCAGGGCAGGGATAAGGACCTAGGGTCGAGGGCAAGGCTGGAGGGTTTTGGATCTAGGGTTGAGGGCAAGGCTGGAGGGTTTTGGATCCAAGATTGAGGGCAAGGCAGGAGGGTTTTGAACCCAGGGTTGTGGGCCAGGCATGTGGGTGTAAAAGCCAGGGCAGGGATAAGGGCCCAGGGTTGAGGGCAAGGCTGGAAGGTTTTGGATCCATGGTTGAGGGCAAGGCTGGAGGGTTTTGGATACAGGATTGAGGGGAATACTGGAGATCTCAGGACCCAGGGTTGTGGGCCAGGCATGTGGGTGTAAAAGCCAGGGCAGGGTTAAGGACCCAGGGTTGAGGGCAAGGCTGGAGGGTCTTGGATCCAGGGTTGAGGGCAAGGCTGGAGGGTTTTAAATACAGGATTGAGGGGAATACTGGAGATCTCAGGACCCAGGGTTGTGGGCCAGGCATGTGGGTGTAAAAGCCAGGGCAGGGTTAAGGACCCAGGGTTGAGGGCAAGGCTGGAGGGTTTTGGATCCAAGATTGAGGGCAAGGCAGGAGGGTTTTGGACCCTAGGTTGTAGGCCAGGCATGTGGGTGTAAAAGCCAGGGCAGGGATAAGGGCCCAGGGTTGAGGGCAAGGCTGGAAGGTTTTGGATCCATGGTTGAGGGCAAGGCTGGAGGGTTTTAAATACAGGATTGAGGGGAATACTGGAGATCTCAGGACCCAGGGTTGTGGGCCAGGCATGTGGGTGTAAAAGCCAGGGCAGGGTTAAGGACCCAGGGTTGAGGGCAAGGCTGGAGGGTCTTGGATCCAGGGTTGAGGGCAAGGCTGGAGGGTTTTAAATACAGGATTGAGGGGAATACTGGAGATCTCAGGACCCAGGGTTGTGGGCCAGGCATGTGGGTGTAAAAGCCAGGGCAGGGTTAAGGACCCAGGGTTGAGGGCAAGGCTGGAGGGTTTTGGATCCAAGATTGAGGGCAAGGCAGGAGGGTTTTGAACCCAGGGTTGTGGGCCAGGCATGTGGGTGTAAAAGCCAGGGCAGGGATAAGGGCCCAGGGTTGAGGGCAAGGCTGTAGGGTTTTGGATCCAGGGTTGAGGGCAAGGCTGGAGGGTTTTAAATACAGGATTGAGGGGAATACTGGAGATCTCAGGACCCAGGGTTGTGGGTCAGGCATGTCGGTGTAAAAACCAGGGCAGGGTTAAGGGCCCAGGGTTGAGGGCAAGGTTGTAGGGTTTTGGATCCAGGGTTGAGGGCAAGGCTGGAGGGTTTTGGATACAGGATTGAGGGGAATACTGGAGATCTCAGGACCCAGGGTTGTGGGCCAGGCATGTGGGTGTAAAAGCCAGGGCAGGGTTAAGGACCCAGGGTTGAGGGCAAGGCTGGAGGGTCTTGGATCCAGGGTTGAGGGCAAGGCTGGAGGGTTTTAAATACAGGATTGAGGGGAATACTGGAGATCTCAGGACCCAGGGTTGTGGGCCAGGCATGTGGGTGTAAAAGCCAGGGCAGGGTTAAGGACCCAGGGTCGAGGGCAAGGCTGGAGGGTTTTGGATCCAGGGTTGAGGGCAAGGCTGGAGGGTTTTGGATCCAAGATTGAGGGCAAGGCAGGAAGGTTTTGAACCCAGGGTTGTGGGCCAGGCATGTGGGTGTAAAAGCCAGGGCAGGGATAAGGGCCCAGGGTTGAGGGCAAGGCTGGAGGGTTTTGGATCCATGGTTGAGGGCAAGGCTGGAGGGTTTTGGATACAGGATTGAGGGGAATATTGGAGATCTCAGGACCCAGGGTTGTGGGCCAGGCATGTCGGTGTAAAAGCCAGGGCAGGGTTAAGGACCCAGGGTTGAGGGCAAGGCTGGAGGGTCTTGGATCCAGGGTTGAGGGCAAGGCTGGAGGGTTCTAAATACAGGATTGAGGGGAATACTGGAGATCTCAGGACCTAGGGTTGTGGGCCAGGCATGTGGGTGTAAAAGCCAGGGCAGGGTTAAGGACCCAGGGTTGAGGGCAAGGCTGGAGGGTTTTGGATCCAAGATTTAGGGCAAGGCAGGAGGGTTTTAAATACAAGATTGAGGGGAATACTGGAGATCTCAGGACCCAGGGTTGTGTGCCAGGCATGTTGGTGTAAAAGCCAGGGCAGGGTTAAGGACCCAGGGTTGAGGGCAAGGCTGGAGGGTTTTGGATCCAAGATTGAGGGCAAGGCAGGAGGGTTTTGGACCCTGGGTTGTGGGCCAGGCATGTGGGTGTAAAAGCCAGGGCATGGATAAGGGCCCATGGTTGAGGGCAAGGCTGGAGGGTTTTGGATCCATGGTTGAGGGCAAGGCTGGAGGGTTTTGGATACAGGATTGAGGGGAATACTGGAGATCTTAGGACCCAGGGTTGTGGGCCAGGCATGTGGGTGTAAAAGCCAGGGCAGGGTTAAGGACCCAGGGTTGAGGGCAAGGCTGGAGGGTCTTGGATCCATGGTTGAGGGCAAGGCTGGAGGGTTTTAAATACAGGATTGAGGGGAATACTGGAGATCTCAGGACCCAGGGTTGTGGGCCAGGCATGTGGGTGTAAAAGCCAGGGCAGGGTTAAGGACCCAGGGTTGAGGGCAAGGCTGGAGGGTTTTGGATCCAAGATTGAGGGCAAGGCTGGAGGGTTTTGGATACAGGATTGAGGGGAATACTGGAGATCTCAGGACCCAGGGTTGTGGGCCAGGCATGTGGGTGTAAAAGCCAGGGCAGGGTTAAGGACCCAGGGTTGAGGGCAAGGCTGGAGGGTCTTGGATCCAGGGTTGAGGGCAAGGCTGGAGGGTTTTAAATACAGGATTGAGGGGAATACTGGACATCTCAGGACCCAGGGTTGTGGGCCAGGCATGTGGGTGTAAAAGCCAGGGCAGGGTTAAAGACCCAGGGTTGAGGGCAAGGTTGGAGGGTTTTGGATCCAAGATTGAGGGCAAGGCATGAGGGTTTTGGACCCTGGGTTGTAGGCCAGGCATGTGGGTGTAAAAGCCAGGGCAGGGATAAGGGCTTAGGGTTGAGGGCAAGGCTGTAGGGTTTTGGATCCAGGGTTGAGGGCAAGGCTGGAGGGTTTTAAATACAGGATTGAGGGGAATACTGGAGATCTCAGGACCCAGGGTTGTGGGCCAGGCTGTAGGGTATAGTGGAGAGTCTAGGAGAGCACGGGGGGGTACGGGAGGGTGGCTGGACCCTGACTGGTTGGATTTTGCAGCAGCATGGTCCTTGTTATGGAGGGATCTGAGTCAAAGGGCATCAGGATGGACCCCGGGAGTTATTGGGTACCTGCTTGTGTCGCAGGGATGTTGGTGCCCATGTTGCGCCGTGCCCTCCACTCCCCTTTCGCTCATCTCTCCTAGCTCCCCAGCCACCGCAAACATCTGAAGGGGGGGAAAGGCATGTGGGTGTAAAAGCCAGGGCAAGGTTAAGGACCCAGGGTCGAGGGCAAGGCTGGGGGTTTTTGAATCCAGGGTTGAGGGCAAGGCTGGAGGGTTTTGGATCCAAGATTGAGGGCAAGGCAGGAGGGTTTTGAACCCAGGGTTGTGGGCCAGGCATGTGGGTGTAAAAGCCAGGGCAGGGATAAGGGCCCAGGGTTGAGGGCAAGGCTGGAGGGTTTTGGATCCATGGTTGAGGGCAAGGCTGGAGGGTTTTGGATACAGGATTGAGGGGAATACTGAGAATCTCAGGACCCAGGGTTGTGGGCTAGGCATGTGGGTGTAAAAGCCAGGGCAGGGTTAAGGACCCAGGGTTGAGGGCAAGGCTGGAGGGTCTTGGATCCAGGGTTGAGTGCAAGGCTGGAGGGTTCTAAATACAGGATTGAGGGGAATACTGGAGATCTCAGGACCCAGGGTTGTGGGCCAGGCATGTGGGTGTAAAAGCCAGGGCAGGGTTAAGGACCCAGGGTTGAGGGCAAGGCTGGAGGGTCTTGGATCCAGGGTTGAGTGCAAGGCTGGAGGGTTCTAAATACAGGATTGAGGGGAATACTGGAGATCTCAGGACCCAGGGTTGTGGGCCAGGCATGTGGGTGTAAAAGCCAGGGCAGGGTTAAGGACCCAGGGTTGAGGGCAAGGCTGGAGGGTTTTGGACCCAGGGTTGAGGGCAAGGCTGGAGGGTTTTGGTTCCAAGATTGAGGGCAAGGCAGGAGGGTTTTGGACCCTGGGTTGTAGGCCAGGCATGTGGGTGTAAAAGCCAGGGCAGGGATAAGGGCCCAAGATTGAGGGCAAGGCAGGAGGGTATGGTGGAGAGGCCAGGCTGTAGGGTATGGTGGAGAGTCTAGGAGAGCACGGGGGGTACGGGAGGGTGGCTGGACCCTGACTGGTTGGATTTTGCAGCAGCATGGTCCTTGTTATGGAGGGATCTGAGTCTAAGGGCATCTGGATGGACCCCGGGAGTTATTGGGTACCTGCTTGTGTCGCAGGGATGTTGGTGCCCATGTTGCGCCGTGCCCTCCACTCCCCTTTCGCTCATCTCTCCCAGCTCCCCAGCCACCGCAAACATCTGAAGGGGGGGAAAGGCATGTGGGTGTAAAAGCCAGGGCAGGGATAAGGACCTAGGGTCGAGGGCAAGGCTGGAGGGTTTTGGATCCAGGGTTGAGGGCAAGGCTGGAGGGTTTTGGATCCAAGATTGAGGGCAAGGCAGGAGGGTTTTGAACCCAGGGTTGTGGGCCAGGCATGTGGGTGTAAAAGCCAGGGCAGGGATAAGGGCCCAGGGTTGAGGGCAAGGCTGGAGGGTTTTGGATCCATGGTTGAGGGCAAGGCTGGAGGGTTTTGGATACAGGATTGAGGGGAATACTGGAGATCTCAGGACCCAGGGTTGTGGGCCAGGCATGTGGGTGTAACAGCCAGGGCAGGGTTAAGGACCCAGGGTTGAGGGCAAGGCTGGAGGGTCTTGGATCCAGGGTTGAGGGCAAGGCTGGAGGGTTTTAAATACAGGATTGAGGGGAATACTGGAGATCTCAGGACCCAGGGTTGTGGGCCAGGCATGTGGGTGTAAAAGCCAGGGCAGGGTTAAGGACCCAGGGTTGAGGGCAAGGCTGGAGGGTTTTGGATCCAAGATTGAGGGCAAGGCAGGAGGGTTTTGGACCCTGGGTTGTAGGCCAGGCATGTGGGTGTAAAAGCCAGGGCAGGGATACGGGCCCAGGGTTGAGGGCAAGGCTGGAGGGTTTTGGATCCAGGGTTGAGGGCAAGGCTGGAGGGTTTTAAATACAGGATTGAGGGGAATACTGGAGATCTCAGGACCCAGGGTTGTGGGCCAGGCATGTGGGTGTAAAAGCCAGGGCAAGGTTAAGGACCCAGGGTTGAGGGCAAGGCTGGAGGGTCTTGGATCCAGGGTTGAGGGCAAGGCTGGAGGGTTTTAAATACAGGATTGAGGGGAATACTGGAGATCTCAGGACCCAGGGTTGTGGGCCAGGCATGTGGGTGTAAAAGCCAGGGCAGGGTTAAGGACCCAGGGTTGAGGGCAAGGCTGGAGGGTTTTGGATCCAAGATTGAGGGCAAGGCAGGAGGGTTTTGAACCCAGGGTTGTGGGCCAGGCATGTGGGTGTAAAAGCCAGGGCAGGGATAAGGGCCCAGGGTTGAGGGCAAGGCTGTAGGGTTTTGGATCCAGGGTTGAGGGCAAGGCTGGAGGGTTTTAAATACAGGATTGAGGGGAATACTGGAGATCTGAACACCCAGGGTTGTGGGTCAGGCATGTCGGTGTAAAAGCCAGGGCAGGGTTAAGGGCCCAGGGTTGAGGGCAAGGCTGGAGGGTTTTGGATCCAGGGTTGAGGGCAAGGCTGGAGGGTTTTGGATACAGGATTGAGGGGAATACTGGAGATCTCAGGACCCAGGGTTGTGGGCCAGGCATGTGGGTGTAAAAGCCAGGGCAGGGTTAAGGACCCAGGGTTGAGGGCAAGGCTGGAGGGTCTTGGATCCAGGGTTGAGGGCAAAGCTGGAGGGTTTTAAATACAGGATTGAGGGGAATACTGGAGATCTCAGGACCCAGGGTTGTGGGCCAGGCATGTGGGTGTAAAAGCCAGGGCAAGGTTAAGGACCCAGGGTCGAGGGCAAGGCTGGAGGGTTTTGGATCCAGGGTTGAGGGCAAGGCTGGAGGGTTTTGGATCCAAGATTGAGGGCAAGGCAGGAGGGTTTTGAACCCAGGGTTGTGGGCCAGGCATGTGGGTGTAAAAGCTAGGGCAGGGATAAGGGCCCAGGGTTGAGGGCAAGGCTGGAGGGTTTTGGATCCATGGTTGAGGGCAAGGCTGGAGGGTTTTGGATCCAAGATTGAGGGCAAGGCAGGAGATCTCAGGACCCAGGGTTGTGGGCCAGGCATGTCGGTGTAAAAGCCAGGGCAGGGTTAAGGACCCAGGGTTGAGGGCAAGGCTGGAGGGTCTTGGATCCAGGGTTGAGGGCAAGGCTGGAGGGTTCTAAATACAGGATTGAGGGGAATACTGGAGATCTCAGGACCTAGGGTTGTGGGCCAGGCATGTGGGTGTAAAAGCCAGGGCAGGGTTAAGGACCCAGGGTTGAGGGCAAGGCTGGAGGGTTTTGGATCCAAGATTTAGGGCAAGGCAGGAGGGTTTTAAATACAAGATTGAGGGGAATACTGGAGATCTCAGGACCCAGGGTTGTGTGCCAGGCATGTTGGTGTAAAAGCCAGGGCAGGGTTAAGGACCCAGGGTTGAGGGCAAGGCTGGAGGGTTTTGGATCCAAGATTGAGGGCAAGGCAGGAGGGTTTTGGACCCTGGGTTGTGGGCCAGGCATGTGGGTGTAAAAGCCAGGGCAGGGATAAGGGCCCATGGTTGAGGGCAAGGCTGGAGGGTTTTGGATCCATGGTTGAGGGCAAGGCTGGAGGGTTTTGGATACAGGATTGAGGGGAATACTGGAGATCTCAGGACCCAGGGTTGTGGGCCAGGCATGTGGGTGTAAAAGCCAGGGCAGGGTTAAGGACCCAGGGTTGAGGGCAAGGCTGGAGGGTCTTGGATCCATGGTTGAGGGCAAGGCTGGAGGGTTTTAAATACAGGATTGAGGGGAATACTGGAGATCTCAGGACCCAGGGTTGTGGGCCAGGCATGTGGGTGTAAAAGCCAGGGCAGGGTTAAGGACCCAGGGTTGAGGGCAAGGCTGGAGGGTTTTGGATCCAAGATTGAGGGCAAGGCTGGAGGGTTTTAAATACAGGATTGAGGGGAATAATGGAGATCTCAGGACCCAGGGTTGTGGGCCAGGCATGTGGGTGTAAAAGCCAGGGCAGGGTTAAGGACCCAGGGTTGAGGGCAAGGCTGGAGGGTTTTGGATCCAAGATTGAGGGCAAGGCTGGAGGGTTTTGGACCCTGGGTTGTAGGCCAGGCATGTGGGTGTAAAAGCCAGGGCAGGGATAAGGGCCCATGGTTGAGGGCAAGGCTGTAGGGTTTTGGATCCAGGGTTGAGGGCAAGGCTGGAGGGTTTTAAATACAGGATTGAGGGGAATACTGGAGATCTCAGGACCCAGGGTTGTGGGCCAGGCTGTAGGGTATGGTGGAGAGTCTAGGAGAGCACGGGGGGTACGGGAGGGTGGCTGGACCCTGACTGGTTGGATTTTGCAGCAGCATGGTCCTTGTTATGGAGGGATCTGAGTCAAAGGGCATCAGGGTGGACCCCGGGAGTTATTTGGTACCTGCTTGTGTCGCAGGGATGTTGGTGCCCATGTTGCGCCGTGCCCTCCACTCCCCTTTCGCTTATCTCTCCCAGCTCCCCAGCCACCGCAAACATCTGAAGGGGGGGAAAGGCATGTGGGTGTAAAAGCCAGGGCAGGGTTAAGGACCCAGGGTCGAGGGCAAGGCTGGGGGGTTTTGGATCCAGGGTTCAGGGCAAGGCTGGAGGGTTTTGGATCCAAGATTGAGGGCAAGGCAGGAGGGTTTTGAACCCAGGGTTGTGGGCCAGGCATGTGGGTGTAAAAGCCAGGGCAGGGATAAGGGCCCATGGTTGAGGGCAAGGCTGGAGGGTTTTGGATCCATGGTTGAGGGCAAGGCTGGAGGGTTTTGGATACAGGATTGAGGGGAATACTGGAGATCTCAGGACCCAGGGTTGTGGGCCAGGCATGTGGGTGTAAAAGCCAGGGCAGGGTTAAGGACCCAGGGTTGAGGGCAAGGTTGGAGGGTCTTGGATCCATGGTTGAGGGCAAGGCTGGAGGGTTTTAAATACAGGATTGAGGGGAATACTGGAGATCTCAGGACCCAGGGTTGTGGGCCAGGCATGTGGGTGTAAAAGCCAGGGCAGGGTTAAGGACCCAGGGTTGAGGGCAAGGCTGGAGGGTTTTGGATCCAAGATTGAGGGCAAGGCTGGAGGGTTTTAAATACAGGATTGAGGGGAATACTGGAGATCTCAGGACCCAGGGTTGTGGGCCAGGCATGTGGGTGTAAAAGCCAGGGCAGGGTTAAGGACCCAGGGTTGAGGGCAAGGCTGGAGGGTCTTGGATCCAGGGTTGAGGGCAAGGCTGGAGGGTTTTAAATACAGGATTGAGGGGAATACTGGAGATCTCAGGACCCAGGGTTGTGGGCCAGGCATGTGGGTGTAAAAGCCAGGGCAGGGTTAAAGACCCATGGTTGAGGGCAAGGCTGGAGGGTTTTGGATCCAAGATTGAGGGCAAGGCAGGAGGGTTTTGGACCCTGGGTTGTAGGCCAGGCATGTGGGTGTAAAAGCCAGGGCAGGGATAAGGGCCCAGGGTTGAGGGCAAGGCTGTAGGGTTTTGGATCCAGGGTTGAGGGCAAGGCTGGAGGGTTTTAAATACAGGATTGAGGGGAATACTGGAGATCTCAGGACCCAGGGTTGTGAGCCAGGCTGTAGGGTATGGTGGAGAGTCTAGGAGAGCACGGGGGGTACGGGAGGGTGGCTGGACCCTGACTGGTTGGATTTTGCAGCAGCATGGTCCTTGTTATGGAGGGATCTGAGTCAAAGGGCATCAGGGTGGACCCCGGGAGTTATTGGGTACCTGCTTGTGTCGCAGGGATGTTGGTGCCCATGTTGCGCCGTGCCCTCCACTCCCCTTTCGCTCATCTCTCCCAGCTCCCCAGCCACCGCAAACATCTGAAGGGGGGAAAGGCATGTGGGTGTAAAAGCCAGGGCAGGGTTAAGGACCCAGGGTCGAGGGCAAGGCTGGGGGGTTTTGGATCCAGGGTTGAGGGCAAGGCTGGAGGGTTTTGGATCCAAGATTGAGGGCATGGCAGGAGGGTTTTGAACCCAGGGTTGTGGGCCAGGCATGTGGGTGTAAAAGCCAGGGCAGGGATAAGGGCCCAGGGTTGAGGGCAAGGCTGGAGGGTTTTGGATCCATGGTTGAGGGCAAGGCTGGAGGGTTTTGGATACAGGATTGAGGGGAATACTGAGAATCTCAGGACCCAGGGTTGTGGGCTAGGCATGTGGGTGTAAAAGCCAGGGCAGGGTTAAGGACCCAGGGTTGAGGGCAAGGCTGGAGGGTCTTGGATCCAGGGTTGAGTGCAAGGCTGGAGGGTTCTAAATACAGGATTGAGGGGAATACTGGAGATCTCAGGACCCAGGGTTGTGGGCCAGGCATGTGGGTGTAAAAGCCAGGGCAGGGTTAAGGACCCAGGGTTGAGGGCAAGGCTGGAGGGTTTTGGACCCAGGGTTGAGGGCAAGGCTGGAGGGTTTTGGTTCCAAGATTGAGGGCAAGGCAGGAGGGTTTTGGACCCTGGGTTGTAGGCCAGGCATGTGGGTGTAAAAGCCAGGGCAGGGATAAGGGCCCAAGATTGAGGGCAAGGCAGGAGGGTATGGTGGAGAGGCCAAGCTGTAGGGTATGGTGGAGAGTCTAGGAGAGCACGGGGGGTACGGGAGGGTGGCTGGACCCTGACTGGTTGGATTTTGCAGCAGCATGGTCCTTGTTATGGAGGGATCTGAGTCTAAGGGCATCTGGATGGACCCCGGGAGTTATTGGGTACCTGCTTGTGTCGCAGGGATGTTGGTGCCCATGTTGCGCCGTGCCCTCCACTCCCCTTTCGCTCATCTCTCCCAGCTCCCCAGCCACCGCAAACATCTGAAGGGGGGGAAAGGCATGTGGGTGTAAAAGCCAGGGCAGGGATAAGGACCTAGGGTCGAGGGCAAGGCTGGAGGGTTTTGGATCTAGGGTTGAGGGCAAGGCTGGAGGGTTTTGGATCCAAGATTGAGGGCAAGGCAGGAGGGTTTTGAACCCAGGGTTGTGGGCCAGGCATGTGGGTGTAAAAGCCAGGGCAGGGATAAGGGCCCAGGGTTGAGGGCAAGGCTGGAAGGTTTTGGATCCATGGTTGAGGGCAAGGCTGGAGGGTTTTGGATACAGGATTGAGGGGAATACTGGAGATCTCAGGACCCAGGGTTGTGGGCCAGGCATGTGGGTGTAAAAGCCAGGGCAGGGTTAAGGACCCAGGGTTGAGGGCAAGGCTGGAGGGTCTTGGATCCAGGGTTGAGGGCAAGGCTGGAGGGTTTTAAATACAGGATTGAGGGGAATACTGGAGATCTCAGGACCCAGGGTTGTGGGCCAGGCATGTGGGTGTAAAAGCCAGGGCAGGGTTAAGGACCCAGGGTTGAGGGCAAGGCTGGAGGGTTTTGGATCCAAGATTGAGGGCAAGGCAGGAGGGTTTTGGACCCTGGGTTGTAGGCCAGGCATGTGGGTGTAAAAGCCAGGGCAGGGATAAGGGCCCAGGGTTGAGGGCAAGGCTGGAAGGTTTTGGATCCATGGTTGAGGGCAAGGCTGGAGGGTTTTGGATACAGGATTGAGGGGAATACTGGAGATCTCAGGACCCAGGGTTGTGGGCCAGGCATGTGGGTGTAAAAGCCAGGGCAGGGTTAAGGACCCAGGGTTGAGGGCAAGGCTGGAGGGTCTTGGATCCAGGGTTGAGGGCAAGGCTGGAGGGTTTTAAATACAGGATTGAGGGGAATACTGGAGATCTCAGGACCCAGGGTTGTGGGCCAGGCATGTGGGTGTAAAAGCCAGGGCAGGGTTAAGGACCCAGGGTTGAGGGCAAGGCTGGAGGGTTTTGGATCCAAGATTGAGGGCAAGGCAGGAGGGTTTTGAACCCAGGGTTGTGGGCCAGGCATGTGGGTGTAAAAGCCAGGGCAGGGATAAGGGCCCAGGGTTGAGGGCAAGGCTGGAGGGTTTTGGATCCATGGTTGAGGGCAAGGCTGGAGGGTTTTGGATACAGGATTGAGGGGAATACTGGAGATCTCAGGACCCAGGGTTGTGGGTCAGGCATGTCGGTGTAAAAGCCAGGGCAGGGTTAAGGGCCCAGGGTTGAGGGCAAGGCTGGAGGGTTTTGGATCCAGGGTTGAGGGCAAGGCTGGAGGGTTTTGGATACAGGATTGAGGGGAATACTGGAGATCTCAGGACCCAGGGTTGTGGGCCAGGCATGTGGGTGTAAAAGCCAGGGCAGGGTTAAGGACCCAGGGTTGAGGGCAAGGCTGGAGGGTCTTGGATCCAGGGTTGAGGGCAAAGCTGGAGGGTTTTAAATACAGGATTGAGGGGAATACTGGAGATCTCAGGACCCAGGGTTGTGGGCCAGGCATGTGGGTGTAAAAGCCAGGGCAAGGTTAAGGACCCAGGGTCGAGGGCAAGGCTGGAGGGTTTTGGATCCAGGGTTGAGGGCAAGGCTGGAGGGTTTTGGATCCAAGATTGAGGGCAAGGCAGGAGGGTTTTGAACCCAGGGTTGTGGGCCAGGCATGTGGGTGTAAAAGCTAGGGCAGGGATAAGGGCCCAGGGTTGAGGGCAAGGCTGGAGGGTTTTGGATCCATGGTTGAGGGCAAGGCTGGAGGGTTTTGGATCCAAGATTGAGGGCAAGGCAGGAGATCTCAGGACCCAGGGTTGTGGGCCAGGCATGTCGGTGTAAAAGCCAGGGCAGGGTTAAGGACCCAGGGTTGAGGGCAAGGCTGGAGGGTCTTGGATCCAGGGTTGAGGGCAAGGCTGGAGGGTTCTAAATACAGGATTGAGGGGAATACTGGAGATCTCAGGACCTAGGGTTGTGGGCCAGGCATGTGGGTGTAAAAGCCAGGGCAGGGTTAAGGACCCAGGGTTGAGGGCAAGGCTGGAGGGTTTTGGATCCAAGATTTAGGGCAAGGCAGGAGGGTTTTAAATACAAGATTGAGGGGAATACTGGAGATCTCAGGACCCAGGGTTGTGTGCCAGGCATGTTGGTGTAAAAGCCAGGGCAGGGTTAAGGACCCAGGGTTGAGGGCAAGGCTGGAGGGTTTTGGATCCAAGATTGAGGGCAAGGCAGGAGGGTTTTGGACCCTGGGTTGTGGGCCAGGCATGTGGGTGTAAAAGCCAGGGCAGGGATAAGGGCCCATGGTTGAGGGCAAGGCTGGAGGGTTTTGGATCCATGGTTGAGGGCAAGGCTGGAGGGTTTTGGATACAGGATTGAGGGGAATACTGGAGATCTCAGGACCCAGGGTTGTGGGCCAGGCATGTGGGTGTAAAAGCCAGGGCAGGGTTAAGGACCCAGGGTTGAGGGCAAGGCTGGAGGGTCTTGGATCCATGGTTGAGGGCAAGGCTGGAGGGTTTTAAATACAGGATTGAGGGGAATACTGGAGATCTCAGGACCCAGGGTTGTGGGCCAGGCATGTGGGTGTAAAAGCCAGGGCAGGGTTAAGGACCCAGGGTTGAGGGCAAGGCTGGAGGGTTTTGGATCCAAGATTGAGGGCAAGGCTGGAGGGTTTTAAATACAGGATTGAGGGGAATACTGGAGATCTCAGGACCCAGGGTTGTGGGCCAGGCATGTGGGTGTAAAAGCCAGGGCAGGGTTAAGGACCCAGGGTTGAGGGCAAGGCTGGAGGGTTTTGGATCCAAGATTGAGGGCAAGGCTGGAGGGTTTTGGACCCTGGGTTGTAGGCCAGGCATGTGGGTGTAAAAGCCAGGGCAGGGATAAGGGCCCATGGTTGAGGGCAAGGCTGTAGGGTTTTGGATCCAGGGTTGAGGGCAAGGCTGGAGGGTTTTAAATACAGGATTGAGGGGAATACTGGAGATCTCAGGACCCAGGGTTGTGGGCCAGGCTGTAGGGTATGGTGGAGAGTCTAGGAGAGCACGGGGGGTACGGGAGGGTGGCTGGACCCTGACTGGTTGGATTTTGCAGCAGCATGGTCCTTGTTATGGAGGGATCTGAGTCAAAGGGCATCAGGGTGGACCCCGGGAGTTATTTGGTACCTGCTTGTGTCGCAGGGATGTTGGTGCCCATGTTGCGCCGTGCCCTCCACTCCCCTTTCGCTTATCTCTCCCAGCTCCCCAGCCACCGCAAACATCTGAAGGGGGGGAAAGGCATGTGGGTGTAAAAGCCAGGGCAGGGTTAAGGACCCAGGGTCGAGGGCAAGGCTGGGGGGTTTTGGATCCAGGGTTCAGGGCAAGGCTGGAGGGTTTTGGATCCAAGATTGAGGGCAAGGCAGGAGGGTTTTGAACCCAGGGTTGTGGGCCAGGCATGTGGGTGTAAAAGCCAGGGCAGGGATAAGGGCCCATGGTTGAGGGCAAGGCTGGAGGGTTTTGGATCCATGGTTGAGGGCAAGGCTGGAGGGTTTTGGATACAGGATTGAGGGGAATACTGGAGATCTCAGGACCCAGGGTTGTGGGCCAGGCATGTGGGTGTAAAAGCCAGGGCAGGGTTAAGGACCCAGGGTTGAGGGCAAGGTTGGAGGGTCTTGGATCCATGGTTGAGGGCAAGGCTGGAGGGTTTTAAATACAGGATTGAGGGGAATACTGGAGATCTCAGGACCCAGGGTTGTGGGCCAGGCATGTGGGTGTAAAAGCCAGGGCAGGGTTAAGGACCCAGGGTTGAGGGCAAGGCTGGAGGGTTTTGGATCCAAGATTGAGGGCAAGGCTGGAGGGTTTTAAATACAGGATTGAGGGGAATACTGGAGATCTCAGGACCCAGGGTTGTGGGCCAGGCATGTGGGTGTAAAAGCCAGGGCAGGGTTAAGGACCCAGGGTTGAGGGCAAGGCTGGAGGGTCTTGGATCCAGGGTTGAGGGCAAGGCTGGAGGGTTTTAAATACAGGATTGAGGGGAATACTGGAGATCTCAGGACCCAGGGTTGTGGGCCAGGCATGTGGGTGTAAAAGCCAGGGCAGGGTTAAGGACCCAGGGTTGAGGGCAAGGCTGGAGGGTTTTGGATCCAAGATTGAGGGCAAGGCAGGAGGGTTTTGGACCCTGGGTTGTGGGCCAGGCATGTGGGTGTAAAAGCCAGGGCAGGGATAAGGGCCCAGGGTTGAGGGCAAGGCTGGAAGGTTTTGGATCCATGGTTGAGGGCAAGGCTGGAGGGTTTTGGATACAGGATTGAGGGGAATACTGGAGATCTCAGGACCCAGGGTTGTGGGCCAGGCATGTGGGTGTAAAAGCCAGGGCAGGGTTAAGGACCCAGGGTTGAGGGCAAGGCTGGAGGGTCTTGGATCCAGGGTTGAGGGCAAGGCTGGAGGGTTTTAAATACAGGATTGAGGGGAATACTGGAGATCTCAGGACCCAGGGTTGTGGGCCAGGCATGTGGGTGTAAAAGCCAGGGCAGGGTTAAGGACCCAGGGTTGAGGGCAAGGCTGGAGGGTTTTGGATCCAAGATTGAGGGCAAGGCAGGAGGGTTTTGAACCCAGGGTTGTGGGCCAGGCATGTGGGTGTAAAAGCCAGGGCAGGGATAAGGGCCCAGGGTTGAGGGCAAGGCTGGAGGGTTTTGGATCCATGGTTGAGGGCAAGGCTGGAGGGTTTTGGATACAGGATTGAGGGGAATACTGGAGATCTCAGGACCCAGGGTTGTGGGTCAGGCATGTCGGTGTAAAAGCCAGGGCAGGGTTAAGGGCCCAGGGTTGAGGGCAAGGCTGGAGGGTTTTGGATCCAGGGTTGAGGGCAAGGCTGGAGGGTTTTGGATACAGGATTGAGGGGAATACTGGAGATCTCAGGACCCAGGGTTGTGGGCCAGGCATGTGGGTGTAAAAGCCAGGGCAGGGTTAAGGACCCAGGGTTGAGGGCAAGGCTGGAGGGTCTTGGATCCAGGGTTGAGGGCAAAGCTGGAGGGTTTTAAATACAGGATTGAGGGGAATACTGGAGATCTCAGGACCCAGGGTTGTGGGCCAGGCATGTGGGTGTAAAAGCCAGGGCAAGGTTAAGGACCCAGGGTCGAGGGCAAGGCTGGAGGGTTTTGGATCCAGGGTTGAGGGCAAGGCTGGAGGGTTTTGGATCCAAGATTGAGGGCAAGGCAGGAGGGTTTTGAACCCAGGGTTGTGGGCCAGGCATGTGGGTGTAAAAGCTAGGGCAGGGATAAGGGCCCAGGGTTGAGGGCAAGGCTGGAGGGTTTTGGATCCATGGTTGAGGGCAAGGCTGGAGGGTTTTGGATCCAAGATTGAGGGCAAGGCAGGAGATCTCAGGACCCAGGGTTGTGGGCCAGGCATGTCGGTGTAAAAGCCAGGGCAGGGTTAAGGACCCAGGGTTGAGGGCAAGGCTGGAGGGTCTTGGATCCAGGGTTGAGGGCAAGGCTGGAGGGTTCTAAATACAGGATTGAGGGGAATACTGGAGATCTCAGGACCTAGGGTTGTGGGCCAGGCATGTGGGTGTAAAAGCCAGGGCAGGGTTAAGGACCCAGGGTTGAGGGCAAGGCTGGAGGGTTTTGGATCCAAGATTTAGGGCAAGGCAGGAGGGTTTTAAATACAAGATTGAGGGGAATACTGGAGATCTCAGGACCCAGGGTTGTGTGCCAGGCATGTTGGTGTAAAAGCCAGGGCAGGGTTAAGGACCCAGGGTTGAGGGCAAGGCTGGAGGGTTTTGGATCCAAGATTGAGGGCAAGGCAGGAGGGTTTTGGACCCTGGGTTGTGGGCCAGGCATGTGGGTGTAAAAGCCAGGGCAGGGATAAGGGCCCATGGTTGAGGGCAAGGCTGGAGGGTTTTGGATCCATGGTTGAGGGCAAGGCTGGAGGGTTTTGGATACAGGATTGAGGGGAATACTGGAGATCTCAGGACCCAGGGTTGTGGGCCAGGCATGTGGGTGTAAAAGCCAGGGCAGGGTTAAGGACCCAGGGTTGAGGGCAAGGCTGGAGGGTCTTGGATCCATGGTTGAGGGCAAGGCTGGAGGGTTTTAAATACAGGATTGAGGGGAATACTGGAGATCTCAGGACCCAGGGTTGTGGGCCAGGCATGTGGGTGTAAAAGCCAGGGCAGGGTTAAGGACCCAGGGTTGAGGGCAAGGCTGGAGGGTTTTGGATCCAAGATTGAGGGCAAGGCTGGAGGGTTTTAAATACAGGATTGAGGGGAATACTGGAGATCTCAGGACCCAGGGTTGTGGGCCAGGCATGTGGGTGTAAAAGCCAGGGCAGGGTTAAGGACCCAGGGTTGAGGGCAAGGCTGGAGGGTTTTGGATCCAAGATTGAGGGCAAGGCTGGAGGGTTTTGGACCCTGGGTTGTAGGCCAGGCATGTGGGTGTAAAAGCCAGGGCAGGGATAAGGGCCCATGGTTGAGGGCAAGGCTGTAGGGTTTTGGATCCAGGGTTGAGGGCAAGGCTGGAGGGTTTTAAATACAGGATTGAGGGGAATACTGGAGATCTCAGGACCCAGGGTTGTGGGCCAGGCTGTAGGGTATGGTGGAGAGTCTAGGAGAGCACGGGGGGTACGGGAGGGTGGCTGGACCCTGACTGGTTGGATTTTGCAGCAGCATGGTCCTTGTTATGGAGGGATCTGAGTCAAAGGGCATCAGGGTGGACCCCGGGAGTTATTTGGTACCTGCTTGTGTCGCAGGGATGTTGGTGCCCATGTTGCGCCGTGCCCTCCACTCCCCTTTCGCTTATCTCTCCCAGCTCCCCAGCCACCGCAAACATCTGAAGGGGGGGAAAGGCATGTGGGTGTAAAAGCCAGGGCAGGGTTAAGGACCCAGGGTCGAGGGCAAGGCTGGGGGGTTTTGGATCCAGGGTTCAGGGCAAGGCTGGAGGGTTTTGGATCCAAGATTGAGGGCAAGGCAGGAGGGTTTTGAACCCAGGGTTGTGGGCCAGGCATGTGGGTGTAAAAGCCAGGGCAGGGATAAGGGCCCATGGTTGAGGGCAAGGCTGGAGGGTTTTGGATCCATGGTTGAGGGCAAGGCTGGAGGGTTTTGGATACAGGATTGAGGGGAATACTGGAGATCTCAGGACCCAGGGTTGTGGGCCAGGCATGTGGGTGTAAAAGCCAGGGCAGGGTTAAGGACCCAGGGTTGAGGGCAAGGTTGGAGGGTCTTGGATCCATGGTTGAGGGCAAGGCTGGAGGGTTTTAAATACAGGATTGAGGGGAATACTGGAGATCTCAGGACCCAGGGTTGTGGGCCAGGCATGTGGGTGTAAAAGCCAGGGCAGGGTTAAGGACCCAGGGTTGAGGGCAAGGCTGGAGGGTTTTGGATCCAAGATTGAGGGCAAGGCTGGAGGGTTTTAAATACAGGATTGAGGGGAATACTGGAGATCTCAGGACCCAGGGTTGTGGGCCAGGCATGTGGGTGTAAAAGCCAGGGCAGGGTTAAGGACCCAGGGTTGAGGGCAAGGCTGGAGGGTCTTGGATCCAGGGTTGAGGGCAAGGCTGGAGGGTTTTAAATACAGGATTGAGGGGAATACTGGAGATCTCAGGACCCAGGGTTGTGGGCCAGGCATGTGGGTGTAAAAGCCAGGGCAGGGTTAAGGACCCAGGGTTGAGGGCAAGGCTGGAGGGTTTTGGATCCAAGATTGAGGGCAAGGCAGGAGGGTTTTGGACCCTGGGTTGTGGGCCAGGCATGTGGGTGTAAAAGCCAGGGCAGGGATAAGGGCCCAGGGTTGAGGGCAAGGCTGTAGGGTTTTGGATCCAGGGTTGAGGGCAAGGCTGGAGGGTTTTAAATACAGGATTGAGGGGAATACTGGAGATCTCAGGACCCAGGGTTGTGAGCCAGGCTGTAGGGTATGGTGGAGAGTCTAGGAGAGCACGGGGGGTACGGGAGGGTGGCTGGACCCTGACTGGTTGGATTTTGCAGCAGCATGGTCCTTGTTATGGAGGGATCTGAGTCAAAGGGCATCAGGGTGGACCCCGGGAGTTATTGGGTACCTGCTTGTGTCGCAGGGATGTTGGTGCCCATGTTGCGCCGTGCCCTCCACTCCCCTTTCGCTCATCTCTCCCAGCTCCCCAGCCACCGCAAACATCTGAAGGGGGGAAAGGCATGTGGGTGTAAAAGCCAGGGCAGGGTTAAGGACCCAGGGTCGAGGGCAAGGCTGGGGGGTTTTGGATCCAGGGTTGAGGGCAAGGCTGGAGGGTTTTGGATCCAAGATTGAGGGCATGGCAGGAGGGTTTTGAACCCAGGGTTGTGGGCCAGGCATGTGGGTGTAAAAGCCAGGGCAGGGATAAGGGCCCAGGGTTGAGGGCAAGGCTGGAGGGTTTTGGATCCATGGTTGAGGGCAAGGCTGGAGGGTTTTGGATACAGGATTGAGGGGAATACTGAGAATCTCAGGACCCAGGGTTGTGGGCTAGGCATGTGGGTGTAAAAGCCAGGGCAGGGTTAAGGACCCAGGGTTGAGGGCAAGGCTGGAGGGTCTTGGATCCAGGGTTGAGTGCAAGGCTGGAGGGTTCTAAATACAGGATTGAGGGGAATACTGGAGATCTCAGGACCCAGGGTTGTGGGCCAGTCATGTGGGTGTAAAAGCCAGGGCAGGGTTAAGGACCCAGGGTTGAGGGCAAGGCTGGAGGGTTTTGGACCCAGGGTTGAGGGCAAGGCTGGAGGGTTTTGGTTCCAAGATTGAGGGCAAGGCAGGAGGGTTTTGGACCCTGGGTTGTAGGCCAGGCATGTGGGTGTAAAAGCCAGGGCAGGGATAAGGGCCCAAGATTGAGGGCAAGGCAGGAGGGTATGGTGGAGAGGCCAAGCTGTAGGGTATGGTGGAGAGTCTAGGAGAGCACGGGGGGTACGGGAGGGTGGCTGGACCCTGACTGGTTGGATTTTGCAGCAGCATGGTCCTTGTTATGGAGGGATCTGAGTCTAAGGGCATCTGGATGGACCCCGGGAGTTATTGGGTACCTGCTTGTGTCGCAGGGATGTTGGTGCCCATGTTGCGCCGTGCCCTCCACTCCCCTTTCGCTCATCTCTCCCAGCTCCCCAGCCACCGCAAACATCTGAAGGGGGGGAAAGGCATGTGGGTGTAAAAGCCAGGGCAGGGATAAGGACCTAGGGTCGAGGGCAAGGCTGGAGGGTTTTGGATCTAGGGTTGAGGGCAAGGCTGGAGGGTTTTGGATCCAAGATTGAGGGCAAGGCAGGAGGGTTTTGAACCCAGGGTTGTGGGCCAGGCATGTGGGTGTAAAAGCCAGGGCAGGGATAAGGGCCCAGGGTTGAGGGCAAGGCTGGAAGGTTTTGGATCCATGGTTGAGGGCAAGGCTGGAGGGTTTTGGATACAGGATTGAGGGGAATACTGGAGATCTCAGGACCCAGGGTTGTGGGCCAGGCATGTGGGTGTAAAAGCCAGGGCAGGGTTAAGGACCCAGGGTTGAGGGCAAGGCTGGAGGGTTTTGGATCCAAGATTGAGGGCAAGGCTGGAGGGTTTTAAATACAGGATTGAGGGGAATACTGGAGATCTCAGGACCCAGGGTTGTGGGCCAGGCATGTGGGTGTAAAAGCCAGGGCAGGGTTAAGGACCCAGGGTTGAGGGCAAGGCTGGAGGGTCTTGGATCCAGGGTTGAGGGCAAGGCTGGAGGGTTTTAAATACAGGATTGAGGGGAATACTGGAGATCTCAGGACCCAGGGTTGTGGGCCAGGCATGTGGGTGTAAAAGCCAGGGCAGGGTTAAGGACCCAGGGTTGAGGGCAAGGCTGGAGGGTTTTGGATCCAAGATTGAGGGCAAGGCAGGAGGGTTTTGGACCCTGGGTTGTGGGCCAGGCATGTGGGTGTAAAAGCCAGGGCAGGGATAAGGGCCCAGGGTTGAGGGCAAGGCTGTAGGGTTTTGGATCCAGGGTTGAGGGCAAGGCTGGAGGGTTTTAAATACAGGATTGAGGGGAATACTGGAGATCTCAGGACCCAGGGTTGTGAGCCAGGCTGTAGGGTATGGTGGAGAGTCTAGGAGAGCACGGGGGGTACGGGAGGGTGGCTGGACCCTGACTGGTTGGATTTTGCAGCAGCATGGTCCTTGTTATGGAGGGATCTGAGTCAAAGGGCATCAGGGTGGACCCCGGGAGTTATTGGGTACCTGCTTGTGTCGCAGGGATGTTGGTGCCCATGTTGCGCCGTGCCCTCCACTCCCCTTTCGCTCATCTCTCCCAGCTCCCCAGCCACCGCAAACATCTGAAGGGGGGAAAGGCATGTGGGTGTAAAAGCCAGGGCAGGGTTAAGGACCCAGGGTCGAGGGCAAGGCTGGGGGGTTTTGGATCCAGGGTTGAGGGCAAGGCTGGAGGGTTTTGGATCCAAGATTGAGGGCATGGCAGGAGGGTTTTGAACCCAGGGTTGTGGGCCAGGCATGTGGGTGTAAAAGCCAGGGCAGGGATAAGGGCCCAGGGTTGAGGGCAAGGCTGGAGGGTTTTGGATCCATGGTTGAGGGCAAGGCTGGAGGGTTTTGGATACAGGATTGAGGGGAATACTGAGAATCTCAGGACCCAGGGTTGTGGGCTAGGCATGTGGGTGTAAAAGCCAGGGCAGGGTTAAGGACCCAGGGTTGAGGGCAAGGCTGGAGGGTCTTGGATCCAGGGTTGAGTGCAAGGCTGGAGGGTTCTAAATACAGGATTGAGGGGAATACTGGAGATCTCAGGACCCAGGGTTGTGGGCCAGTCATGTGGGTGTAAAAGCCAGGGCAGGGTTAAGGACCCAGGGTTGAGGGCAAGGCTGGAGGGTTTTGGACCCAGGGTTGAGGGCAAGGCTGGAGGGTTTTGGTTCCAAGATTGAGGGCAAGGCAGGAGGGTTTTGGACCCTGGGTTGTAGGCCAGGCATGTGGGTGTAAAAGCCAGGGCAGGGATAAGGGCCCAAGATTGAGGGCAAGGCAGGAGGGTATGGTGGAGAGGCCAAGCTGTAGGGTATGGTGGAGAGTCTAGGAGAGCACGGGGGGTACGGGAGGGTGGCTGGACCCTGACTGGTTGGATTTTGCAGCAGCATGGTCCTTGTTATGGAGGGATCTGAGTCTAAGGGCATCTGGATGGACCCCGGGAGTTATTGGGTACCTGCTTGTGTCGCAGGGATGTTGGTGCCCATGTTGCGCCGTGCCCTCCACTCCCCTTTCGCTCATCTCTCCCAGCTCCCCAGCCACCGCAAACATCTGAAGGGGGGGAAAGGCATGTGGGTGTAAAAGCCAGGGCAGGGATAAGGACCTAGGGTCGAGGGCAAGGCTGGAGGGTTTTGGATCTAGGGTTGAGGGCAAGGCTGGAGGGTTTTGGATCCAAGATTGAGGGCAAGGCAGGAGGGTTTTGAACCCAGGGTTGTGGGCCAGGCATGTGGGTGTAAAAGCCAGGGCAGGGATAAGGGCCCAGGGTTGAGGGCAAGGCTGGAAGGTTTTGGATCCATGGTTGAGGGCAAGGCTGGAGGGTTTTGGATACAGGATTGAGGGGAATACTGGAGATCTCAGGACCCAGGGTTGTGGGCCAGGCATGTGGGTGTAAAAGCCAGGGCAGGGTTAAGGACCCAGGGTTGAGGGCAAGGCTGGAGGGTCTTGGATCCAGGGTTGAGGGCAAGGCTGGAGGGTTTTAAATACAGGATTGAGGGGAATACTGGAGATCTCAGGACCCAGGGTTGTGGGCCAGGCATGTGGGTGTAAAAGCCAGGGCAGGGTTAAGGACCCAGGGTTGAGGGCAAGGCTGGAGGGTTTTGGATCCAAGATTGAGGGCAAGGCAGGAGGGTTTTGGACCCTGGGTTGTAGGCCAGGCATGTGGGTGTAAAAGCCAGGGCAGGGATAAGGGCCCAGGGTTGAGGGCAAGGCTGGAAGGTTTTGGATCCATGGTTGAGGGCAAGGCTGGAGGGTTTTGGATACAGGATTGAGGGGAATACTGGAGATCTCAGGACCCAGGGTTGTGGGCCAGGCATGTGGGTGTAAAAGCCAGGGCAGGGTTAAGGACCCAGGGTTGAGGGCAAGGCTGGAGGGTCTTGGATCCAGGGTTGAGGGCAAGGCTGGAGGGTTTTAAATACAGGATTGATGGGAATACTGGAGATCTCAGGACCCAGGGTTGTGGGCCAGGCATGTGGGTGTAAAAGCCAGGGCAGGGTTAAGGACCCAGGGTTGAGGGCAAGGCTGGAGGGTTTTGGATCCAAGATTGAGGGCAAGGCAGGAGGGTTTTGAACCCAGGGTTGTGGGCCAGGCATGTGGGTGTAAAAGCCAGGGCAGGGATAAGGGCCCAGGGTTGAGGGCAAGGCTGGAGGGTTTTGGATCCATGGTTGAGGGCAAGGCTGGAGGGTTTTGGATACAGGATTGAGGGGAATACTGGAGATCTCAGGACCCAGGGTTGTGGGTCAGGCATGTCGGTGTAAAAGCCAGGGCAGGGTTAAGGGCCCAGGGTTGAGGGCAAGGCTGGAGGATTTTGGATCCAGGGTTGAGGGCAAGGCTGGAGGGTTTTGGATACAGGATTGAGGGGAATACTGGAGATCTCAGGACCCAGGGTTGTGGGCCAGGCATGTGGGTGTAAAAGCCAGGGCAGGGTTAAGGACCCAGGGTTGAGGGCAAGGCTGGAGGGTCTTGGATCCAGGGTTGAGGGCAAAGCTGGAGGGTTTTAAATACAGGATTGAGGGGAATACTGGAGATCTCAGGACCCAGGGTTGTGGGCCAGGCATGTGGGTGTAAAAGCCAGGGCAAGGTTAAGGACCCAGGGTCGAGGGCAAGGCTGGAGGGTTTTGGATCCAGGGTTGAGGGCAAGGCTGGAGGGTTTTGGATCCAAGATTGAGGGCAAGGCAGGAGGGTTTTGAACCCAGGGTTGTGGGCCAGGCATGTGGGTGTAAAAGCTAGGGCAGGGATAAGGGCCCAGGGTTGAGGGCAAGGCTGGAGGGTTTTGGATCCATGGTTGAGGGCAAGGCTGGAGGGTTTTGGATCCAAGATTGAGGGCAAGGCAGGAGATCTCAGGACCCAGGGTTGTGGGCCAGGCATGTCGGTGTAAAAGCCAGGGCAGGGTTAAGGACCCAGGGTTGAGGGCAAGGCTGGAGGGTCTTGGATCCAGGGTTGAGGGCAAGGCTGGAGGGTTCTAAATACAGGATTGAGGGGAATACTGGAGATCTCAGGACCTAGGGTTGTGGGCCAGGCATGTGGGTGTAAAAGCCAGGGCAGGGTTAAGGACCCAGGGTTGAGGGCAAGGCTGGAGGGTTTTGGATCCAAGATTTAGGGCAAGGCAGGAGGGTTTTAAATACAAGATTGAGGGGAATACTGGAGATCTCAGGACCCAGGGTTGTGTGCCAGGTATGTTGGTGTAAAAGCCAGGGCAGGGTTAAGGACCCAGGGTTGAGGGCAAGGCTGGAGGGTTTTGGATCCAAGATTGAGGGCAAGGCAGGAGGGTTTTGGACCCTGGGTTGTGGGCCAGGCATGTGGGTGTAAAAGCCAGGGCAGGGATAAGGGCCCATGGTTGAGGGCAAGGCTGGAGGGTTTTGGATCCATGGTTGAGGGCAAGGCTGGAGGGTTTTGGATACAGGATTGAGGGGAATACTGGAGATCTCAGGACCCAGGGTTGTGGGCCAGGCATGTGGGTGTAAAAGCCAGGGCAGGGTTAAGGACCCAGGGTTGAGGGCAAGGCTGGAGGGTCTTGGATCCATGGTTGAGGGCAAGGCTGGAGGGTTTTAAATACAGGATTGAGGGGAATACTGGAGATCTCAGGACCCAGGGTTGTGGGCCAGGCATGTGGGTGTAAAAGCCAGGGCAGGGTTAAGGACCCAGGGTTGAGGGCAAGGCTGGAGGGTTTTGGATCCAAGATTGAGGGCAAGGCTGGAGGGTTTTAAATACAGGATTGAGGGGAATACTGGAGATCTCAGGACCCAGGGTTGTGGGCCAGGCATGTGGGTGTAAAAGCCAGGGCAGGGTTAAGGACCCAGGGTTGAGGGCAAGGCTGGAGGGTTTTGGATCCAAGATTGAGGGCAAGGCTGGAGGGTTTTGGACCCTGGGTTGTAGGCCAGGCATGTGGGTGTAAAAGCCAGGGCAGGGATAAGGGCCCATGGTTGAGGGCAAGGCTGTAGGGTTTTGGATCCAGGGTTGAGGGCAAGGCTGGAGGGTTTTAAATACAGGATTGAGGGGAATACTGGAGATCTCAGGACCCAGGGTTGTGGGCCAGGCTGTAGGGTATGGTGGAGAGTCTAGGAGAGCACGGGGGGTACGGGAGGGTGGCTGGACCCTGACTGGTTGGATTTTGCAGCAGCATGGTCCTTGTTATGGAGGGATCTGAGTCAAAGGGCATCAGGGTGGACCCCGGGAGTTATTTGGTACCTGCTTGTGTCGCAGGGATGTTGGTGCCCATGTTGCGCCGTGCCCTCCACTCCCCTTTCGCTTATCTCTCCCAGCTCCCCAGCCACCGCAAACATCTGAAGGGGGGGAAAGGCATGTGGGTGTAAAAGCCAGGGCAGGGTTAAGGACCCAGGGTCGAGGGCAAGGCTGGGGGGTTTTGGATCCAGGGTTCAGGGCAAGGCTGGAGGGTTTTGGATCCAAGATTGAGGGCAAGGCAGGAGGGTTTTGAACCCAGGGTTGTGGGCCAGGCATGTGGGTGTAAAAGCCAGGGCAGGGATAAGGGCCCATGGTTGAGGGCAAGGCTGGAGGGTTTTGGATCCATGGTTGAGGGCAAGGCTGGAGGGTTTTGGATACAGGATTGAGGGGAATACTGGAGATCTCAGGACCCAGGGTTGTGGGCCAGGCATGTGGGTGTAAAAGCCAGGGCAGGGTTAAGGACCCAGGGTTGAGGGCAAGGTTGGAGGGTCTTGGATCCATGGTTGAGGGCAAGGCTGGAGGGTTTTAAATACAGGATTGAGGGGAATACTGGAGATCTCAGGACCCAGGGTTGTGGGCCAGGCATGTGGGTGTAAAAGCCAGGGCAGGGTTAAGGACCCAGGGTTGAGGGCAAGGCTGGAGGGTTTTGGATCCAAGATTGAGGGCAAGGCTGGAGGGTTTTAAATACAGGATTGAGGGGAATACTGGAGATCTCAGGACCCAGGGTTGTGGGCCAGGTATGTGGGTGTAAAAGCCAGGGCAGGGTTAAGGACCCAGGGTTGAGGGCAAGGCTGGAGGGTCTTGGATCCAGGGTTGAGGGCAAGGCTGGAGGGTTTTAAATACAGGATTGAGGGGAATACTGGAGATCTCAGGACCCAGGGTTGTGGGCCAGGCATGTGGGTGTAAAAGCCAGGGCAGGGTGAAAGACCCAGGGTTGAGGGCAAGGCTGGAGGGTTTTGGATCCAAGATTGAGGGCAAGGCAGGAGGGTTTTGGACCCTGGGTTGTAGGCCAGGCATGTGGGTGTAAAAGCCAGGGCAGGGATAAGGGCCCAGGGTTGAGGGCAAGGCTGTAGGGTTTTGGATCCAGGGTTGAGGGCAAGGCTGGAGGGTTTTAAATACAGGATTGAGGGGAATACTGGAGATCTCAGGACCCAGGGTTGTGAGCCAGGCTGTAGGGTATGGTGGAGAGTCTAGGAGAGCACGGGGGGTACGGGAGGGTGGCTGGACCCTGACTGGTTGGATTTTGCAGCAGCATGGTCCTTGTTATGGAGGGATCTGAGTCAAAGGGCATCAGGGTGGACCCCGGGAGTTATTGGGTACCTGCTTGTGTCGCAGGGATGTTGGTGCCCATGTTGCGCCGTGCCCTCCACTCCCCTTTCGCTCATCTCTCCCAGCTCCCCAGCCACCGCAAACATCTGAAGGGGGGAAAGGCATGTGGGTGTAAAAGCCAGGGCAGGGTTAAGGACCCAGGGTCGAGGGCAAGGCTGGGGGGTTTTGGATCCAGGGTTGAGGGCAAGGCTGGAGGGTTTTGGATCCAAGATTGAGGGCATGGCAGGAGGGTTTTGAACCCAGGGTTGTGGGCCAGGCATGTGGGTGTAAAAGCCAGGGCAGGGATAAGGGCCCAGGGTTGAGGGCAAGGCTGGAGGGTTTTGGATCCATGGTTGAGGGCAAGGCTGGAGGGTTTTGGATACAGGATTGAGGGGAATACTGAGAATCTCAGGACCCAGGGTTGTGGGCTAGGCATGTGGGTGTAAAAGCCAGGGCAGGGTTAAGGACCCAGGGTTGAGGGCAAGGCTGGAGGGTCTTGGATCCAGGGTTGAGTGCAAGGCTGGAGGGTTCTAAATACAGGATTGAGGGGAATACTGGAGATCTCAGGACCCAGGGTTGTGGGCCAGGCATGTGGGTGTAAAAGCCAGGGCAGGGTTAAGGACCCAGGGTTGAGGGCAAGGCTGGAGGGTTTTGGACCCAGGGTTGAGGGCAAGGCTGGAGGGTTTTGGTTCCAAGATTGAGGGCAAGGCAGGAGGGTTTTGGACCCTGGGTTGTAGGCCAGGCATGTGGGTGTAAAAGCCAGGGCAGGGATAAGGGCCCAAGATTGAGGGCAAGGCAGGAGGGTATGGTGGAGAGGCCAAGCTGTAGGGTATGGTGGAGAGTCTAGGAGAGCACGGGGGGTACGGGAGGGTGGCTGGACCCTGACTGGTTGGATTTTGCAGCAGCATGGTCCTTGTTATGGAGGGATCTGAGTCTAAGGGCATCTGGATGGACCCCGGGAGTTATTGGGTACCTGCTTGTGTCGCAGGGATGTTGGTGCCCATGTTGCGCCGTGCCCTCCACTCCCCTTTCGCTCATCTCTCCCAGCTCCCCAGCCACCGCAAACATCTGAAGGGGGGGAAAGGCATGTGGGTGTAAAGGCCAGGGCAGGGATAAGGACCTAGGGTCGAGGGCAAGGCTGGAGGGTTTTGGATCTAGGGTTGAGGGCAAGGCTGGAGGGTTTTGGATCCAAGATTGAGGGCAAGGCAGGAGGGTTTTGAACCCAGGGTTGTGGGCCAGGCATGTGGGTGTAAAAGCCAGGGCAGGGATAAGGGCCCAGGGTTGAGGGCAAGGCTGGAAGGTTTTGGATCCATGGTTGAGGGCAAGGCTGGAGGGTTTTGGATACAGGATTGAGGGGAATACTGGAGATCTCAGGACCCAGGGTTGTGGGCCAGGCATGTGGGTGTAAAAGCCAGGGCAGGGTTAAGGACCCAGGGTTGAGGGCAAGGCTGGAGGGTCTTGGATCCAGGGTTGAGGGCAAGGCTGGAGGGTTTTAAATACAGGATTGAGGGGAATACTGGAGATCTCAGGACCCAGGGTTGTGGGCCAGGCATGTGGGTGTAAAAGCCAGGGCAGGGTTAAGGACCCAGGGTTGAGGGCAAGGCTGGAGGGTTTTGGATCCAAGATTGAGGGCAAGGCAGGAGGGTTTTGGACCCTGGGTTGTAGGCCAGGCATGTGGGTGTAAAAGCCAGGGCAGGGATAAGGGCCCAGGGTTGAGGGCAAGGCTGGAAGGTTTTGGATCCATGGTTGAGGGCAAGGCTGGAGGGTTTTGGATACAGGATTGAGGGGAATACTGGAGATCTCAGGACCCAGGGTTGTGGGCCAGGCATGTGGGTGTAAAAGCCAGGGCAGGGTTAAGGACCCAGGGTTGAGGGCAAGGCTGGAGGGTCTTGGATCCAGGGTTGAGGGCAAGGCTGGAGGGTTTTAAATACAGGATTGAGGGGAATACTGGAGATCTCAGGACCCAGGGTTGTGGGCCAGGCATGTGGGTGTAAAAGCCAGGGCAGGGTTAAGGACCCAGGGTTGAGGGCAAGGCTGGAGGGTTTTGGATCCAAGATTGAGGGCAAGGCAGGAGGGTTTTGAACCCAGGGTTGTGGGCCAGGCATGTGGGTGTAAAAGCCAGGGCAGGGATAAGGGCCCAGGGTTGAGGGCAAGGCTGTAGGGTTTTGGATCCAGGGTTGAGGGCAAGGCTGGAGGGTTTTAAATACAGGATTGAGGGGAATACTGGAGATCTCAGGACCCAGGGTTGTGGGTCAGGCATGTCGGTGTAAAAGCCAGGGCAGGGTTAAGGGCCCAGGGTTGAGGGCAAGGCTGTAGGGTTTTGGATCCAGGGTTGAGGGCAAGGCTGGAGGGTTTTGGATACAGGATTGAGGGGAATACTGGAGATCTCAGGACCCAGGGTTGTGGGCCAGGCATGTGGGTGTAAAAGCCAGGGCAGGGTTAAGGACCCAGGGTTGAGGGCAAGGCTGGAGGGTCTTGGATCCAGGGTTGAGGGCAAGGCTGGAGGGTTTTAAATACAGGATTGAGGGGAATACTGGAGATCTCAGGACCCAGGGTTGTGGGCCAGGCATGTGGGTGTAAAAGCCAGGGCAGGGTTAAGGACCCAGGGTCGAGGGCAAGGCTGGAGGGTTTTGGATCCAGGGTTGAGGGCAAGGCTGGAGGGTTTTGGATCCAAGATTGAGGGCAAGGCAGGAGGGTTTTGAACCCAGGGTTGTGGGCCAGGCATGTGGGTGTAAAAGCCAGGGCAGGGATAAGGGCCCAGGGTTGAGGGCAAGGCTGGAGGGTTTTGGATCCATGGTTGAGGGCAAGGCTGGAGGGTTTTGGATACAGGATTGAGGGGAATACTGGAGATCTCAGGACCCAGGGTTGTGGGCCAGGCATGTCGGTGTAAAAGCCAGGGCAGGGTTAAGGACCCAGGGTTGAGGGCAAGGCTGGAGGGTCTTGGATCCAGGGTTGAGGGCAAGGCTGGAGGGTTCTAAATACAGGATTGAGGGGAATACTGGAGATCTCAGGACCTAGGGTTGTGGGCCAGGCATGTGGGTGTAAAAGCCAGGGCAGGGTTAAGGACCCAGGGTTGAGGGCAAGGCTGGAGGGTTTTGGATCCAAGATTTAGGGCAAGGCAGGAGGGTTTTAAATACAAGATTGAGGGGAATACTGGAGATCTCAGGACCCAGGGTTGTGTGCCAGGCATGTTGGTGTAAAAGCCAGGGCAGGGTTAAGGACCCAGGGTTGAGGGCAAGGCTGGAGGGTTTTGGATCCAAGATTGAGGGCAAGGCAGGAGGGTTTTGGACCCTGGGTTGTGGGCCAGGCATGTGGGTGTAAAAGCCAGGGCAGGGATAAGGGCCCATGGTTGAGGGCAAGGCTGGAGGGTTTTGGATCCATGGTTGAGGGCAAGGCTGGAGGGTTTTGGATACAGGATTGAGGGGAATACTGGAGATCTCAGGACCCAGGGTTGTGGGCCAGGCATGTCGGTGTAAAAGCCAGGGCAGGGTTAAGGACCCAGGGTTGAGGGCAAGGCTGGAGGGTCTTGGATCCATGGTTGAGGGCAAGGCTGGAGGGTTTTAAATACAGGATTGAGGGGAATACTGGAGATCTCAGGACCCAGGGTTGTGGGCCAGGCATGTGGGTGTAAAAGCCAGGGCAGGGTTAAGGACCCAGGGTTGGGGGCAAGGCTGGAGGGTTTTGGATCCAAGATTGAGGGCAAGGCTGGAGGGTTTTAAATACAGGATTGAGGGGAATACTGGAGATCTCAGGACCCAGGGTTGTGGGCCAGGCATGTGGGTGTAAAAGCCAGGGCAGGGTTAAGGACCCAGGGTTGAGGGCAAGGCTGGAGGGTCTTGGATCCAGGGTTGAGGGCAAGGCTGGAGGGTTTTAAATACAGGATTGAGGGGAATACTGGAGATCTCAGGACCCAGGGTTGTGGGCCAGGCATGTGGGTGTAAAAGCCAGGGCAGGGTTAAAGACCCAGGGTTGAGGGCAAGGCTGGAGGGTTTTGGATCCAAGATTGAGGGCAAGGCAGGAGGGTTTTGGACCCTGGGTTGTAGGCCAGGCATGTGGGTGTAAAAGCCAGGGCAGGGATAAGGGCCCAGGGTTGAGGGCAAGGCTGTAGGGTTTTGGATCCAGGGTTGAGGGCAAGGCTGGAGGGTTTTAAATACAGGATTGAGGGGAATACTGGAGATCTCAGGACCCAGGGTTGTGGGCCAGGCTGTAGGGTATGGTGGAGAGTCTAGGAGAGCACGGGGGGTACGGGAGGGTGGCTGGACCCTGACTGGTTGGATTTTGCAGCAGCATGGTCCTTGTTATGGAGGGATCTGAGTCAAAGGGCATCAGGATGGACCCCGGGAGTTATTGGGTACCTGCTTGTGTCGCAGGGATGTTGGTGCCCATGTTGCGCCGTGCCCTCCACTCCCCTTTCGCTCATCTCTCCCAGCTCCCCAGCCACCGCAAACATCTGAAGGGGGGGAAAGGCATGTGGGTGTAAAAGCCAGGGCAGGGTTAAGGACCAAGGGTCGAGGGCAAGGCTGGGGGGTTTTGGATCCAGGGTTGAGGGCAAGGCTGGAGGGTTTTGGATCCAAGATTGAGGGCAAGGCAGGAGGGTTTCGAACCCAGGGTTGTGGGCCAGGCATGTGGGTGTAAAAGCCAGGGCAGGGATAAGGGCCCAGGGTTGAGGGCAAGGCTGGAGGGTTTTGGATCCATGGTTGAGGGCAAGGCTGGAGGGTTTTGGATACAGGATTGAGGGGAATACTGAGAATCTCAGGACCCAGGGTTGTGGGCTAGGCATGTGGGTGTAAAAGCCAGGGCAGGGTTAAGGACCCAGGGTTGAGGGCAAGGCTGGAGGGTCTTGGATCCAGGGTTGAGGGCAAGGCTGGAGGGTTCTAAATACAGGATTGAGGGGAATACTGGAGATCTCAGGACCCAGGGTTGTGGGCCAGGCATGTGGGTGTAAAAGCCAGGGCAGGGTTAAGGACCCAGGGTTGAGGGCAAGGCTGGAGGGTTTTGGACCCAGGGTTGAGGGCAAGGCTGGAGGGTTTTGGTTCCAAGATTGAGGGCAAGGCAGGAGGGTTTTGGACCCTGGGTTGTAGGCCAGGCATGTGGGTGTAAAAGCCAGGGCAGGGATAAGGGCCCAAGATTGAGGGCAAGGCAGGAGGGTATGATGGAGAGGCCAAGCTGTAGGGTATGGTGGAGAGTCTAGGAGAGCACGGGGGGTACGGGAGGGTGGCTGGACCCTGACTGGTTGGATTTTGCAGCAGCATGGTCCTTGTTATGGAGGGATCTGAGTCTAAGGGCATCTGGATGGACCCCGGGAGTTATTGGGTACCTGCTTGTGTCGCAGGGATGTTGGTGCCCATGTTGCGCCGTGCCCTCCACTCCCCTTTCGCTCATCTCTCCCAGCTCCCCAGCCACCGCAAACATCTGAAGGGGGGGAAAGGCATGTGGGTGTAAAAGCCAGGGCAGGGATAAGGACCTAGGGTCGAGGGCAAGGCTGGAGGGTTTTGGATCCAGGGTTGAGGGCAAGGCTGGAGGGTTTTGGATCCAAGATTGAGGGCAAGGCAGGAGGGTTTTGAACCCAGGGTTGTGGGCCAGGCATGTGGGTGTAAAAGCCAGGGCAGGGATAAGGGCCCAGGGTTGAGGGCAAGGCTGGAAGGTTTTGGATCCATGGTTGAGGGCAAGGCTGGAGGGTTTTGGATACATGATTGAGGGGAATACTGGAGATCTCAGGACCCAGGGTTGTGGGCCAGGCATGTGGGTGTAAAAGCCAGGGCAGGGTTAATGACCCAGGGTTGAGGGCAAGGCTGGAGGGTCTTGGATCCATGGTTGAGGGCAAGGCTGGAGGGTTTTAAATACAGGATTGAGGGGAATACTGGAGATCTCAGGACCCAGGGTTGTGGGCCAGGCATGTGGGTGTAAAAGCCAGGGCAGGGTTAAGGACCCAGGGTTGAGGGCAAGGCTGGAGGGTTTTGGATCCAAGATTGAGGGCAAGGCAGGAGGGTTTTGGACCCTGGGTTGTAGGCCAGGCATGTGGGTGTAAAAGCCAGGGCAAGGATAAGGGCCCAGGGTTGAGGGCAAGGCTGGAAGGTTTTGGATCCATGGTTGAGGGCAAGGCTGGAGGGTTTTGGATACAGGATTGAGGGGAATACTGGAGATCTCAGGACCCAGGGTTGTGGGCCAGGCATGTCGGTGTAAAAGCCAGGGCATGGTTAAGGGCCCAGGGTTGAGGGCAAGGCTGTAGGGTTTTGGATCCAGGGTTGAGGGCAAGGCTGGAGGGTTTTGGATACAGGATTGAGGGGAATACTGGAGATCTCAGGACCCAGGGTTGTGGGCCAGGCATGTGGGTGTAAAAGCCAGGGCAGGGTTAAGGACCCAGGGTTGAGGGCAAGGCTGGAGGGTTTTAAATACAGGATTGAGGGGAATACTGGAGATCTCAGGACCCAAGGTTGTGGGCCAGGCATGTGGGTGTAAAAGCCAGGGCAAGGTTAAGGACCCAGGGTCGAGGGCAAGGCTGGAGGGTTTTGGATCCAGGGTTGAGGGCAAGGCTGGAGGGTTTTGGATCCAAGATTGAGGGCAAGGCAGGAGGGTTTTGAACCCAGGGTTGTGGGCCAGGCATGTGGGTGTAAAAGCCAGGGCAGGGATAAGGGCCCAGGGTTGAGGGCAAGGCTGGAGGGTTTTGGATCCATGGTTGAGGGCAAGGCTGGAGGGTTTTGGATACAGGATTGAGGGGAATACTGGAGATCTCAGGACCCAGGGTTGTGGGCCAGGCATGTCGGTGTAAAAGCCAGGGCAGGGTTAAGGACCCAGGGTTGAGGGCAAGGCTGGAGGGTCTTGGATCCAGGGTTGAGGGCAAGGCTGGAGGGTTCTAAATACAGGATTGAGGGGAATACTGGAGATCTCAGGACCTAGGGTTGTGGGCCAGGCATGTGGGTGTAAAAGCCAGGGCAGGGTTAAGGACCCAGGGTTGAGGGCAAGGCTGGAGGGTTTTGGATCCAAGATTTAGGGCAAGGCAGGAGGTTTTTAAATACAAGATTGAGGGGAATACTGGAGATCTCAGGACCCATGGTTGTGTGCCAGGCATGTTGGTGTAAAAGCCAGGGCAAGGTTAAGGACCCAGGGTTGAGGGCAAGGCTGGAGGGTTTTGGATCCAAGATTGAGGGCAAGGCAGGAGGGTTTTGGACCCTGGGTTGTGGGCCAGGCATGTGGGTGTAAAAGCCAGGGCAGGGATAAGGGCCCATGGTTGAGGGCAAGGCTGGAGGGTTTTGGATCCATGGTTGAGGGCAAGGCTGGAGGGTTTTGGATACAGGATTGAGGGGAATACTGGAGATCTCAGGACCCAGGGTTGTGGGCCAGGCATGTGGGTGTAAAACCCAGGGCAGGGATAAGGGCCCAGGGTTGAGGGCAAGGCTGGAGGGTTTTGGATCCATGGTTGAGGGCAAGGCTGGAGGGTTTTGGATACAGGATTGAGGGGAATACTGAGAATCTCAGGACCCAGGGTTGTGGGCTAGGCATGTGGGTGTAAAAGCCAGGGCAGGGTTAAGGACCCAGGGTTGAGGGCAAGGCTGGAGGGTCTTGGATCCAGGGTTGAGGGCAAGGCTGGAGGGTTCTAAATACAGGATTGAGGGGAATACTGGAGATCTCAGGACCCAGGGTTGTGGGCCAGGCATGTGGGTGTAAAAGCCAGGGCAGGGTTAAGGACCCAGGGTTGAGGGCAAGGCTGGAGGGTTTTGGACCCAGGGTTGAGGGCAAGGCTGGAGGGTTTTGGTTCCAAGATTGAGGGCAAGGCAGGAGGGTTTTGGACCCTGGGTTGTAGGCCAGGCATGTGGGTGTAAAAGCCAGGGCAGGGATAAGGGCCCAAGATTGAGGGCAAGGCAGGAGGGTATGGTGGAGAGGCCAAGCTGTAGGGTATGGTGGAGAGTCTAGGAGAGCACGGGGGGTACGGGAGGGTGGCTGGACCCTGACTGGTTGGATTTTGCAGCAGCATGGTCCTTGTTATGGAGGGATCTGAGTCTAAGGGCATCTGGATGGACCCCGGGAGTTATTGGGTACCTGCTTGTGTCGCAGGGATGTTGGTGCCCATGTTGCGCCGTGCCCTCCACTCCCCTTTCGCTCATCTCTCCCAGCTCCCCAGCCACCGCAAACATCTGAAGGGGGGGAAAGGCATGTGGGTGTAAAAGCCAGGGCAGGGATAAGGACCTAGGGTCGAGGGCAAGGCTGGAGGGTTTTGGATCCAGGGTTGAGGGCAAGGCTGGAGGGTTTTGGATCCAAGATTGAGGGCAAGGCAGGAGGGTTTTGAACCCAGGGTTGTGGGCCAGGCATGTGGGTGTAAAAGCCAGGGCAGGGATAAGGGCCCAGGGTTGAGGGCAAGGCTGGAAGGTTTTGGATCCATGGTTGAGGGCAAGGCTGGAGGGTTTTGGATACAGGATTGAGGGGAATACTGGAGATCTCTGGACCCAGGGTTGTGGGCCAGGCATGTGGGTGTAAAAGCCAGGGCAGGGTTAATGACCCAGGGTTGAGGGCAAGGCTGGAGGGTCTTGGATCCAGGGTTGAGGGCAAGGCTGGAGGGTTTTAAATACAGGATTGAGGGGAATACTGGAGATCTCAGGACCCAGGGTTGTGGGCCAGGCATGTGGGTGTAAAAGCCAGGGCAGGGTTAAGGACCCAGGGTTGAGGGCAAGGCTGGAGGGTTTTGGATCCAAGATTGAGGGCAAGGCAGGAGGGTTTTGGACCCTGGGTTGTAGGCCAGGCATGTGGGTGTAAAAGCCAGGGCAGGGATAAGGGCCCAGGGTTGAGGGCAAGGCTGGAAGGTTTTGGATCCATGGTTGAGGGCAAGGCTGGAGGGTTTTGGATACAGGATTGAGGGGAATACTGGAGATCTCAGGACCCAGGGTTGTGGGCCAGGCATGTTGGTGTAAAAGCCAGGGCAGGGTTAAGGACCCAGGGTTGAGGGCAAGGCTGGAGGGTCTTGGATCCAGGGTTGAGGGCAAGGCTGGAGGGTTTTAAATACAGGATTGAGGGGAATACTGGAGATCTCAGGACCCAGGGTTGTGGGCCAGGCATGTGGGTGTAAAAGCCAGGGCAGGGTTAAGGACCCAGGGTTGAGGGCAAGGCTGGAGGGTTTTGGATCCAAGATTGAGGGCAAGGCAGGAGGGTTTTGAACCCAGGGTTGTGGGCCAGGCATGTGGGTGTAAAAGCCAGGGCAGGGATAAGGGCCCAGGGTTGAGGGCAAGGCTGTAGGGTTTTGGATCCAGGGTTGAGGGCAAGGCTGGAGGGTTTTAAATACAGGATTGAGGGGAATACTGGAGATCTCAGGACCCAGGGTTGTGGGTCAGGCATGTCGGTGTAAAAGCCAGGGCATGGTTAAGGGCCCAGGGTTGAGGGCAAGGCTGTAGGGTTTTGGATCCAGGGTTGAGGGCAAGGCTGGAGGGTTTTGGATACAGGATTGAGGGGAATACTGGAGATCTCAGGACCTAGGGTTGTGGGCCAGGCATGTGGGTGTAAAAGCCAGGGCAGGGTTAAGGACCCAGGGTTGAGGGCAAGGCTGGAGGGTTTTAAATACAGGATTGAGGGGAATACTGGAGATCTCAGGACCCAGGGTTGTGGGCCAGGCATGTGGGTGTAAAAGCCAGGGCAGGGTTAAGGACCCAGGGTCGAGGGCAAGGCTGGAGGGTTTTGGATCCAGGGTTGAGGGCAAGGCTGGAGGGTTTTGGATCCAAGATTGAGGGCAAGGCAGGAGGGTTTTGAACCCAGGGTTGTGGGCCAGGCATGTGGGTGTAAAAGCCAGGGCAGGGATAAGGGCCCAGGGTTGAGGGCAAGGCTGGAGGGTTTTGGATCCATGGTTGAGGGCAAGGCTGGAGGGTTTTGGATACAGGATTGAGGGGAATACTGGAGATCTCAGGACCCAGGGTTGTGGGCCAGGCATGTCGGTGTAAAAGCCAGGGCAGGGTTAAGGACCCAGGGTTGAGGGCAAGGCTGGAGGGTCTTGGATCCAGGGTTGAGGGCAAGGCTGGAGGGTTCTAAATACAGGATTGAGGGGAATACTGGAGATCTCAGGACCTAGGGTTGTGGGCCAGGCATGTGGGTGTAAAAGCCAGGGCAGGGTTAAGGACCCAGGGTTGAGGGCAAGGCTGGAGGGTTTTGGATCCAAGATTTAGGGCAAGGCAGGAGGTTTTTAAATACAAGATTGAGGGGAATACTGGAGATCTCAGGACCCAGGGTTGTGTGCCAGGCATGTTGGTGTAAAAGCCAGGGCAGGGTTAAGGACCCAGGGTTGAGGGCAAGGCTGGAGGGTTTTGGATCCAAGATTGAGGGCAAGGCAGGAGGGTTTTGGACCCTGGGTTGTGGGCCAGGCATGTGGGTGTAAAAGCCAGGGCAGGGATAAGGGCCCATGGTTGAGGGCAAGGCTGGAGGGTTTTGGATCCATGGTTGAGGGCAAGGCTGGAGGGTTTTGGATACAGGGTTGAGGGGAATACTGGAGATCTCAGGACCCAGGGTTGTGGGCCAGGCATGTGGGTGTAAAAGCCAGGGCAGGGTTAAGGACCCAGGGTTGAGGGCAAGGCTGGAGGGTCTTGGATCCATGGTTGAGGGCAAGGCTGGAGGGTTTTAAATACAGGATTGAGGGGAATACTGGAGATCTCAGGACCCAGGGTTGTGGGCCAGGCATGTGGGTGTAAAAGCCAGGGCAGGGTTAAGGACCCAGGGTTGAGGGCAAGGCTGGAGGGTCTTGGATCCAAGATTGAGGGCAAGGCTGGAGGGTTTTAAATACAGGATTGAGGGGAATACTGGAGATCTCAAGACCCAGGGTTGTGGGCCAGGCATGTGGGTGTAAAAGCCAGGGCAGGGTTAAGGACCCAGGGTTGAGGGCAAGGCTGGAGGGTCTTGGATCCAGGGTTGAGGGCAAGGATGGAGGGTTTTAAATACAGGATTGAGGGGAATACTGGAGATCTCAGGACCCAGGGTTGTGGGCCAGGCATGTGGGTGTAAAAGCCAGGGCAGGGTTAAAGACCCAGGGTTGAGGGCAAGGCTGGAGGGTTTTGGATCCAAGATTGAGGGCAAGGCAGGAGGGTTTTGGACCCTGGGTTGTAGGCCAGGCATGTGGGTGTAAAAGCCAGGGCAGGGATAAGGGCCCAGGGTTGAGGGCAAGGCTGTAGGGTTTTGGATCCAGGGTTGAGGGCAAGGCTGGAGGGTTTTAAATACAGGATTGAGGGGAATACTTGAGATCTCAGGACCCAGGGTTGTGGGCCAGGCTGTAGGGTATGGTGGAGAGTCTAGGAGAGCACGGGGGGTATGGGAGGGTGGCTGGACCCTGACAGGTTGGATTTTGCAGCAGCATGGTCCTTGTTATGGAGGGATCTGAGTCAAAGGGCATCAGGATGGACCCCGGGAGTTATTGGGTACCTGCTTGTGTCGCAGGGATGTTGGTGCCCATGTTGCGCCGTGCCCTCCACTCCCCTTTCGCTCATCTCTCCCAGCTCCCCAGCCACCGCAAACATCTGAAGGGGGGAAAGGCATGTGGGTGTAAAAGCCAGGGCAGGGTTAAGGACCCAGGGTCGAGGGCAAGGCTGGGGGGTTTTGGATCCAGGGTTGAGGGCAAGACTGGAGGGTTTTGGATCCAAGATTGAGGGCAAGGCAGGAGGGTTTTGAACCCAGGGTTGTGGGCCAGGCATGTGGGTGTAAAAGCCAGGGCAGGGATAAGGGCCCAGGGTTGAGGGCAAGGCTGGAGGGTTTTGGATCCATGGTTGAGGGCAAGGCTGGAGGGTTTTGGATACAGGATTGAGGGGAATACTGAGAATCTCAGGACCCAGGGTTGTGGGCTAGGCATGTGGGTGTAAAAGCCAGGGCAGGGTTAAGGACCCAGGGTTGAGGGCAAGGCTGGAGGGTCTTGGATCCAGGGTTGAGTGCAAGGCTGGAGGGTTCTAAATACATGATTGAGGGGAATACTGGAGATCTCAGGACCCAGGGTTGTGGGCCAGGCATGTGGGTGTAAAAGCCAGGGCAGGGTTAAGGACCCAGGGTTGAGGGCAAGGCTGGAGGGTTTTGGACCCAGGGTTGAGGGCAAGGCTGGAGGGTTTTGGTTCCAAGATTGAGGGCAAGGCAGGAGGGTTTTGGACCCTGGGTTGTAGGCCAGGCATGTGGGTGTAAAAGCCAGGGCAGGGATAAGGGCCCAAGATTGAGGGCAAGGCAGGAGGGTATGGTGGAGAGGCCAGGCTGTAGGGTATGGTGGAGAGTCTAGGAGAGCACGGGGGGTACGGGAGGGTGGCTGGACCCTGACTGGTTGGATTTTGCAGCAGCATGGTCCTTGTTATGGAGGGATCTGAGTCTAAGGGCATCTGGATGGACCCCGGGAGTTATTGGGTACCTGCTTGTGTCGCAGGGATGTTGGTGCCCATGTTGCGCCGTGCCCTCCACTCCCCTTTCGCTCATCTCTCCCAGCTCCGCAGCCACCGCAAACATCTGAAGGGGGGGAAAGGCATGTGGGTGTAAAAGCCAGGGCAGGGATAAGGACCTAGGGTCGAGGGCAAGGCTGGAGGGTTTTGGATCCAGGGTTGAGGGCAAGGCTGGAGGGTTTTGGATCCAAGATTGAGGGCAAGGCAGGAGGGTTTTGAACCCAGGGTTGTGGGCCAGGCATGTGGGTGTAAAAGCCAGGGCATGGATAAGGGCCCAGGGTTGAGGGCAAGGCTGGAAGGTTTTGGATCCATGGTTGAGGGCAAGGCTGGAGGGTTTTGGATACAGGATTGAGGGGAATACTGGAGATCTCAGGACCCAGGGTTGTGGGCCAGGCATGTGGGTGTAAAAGCCAGGGCAGGGTTAAGGACCCAGGGTTGAGGGCAAGGCTGGAGGGTCTTGGATCCAGGGTTGAGGGCAAGGCTGGAGGGTTTTAAATACAGGATTGAGGGGAATACTGGAGATCTCAGGACCCAGGGTTGTGGGCCAGGCATGTGGGTGTAAAAGCCAGGGCAGGGTTAAGGACCCAGGGTTGAGGGCACGGCTGGAGGGTTTTGGATCCAAGATTGAGGGCAAGGCAGGAGGGTTTTGGACCCTGGGTTGTAGGCCAGGCATGTGGGTGTAAAAGCCAGGGCAGGGATAAGGGCCCAGGGTTGAGGGCAAGGCTGGAAGGTTTTGGATCCATGGTTGAGGGCAAGGCTGGAGGGTTTTGGATACAGGATTGAGGGGAATACTGGAGATCTCAGGACCCAGGGTTGTGGGCCAGGCATGTGGGTGTAAAAGCCAGGGCAGGGTTAAGGACCCAGGGTTGAGGGCAAGGCTGGAGGGTCTTGGATCCAGGGTTGAGGGCAAGGCTGGAGGGTTTTAAATACAGGATTGAGGGGAATACTGGAGATCTCAGGACCCAGGGTTGTGGGCCAGGCATGTGGGTGTAAAAGCCAGGGCAGGGTTAAGGACCCAGGGTTGAGGGCAAGGCTGGAGGGTTTTGGATCCAAGATTGAGGGCAAGGCAGGAGGGTTTTGAACCCAGGGTTGTGGGCCAGGCATGTGGGTGTAAAAGCCAGGGCAGGGATAAGGGCCCAGGGTTGAGGGCAAGGCTGTAGGGTTTTGGATCCAGGGTTGAGGGCAAGGCTGGAGGGTTTTAAATACAGGATTGAGGGGAATACTGGAGATCTCAGGACCCAGGGTTGTGGGTCAGGCATGTCGGTGTAAAAGCCAGGGCAGGGTTAAGGACCCAGGGTTGAGGGCAAGGCTGTAGGGTTTTGGATCCAGGGTTGAGGGCAAGGCTGGAGGGTTTTGGATACAGGATTGAGGGGAATACTGGAGATCTCAGGACCCAGGGTTGTGGGCCAGGGTTGTGGGCATGTGGGTGTAAAAGCCAGGGCAGGGTTAAGGACCCAGGTTTGAGGGCAAGGCTGGAGGGTCTTGGATCCAGGGTTGAGGGCAAGGCTGGAGGGTTTTAAATACAGGATTGAGGGGAATACTGGAGATCTCAGGACCCAGGGTTGTGGGCCAGGCATGTGGGTGTAAAAGCCAGGGCAGGGTTAAGGACCCAGGGTCGAGGGCAAGGCTGGAGGGTTTTGGATCCAGGGTTGAGGGCAAGGCTGGAGGGTTTTGGATCCAAGATTGAGGGCAAGGCAGGAGGGTTTTGAACCCAGGGTTGTGGGCCAGGCATGTGGGTGTAAAAGCCAGGGCAGGGATAAGGGCCCAGGGTTGAGGGCAAGGCTGGAGGGTTTTGGATCCATGGTTGAGGGCAAGGTTGGAGGGTTTTGGATACAGGATTGAGGGGAATACTGGAGATCTCAGGACCCAGGGTTGTGGGCCAGGCATGTCGGTGTAAAAGCCAGGGCAGGGTTAAGGACCCAGGGTTGAGGGCAAGGCTGGAGGGTCTTGGATCGAGGGTTGAGGGCAAGGCTGGAGGGTTCTAAATACAGGATTGAGGGGAATACTGGAGATCTCAGGACCTAGGGTTGTGGGCCAGGCATGTGGGTGTAAAAGCCAGGGCAGGGTTAAGGACCCAGGGTTGAGGGCAAGGCTGGAGGGTTTTGGATCCAAGATTTAGGGCAAGGCAGGAGGTTTTTAAATACAAGATTGAGGGGAATACTGGAGATCTCAGGACCCAGGGTTGTGTGCCAGGCATGTTGGTGTAAAAGCCAGGGCAGGGTTAAGGACCCAGGGTTGAGGGCAAGGCTGGAGGGTTTTGGATCCAAGATTGAGGGCAAGGCAGGAGGGTTTTGGACCCTGGGTTGTGGGCCAGGCATGTGGGTGTAAAAGCCAGGGCAGGGATAAGGGCCCATGGTTGAGGGCAAGGCTGGAGGGTTTTGGATCCATGGTTGAGGGCAAGGCTGGAGGGTTTTGGATACAGGGTTGAGGGGAATACTGGAGATCTCAGGACCCAGGGTTGTGGGCCAGGCATGTGGGTGTAAAAGCCAGGGCAGGGTTAAGGACCCAGGGTTGAGGGCAAGGCTGGAGGGTCTTGGATCCATGGTTGAGGGCAAGGCTGGAGGGTTTTAAATACAGGATTGAGGGGAATACTGGAGATCTCAGGACCCAGGGTTGTGGGCCAGGCATGTGGGTGTAAAAGCCAGGGCAGGGTTAAGGACCCAGGGTTGAGGGCAAGGCTGGAGGGTCTTGGATCCAAGATTGAGGGCAAGGCTGGAGGGTTTTAAATACAGGATTGAGGGGAATACTGGAGATCTCAAGACCCAGGGTTGTGGGCCAGGCATGTGGGTGTAAAAGCCAGGGCAGGGTTAAGGACCCAGGGTTGAGGGCAAGGCTGGAGGGTCTTGGATCCAGGGTTGAGGGCAAGGATGGAGGGTTTTAAATACAGGATTGAGGGGGATACTGGAGATCTCAGGACCCAGGGTTGTGGGCCAGGCATGTGGGTGTAAAAGCCAGGGCAGGGTTAAAGACCCAGGGTTGAGGGCAAGGCTGGAGGGTTTTGGATCCAAGATTGAGGGCAAGGCAGGAGGGTTTTGGACCCTGGGTTGTAGGCCAGGCATGTGGGTGTAAAAGCCAGGGCAGGGATAAGGGCCCAGGGTTGAGGGCAAGGCTGTAGGGTTTTGGATCCAGGGTTGAGGGCAAGGCTGGAGGGTTTTAAATACAGGATTGAGGGGAATACTTGAGATCTCAGGACCCAGGGTTGTGGGCCAGGCTGTAGGGTATGGTGGAGAGTCTAGGAGAGCACGGGGGGTATGGGAGGGTGGCTGGACCCTGACAGGTTGGATTTTGCAGCAGCATGGTCCTTGTTATGGAGGGATCTGAGTCAAAGGGCATCAGGATGGACCCCGGGAGTTATTGGGTACCTGCTTGTGTCGCAAGGATGTTGGTGCCCATGTTGCGCCGTGCCCTCCACTCCCCTTTCGCTCATCTCTCCCAGCTCCCCAGCCACCGCAAACATCTGAAGGGGGGAAAGGCATGTGGGTGTAAAAGCCAGGGCAGGGTTAAGGACCCAGGGTCGAGGGCAAGGCTGGGGGGTTTTGGATCCAGGGTTGAGGGCAAGACTGGAGGGTTTTGGATCCAAGATTGAGGGCAAGGCAGGAGGGTTTTGAACCCAGGGTTGTGGGCCAGGCATGTGGGTGTAAAAGCCAGGGCAGGGATAAGGGCCCAGGGTTGAGGGCAAGGCTGGAGGGTTTTGGATCCATGGTTGAGGGCAAGGCTGGAGGGTTTTGGATACATGATTGAGGGGAATACTGAGAATCTCAGGACCCAGGGTTGTGGGCTAGGCATGTGGGTGTAAAAGCCAGGGCAGGGTTAAGGACCCAGGGTTGAGGGCAAGGCTGGAGGGTCTTGGATCCAGGGTTGAGTGCAAGGCTGGAGGGTTCTAAATACATGATTGAGGGGAATACTGGAGATCTCAGGACCCAGGGTTGTGGGCCAGGCATGTGGGTGTAAAAGCCAGGGCAGGGTTAAGGACCCAGGGTTGAGGGCAAGGCTGGAGGGTTTTGGACCCAGGGTTGAGGGCAAGGCTGGAGGGTTTTGGTTCCAAGATTGAGGGCAAGGCAGGAGGGTTTTGGACCCTGGGTTGTAGGCCAGGCATGTGGGTGTAAAAGCCAGGGCAGGGATAAGGGCCCAAGATTGAGGGCAAGGCAGGAGGGTATGGTGGAGAGGCCAGGCTGTAGGGTATGGTGGAGAGTCTAGGAGAGCACGGGGGGTACGGGAGGGTGGCTGGACCCTGACTGGTTGGATTTTGCAGCAGCATGGTCCTTGTTATGGAGGGATCTGAGTCTAAGGGCATCTGGATGGACCCCGGGAGTTATTGGGTACCTGCTTGTGTCGCAGGGATGTTGGTGCCCATGTTGCGCCGTGCCCTCCACTCCCCTTTCGCTCATCTCTCCCAGCTCCGCAGCCACCGCAAACATCTGAAGGGGGGGAAAGGCATGTGGGTGTAAAAGCCAGGGCAGGGATAAGGACCTAGGGTCGAGGGCAAGGCTGGAGGGTTTTGGATCCAGGGTTGAGGGCAAGGCTGGAGGGTTTTGGATCCAAGATTGAGGGCAAGGCAGGAGGGTTTTGAACCCAGGGTTGTGGGCCAGGCATGTGGGTGTAAAAGCCAGGGCATGGATAAGGGCCCAGGGTTGAGGGCAAGGCTGGAAGGTTTTGGATCCATGGTTGAGGGCAAGGCTGGAGGGTTTTGGATACAGGATTGAGGGGAATACTGGAGATCTCAGGACCCAGGGTTGTGGGCCAGGCATGTGGGTGTAAAAGCCAGGGCAGGGTTAAGGACCCAGGGTTGAGGGCAAGGCTGGAGGGTCTTGGATCCAGGGTTGAGGGCAAGGCTGGAGGGTTTTAAATACAGGATTGAGGGGAATACTGGAGATCTCAGGACCCAGGGTTGTGGGCCAGGCATGTGGGTGTAAAAGCCAGGGCAGGGTTAAGGACCCAGGGTTGAGGGCACGGCTGGAGGGTTTTGGATCCAAGATTGAGGGCAAGGCAGGAGGGTTTTGGACCCTGGGTTGTAGGCCAGGCATGTGGGTGTAAAAGCCAGGGCAGGGATAAGGGCCCAGGGTTGAGGGCAAGGCTGGAAGGTTTTGGATCCATGGTTGAGGGCAAGGCTGGAGGGTTTTGGATACAGGATTGAGGGGAATACTGGAGATCTCAGGACCCAGGGTTGTGGGCCAGGCATGTGGGTGTAAAAGCCAGGGCAGGGTTAAGGACCCAGGGTTGAGGGCAAGGCTGGAGGGTCTTGGATCCAGGGTTGAGGGCAAGGCTGGAGGGTTTTAAATACAGGATTGAGGGGAATACTGGAGATCTCAGGACCCAGGGTTGTGGGCCAGGCATGTGGGTGTAAAAGCCAGGGCAGGGTTAAGGACCCAGGGTTGAGGGCAAGGCTGGAGGGTTTTGGATCCAAGATTGAGGGCAAGGCAGGAGGGTTTTGAACCCAGGGTTGTGGGCCAGGCATGTGGGTGTAAAAGCCAGGGCAGGGATAAGGGCCCAGGGTTGAGGGCAAGGCTGTAGGGTTTTGGATCCAGGGTTGAGGGCAAGGCTGGAGGGTTTTAAATACAGGATTGAGGGGAATACTGGAGATCTCAGGACCCAGGGTTGTGGGTCAGGCATGTCGGTGTAAAAGCCAGGGCAGGGTTAAGGACCCAGGGTTGAGGGCAAGGCTGTAGGGTTTTGGATCCAGGGTTGAGGGCAAGGCTGGAGGGTTTTGGATACAGGATTGAGGGGAATACTGGAGATCTCAGGACCCAGGGTTGTGGGCCAGGGTTGTGGGCATGTGGGTGTAAAAGCCAGGGCAGGGTTAAGGACCCAGGTTTGAGGGCAAGGCTGGAGGGTCTTGGATCCAGGGTTGAGGGCAAGGCTGGAGGGTTTTAAATACAGGATTGAGGGGAATACTGGAGATCTCAGGACCCAGGGTTGTGGGCCAGGCATGTGGGTGTAAAAGCCAGGGCAGGGTTAAGGACCCAGGGTCGAGGGCAAGGCTGGAGGGTTTTGGATCCAGGGTTGAGGGCAAGGCTGGAGGGTTTTGGATCCAAGATTGAGGGCAAGGCAGGAGGGTTTTGAACCCAGGGTTGTGGGCCAGGCATGTGGGTGTAAAAGCCAGGGCAGGGATAAGGGCCCAGGGTTGAGGGCAAGGCTGGAGGGTTTTGGATCCATGGTTGAGGGCAAGGTTGGAGGGTTTTGGATACAGGATTGAGGGGAATACTGGAGATCTCAGGACCCAGGGTTGTGGGCCAGGCATGTCGGTGTAAAAGCCAGGGCAGGGTTAAGGACCCAGGGTTGAGGGCAAGGCTGGAGGGTCTTGGATCGAGGGTTGAGGGCAAGGCTGGAGGGTTCTAAATACAGGATTGAGGGGAATACTGGAGATCTCAGGACCTAGGGTTGTGGGCCAGGCATGTGGGTGTAAAAGCCAGGGCAGGGTTAAGGACCCAGGGTTGAGGGCAAGGCTGGAGGGTTTTGGATCCAAGATTTAGGGCAAGGCAGGAGGGTTTTAAATACAAGATTGAGGGGAATACTGGAGATCTCAGGACCCAGGGTTGTGTGCCAGGCATGTTGGTGTAAAAGCCAGGGCAGGGTTAAGGACCCAGGGTTGAGGGCAAGGCTGGAGGGTTTTGGATCCAAGATTGAGGGCAAGGCAGGAGGGTTTTGGACCCTGGGTTGTGGGCCAGGCATGTGGGTGTAAAAGCCAGGGCAGGGATAAGGACCCAGGGTTGTGGGCCAGGCTGTAGGGCTCAAGATCCAGAGTTAAGGGCAGGCTGGAGGATTAAGGACCCAGGGGTTGAGGGCAAGGCTGGAAGGATAAGGACCCAAGGGTGTAGGGCAAGGTTGGAGGCTCAGGAACCAGGGCTAAGGGCAAGGCTGGAGATGACGGAAGCACGCCACAAGGTGGGGAGAGGCTTCAACTACAGCTGAGGACTTCAGCTACATCTTATGCCACAGGTGGGGAGAGGGTACGGGAGAGTATAGGAGGGCACGGGAGGGCACAGGGGCTGCGGGAGGGTACAAGGAGGTACGAGGAGGTATAAGGAGGTGCATGGAGGTATGGGAAGGTATGGGGGGTCTATAGGAGGGTATGGTGGAGAGTCTAGGAGAGCACGGGGGGTACAGGAGGGTGGCTGGACCCTGACTGGTTGGATTTTGCAGCAGCATGGTCCTTGTTATGGAGGGATCTGAGTCTAAGGGCATCTGGATGGACCCCGGGAGTTATTGGGTACCTGCTTGTGTCGCAAGGATGTTGGTGCCCATGTTGCTTTGGCTGTTGAGAAGCAGGATGGGAGAACGAGGGAGCAGGTGCAGTGCTTTGGAAGTTGAGAAGCAGGATGGGAGGACGGGGGAGCAGGGGGAGTGCTTTGGCTATTGAGAAGCAGGATGGGAGGACGAGGGAGCAGGTGGAGTGCTTTGGCTTTTGAGAAGCATGATGGAAGGACGGGGGAACAGGTGGAGTGCTTTGGCTGTTGAGAAGCAGGATGGGAGGACAAGGGAGTAGGTGGAGTGCTTTGGTTGTTGACAAACATGACTGGAGGACGGGGGAGCAGGTGGAGTGCTTTGGCTGTTGAGAAGCAGGATGGGAGGACGGGGGACCAGGTGGAGTGCTTTGGCTGTTGAGAAGTAGGATGGGAGGACGGGGGAGCAGGTGGAGTGCTTTGGCTGTTGAGAAGTAGGATGGGAGGACGGGGGAGCAGGTGGAGTGCTTTGGTTGTTGTGAAGCAGGATGGGAGGACGGGGGAGCAGGTGGAGTGCTTTGGCTGTTGAGAAGCATGATGGGAGGACGGGGGAGCAGGTGGAATGCTTTGGCTGTTGAGAAGCAGGATGGGAGGACGGGGGAGCAGGTGGAGTGCTTTGGCTGTTGAGAAGTAGGATGGGAAGACGGGGGACCAGGTGGAGTGCTTTGGCTGTTGAGAAGCAGGATGGGAGGACGGGGGAGCAGGTGGAATGCTTTGGCTGTTGAGAAGTAGGATGGGAGGACGGGGGACCAGGTGGAGTGCTTTGGCTGTTGAGAAGTAGGATGGGAGGACGGGGGAGCAGGTGGAATGCTTTGGCTGTTGAGAAGTAGGATGGGAGGACGGGGGACCAGGTGGAGTGCTTTGGATGTTGAGAAGCAGGATGGGAGGACGGGGGACCAGGTGGAGTGCTTTGGCTGTTGAGAAGCATGATGGGAGGACGGGGGACCAGGTGGAATGCTTTGGCTGTTGAGAAGCAGGATGGGAGGACGGGGGAGCAGGTGGAGTGCTTTGGCTGTTGAGAAGTAGGATGGGAGGACGGGGGACCAGGTGGAATGCTTTGGCTGTTGAGAAGCAGGATGGGAGGACGGGGGACCAGGTGGAATGCTTTGGCTGTTGAGAAGTAGGATGGGAGGACGGGGGAGCATGTGGAATGCTTTGGCTGTTGAGAAGTAGGATGGGAGGACGGGGGACCAGGTGGAGTTCTTTGGCTGTTGAGAAGCAGGATGGGAGGACGGGGGACCAGGTGGAATGCTTTGGCTGTTGAGAAGTAGGATGGGAGGACGGGGGAGCAGGTGGAATGCTTTGGCTGTTGAGAAGTAGGATGGGAGGACGGGGGACCAGGTGAAGTGCTTTGGCTGTTGAGAAGTAGGATGGGAGGACGGGGGAGCAGGTGGAATGCTTTGGCTGTTGAGAAGCAGGATGGGAGGACGGGGGAGCAGGTGGAATGCTTTGGCTGTTGAGAAGTAGGATGGGAGGACGGGGGAGCAGGTGGAATGCTTTGGCTGTTGAGAAGTAGGATGGGAGGACGGGGGAGCAGGTGGAATGCTTTGGCTGTTGAGAAGCAGGATGGGAGGACGGGGGACCAGGTGGAATGCTTTGGCTGTTGAGAAGTAGGATGGGAGGACGGGGGAGCAGGTGGAATGCTTTGGCTGTTGAGAAGTAGGATGGGAGGACGGGGGACCAGGTGGAGTGCTTTGGCTGTTGAGAAGTAGGATGGGAAGACGGGGGACCAGGTGGAGTGCTTTGGCTGTTGAGAAGTACGATGGGAGGACGGGGGAGCAAGTGGAATGCTTTGGCTGTTGAGAAGTAGGATGGGAGGACGGGGGAGCAGGTGGAATGCTTTGGCTGTTGAGAAGTAGGATGGGAGGACGGGGGACCAGGTGGAATGCTTTGGCTGTTGAGAAGCAGGATGGGAGGACGGGGGACCAGGTGGAGTGCTTTGGCTGTTGAGAAGCATGATGGGAGGACGGGGGACCAGGTGGAATGCTTTGGCTGTTGAGAAGCAGGATGGGAGGACGGGGGAGCAGGTGGAGTGCTTTGGCTGTTGAGAAGTAGGATGGGAGGACGGGGGACCAGGTGGAATGCTTTGGCTGTTGAGAAGTACGATGGGAGGACGGGGGAGCAAGTGGAATGCTTTGGCTGTTGAGAAGTAGGATGGGAGGACGGGGGAGCAGGTGGAATGCTTTGGCTGTTGAGAAGCAGGATGGGAGGACGGGGGACCAGGTGGAATGCTTTGGCTGTTGAGAAGTAGGATGGGAGGACGGGGGAGCAGGTGGAATGCTTTGGCTGTTGAGAAGTAGGATGGGAGGACGGGGGACCAGGTGGAGTGCTTTGGCTGTTGAGAAGCAGGATGGGAGGACGGGGGAACAGGTGGAATGCTTTGGCTGTTGAGAAGTAGGATGGGAGGACGGGGGAGCAGGTGGAATGCTTTGGCTGTTGAGAAGTAGGATGGGAGGACGGGGGACCAGGTGGAGTGCTTTGGCTGTTGAGAAGCAGGATGGGAGGACGGGGGACCAGGTGGAGTGCTTTGGCTGTTGAGAAGCATGATGGGAGGACGGGGGACCAGGTGGAATGCTTTGGCTGTTGAGAAGCAGGATGGGAGGACGGGGGAGCAGGTGGAGTGCTTTGGCTGTTGAGAAGTAGGATGGGAGGACGGGGGACCAGGTGGAATGCTTTGGCTGTTGAGAAGCAGGATGGGAGGACGGGGGAGCAGGTGGAGTGCTTTGGCTGTTGAGAAGTAGGATGGGAGGACGGGGGACCAGGTGGAGTGCTTTGGCTGTTGAGAAGTAGGATGGGAGGACGGGGGACCAGGTGGAGTGCTTTGGCTGTTGAGAAGTAGGATGGGAGGACGGGGGAGCAGGTGGAATGCTTTGGCTGTTGAGAAGTAGGATGGGAGGACGGGGGACCAGGTGGAGTGCTTTGGCTGTTGAGAAGTAGGATGGGAAGACGGTAGAGCAGGTGGAGTGCATTGGCTGTTGCGAAGCAGTAGGTGATGAGGCTGGGCTTGGGTACCTTCAGACGATCATGATGCATGGTAGGCCAGCTAGCATAGTCCTGTGGTAGCAAGGGACATAAAGGGTGCATGCTTTATGGCATGGGATGTACGGGAGGGTATGTGGGAGAGTCTAGGAGAGCACATGGGGGTACTGGATGTGGCTGGACCCTGACTGGTTGGACTTTGAGTGGTTGGACCCTAAATTACCGGGCAATTGTGGGGGATCTTTGGCATGCAAGACATGGGCAGCTGAGGGGGAGAGGTGGACTGCTGGATCTAGGCAGCAAAGGGGGATATGTGGACTGCATGAGCTAGGCAGCTGAGGGGGAGAGGTGTTTGGGGAGGGGGTTCCGTTACTTTGCCTTGATGTATCAGGATGGTGGAGTCTTGTGCATGGGGACATGTACTTGTACGCTGCTCTGATAAAAACATGGAGGTGGAGTCGTGTGCACGGGGACAGGTACTGGTACCTTGCTCTGTAATTTACTTGTGGCTGGTGGCCTGGGGTGTAAGCACGAGGGGGAGGGGGGGGTATGGACAGGCTAGAGGGCACATGGCCCATGCTGGAGGGCCATGCGGGAGGGACACGCTGTTACTTGCCTTTCATCCAGCAAACAGCAGGAAGGTCGAGTCGAGTGGTCGTGTGGTCGAGTGGTTGTGGCACTCTGATCTGATGTAGCAAGGTGATGGAGTCTTGTGCACAGGGGATGGTAGTTGCTGGGCTTCTCGATCTTCCTTGTTCTTGCGTTTACGATGGCGCTTTGGGGATGCGTGGGGATGTCGGCCCCCGGTGTGTTGGGTACCTGACGGTACGCATGAGGAAGATGCTGCTTATACATTACATTGCGTATGAGTACAACGCGTTACTCAGAGAACTTCATACAAGATCCAATCCGTGGCAAAGCATGATCGGGCATATCAGGATGAAGCTGGGTCGCCATCAGAGCGTAGCATTACGTGTGCTACCAAGCTCACCCGAATTGGTTGATCTTTCAAGAAGGGACTGGTACACTGGTGGTACTGAGAAGTGCATTCCAGATCGTCGACAGGTGGTACAAAGTGTGGAACGTTGCCCCATGGCTGTGGCGTCGAGACGTTCGGTCTCCAGGCGTATCATGGCCGTCTGTTGAGATTGGCATTCCTGGTGTAGGTCTACAAGATCAACCAGAGGTTTCGCTCAACATCATGCAACACCATCTAGTAGTAACACTGATCGTGGAGCTGTAGGAACGGCGAGGTACGCTTTGCATGATTGCTTTATCAGATGCACTGCAATCGCGCTGGGTGTGCCCTCCTGCCACCTCTTGCTGCGCTCAGGCAGCACAGCTGGCGAGGGCTGCGTGGCCAACCTGTAGACGAAGCAAGAAGATTGGAGATCGGAGTGGTGCGGCGTGGCTTCGACGCAGATCGGTAAGATGTTGTTGCAAAAAACTGATGGGTGAACATGTTGTTGCTGTCACCTGAGGCATCATGCGTGTATGGCACGTTAGATAAAACAGTGTTCGAAACAGCAGAAAGCGGCGTATATGCGCGCATGCGTGTCTTGGTAGGGCGGCGCTTCGTTCAAAAAGACAGGCAGGATGTTGAAATGAAAAGACTAAAACTAAACCCTAAACCCTAAACCCTAAACCCTAAACCCTAAACCCTAAACCCTAAACCCTAAACCCTAAACCCTAAACCCTAAACCCTGGGGGATAGGGGCTGCCTGTTGCCATGGGCTGAGGCAGGTGGTGGTGGGAGAGGGGGTGCATTTGGCCATGTGTTGGGCAAGCAACCTGGACATTTCTATGTGTTCGTCCTTTCTAGTTTCATCCGGCCGCCCTGACCCCACCCGGAAGAATCAATTTGCCTGCGAAGCCCGATCTGAAGACCCGTCCCCCTTGCTCCCTGCAGCTTTTGACTTCCACCTTGGCAGCCTCGCTAATATTCCTGTTGTCAGTTCGTCCATTGTGTGGCTGGTCGCGCCTCGCTAACTTGGACTCCCCTCATTCCTCACCTGCCCAATCGCCTGATGCGCCGCTTCGCTTGTCGAAGACCTCATACCACTACTGGGCTTTCGCTGGCTCCATTCGCATCCTGTGATGGTGTGAGCGCTCGGTTTAGTGGAATGAGGGGGCGGATAGCAAGTTGAAGGTCGCGGGCCTGACCTCATTACCTTCCCCCTATGACTTCCGATGTCTACCACACGCGCATGAACATATTGATAGAACCACTGCTGCCATTCCAAGTGGACTTTGGTGAAGCACCTGTCCTTGTGGTCGGATCAGCAGATTGGCGGTGGCGTTAGGACTGCGGCATGCCCATTTGTTAACGATCGTTATGAGATGTGTGTTCAAAATCAACAGCTAATTAAAAATCGACATGGCGGCCATTGCACCCAAGCGCATCCTTGCCCGTGCGCCAGTCGGCTGGGTTCGCACTGTGGTACCCCTGTACAAGAATTTCATGCTGCTACTCAAAATGCGTGCCTTGCGAGGTTTGGGGCGAGACAGCGGAAACGGCATGCCGGGAACGGCCTCAAACTTGAGCAAGGCCGCACTCATGCTGGTGTTCATTAATTGCTTGACTCCGGGAGTTGCCGCCCACATAGCGTTCACGGACGTCGGGTGTGACGATGGGGCGATGATGGTTTTTGCCTTATTCGCCGGGGCCATGTCCACATTTGGCGTAGAGGTGCAGCCGAGCCCGAAGGGGGTGAGTTATGTGTTGCTGCATACGCTCATGATGCTTCTGACGATGACGTCGAAGATACTGGTCTTAGACGATTTGTTTCGATGTCATCGCAGATCTTCGATGTCATGGCTCTCCAGTGGCCGAAAGGACAGATGCAAGCGTTGTTCGGACCTGACTCTGAGGCAAGCAAGGAGACCCTCCTCGTGCACCCGAACTGGGATCCGGAGGTCCCTGTGATTCGGTACGTCTTCTCCTTCAATGTCGGATGGAAAGACAGCTGCCTCCAACGCCTCTTTATGGCGGTGCGGCAGTGCAGCGAGGCAGGCATGTTCTGCACGTTTAGGTCGGAGGCCTCCGGCAGCCTGTTCAGGGGCCGAAAAGCGCACACCGTCGTGCTTGCAACTTTGAATGCGCCAGGGGCCAAGGGCACGTGGGCGTACCTACTAGATGTCAAGGTTTCAATGGCGGGTAGCGGAGACAAGAAGAAGGGCATGGTGTTTTATAACACCGATGTCATCCCCGCCGGCAATGTTGCATGGCTGAGTGCTCTGTAGAGGCCTCAAAACCGCACACTTTATTAGTGACAGTGTTCATGTGTATTTATGTCACTTCTGCTAGCATGGAACATGGGGCAGGCCGGTGAAATAGCCCGCTCGCTGCCCCCCAATAACGGCTTCTTATTTTTAACCGCTTCATGTAGCACGCAAACACGATGCCATTTTTGTTGTCTCCCTAGACTTTAAGCTTGTTCCATTCACAATCCTGAAAGTAGTATGATTTTCCTCAACCCTGGAAACTGACGTTCCCCTGGATTTGATTCGAATAAGCGTGCATCCCGAAATGAAGCCCTGAACCATCTCAGCCCATGGAAAGCATCCCAAACTATAACAAGACCTTGCTACAAAATCTGGAAAGGCAAAATTATGATCCACGCCCGGAGATCCAGATCCGAGCCTTTCAAAAACAGGGACAGGTCACGAAGCTAACAAACACGCAATTGGGTGTACGGTAGAATGGAGGAAACCGCCCGCCCCGTTGCTCTCCACTTGAACGATGTGTACCACAGCCCCCCAAATGACCACTCTGTCACTCGTATGTCCCTTAGTTCCTCAGAGGTTCATATTCTCACCGCGGTGCGGCTTCAAAAATATAAAGGGCCTTTCAAAGCGAAACATGGCTGCCATGATTTGCCGATAGCATCCCGCTCACCATAATAAATTAGAGGGAAGGCCTGAAATACCCTCTCTCAGGACATGAAAGTAAGATGCTTTTCCTCAGCTCTGGAAATTGACCCTCCCAGAATTTGATCTGAATTATGTTTGCATCCCGAATTTAATGGACACCTCGCATTCATTTCAGCCCAAGGGAAGCATCTCAAACCCTATTATTAACGACGGTGTGTGTCAACATAACACCTTGCTACCAAATACGGCTAAAGGAAAATTTAAAGACTCTGATCCAGATCCGAGCCTCGAAGCTGGGCCATGACGGCGAAAATACGCAAACGAGTTTTATGTTTCAATAAAAAAGGGAAGCCGCCCCCCCAGAACACCAGCCCCATTGCTCTCTAACTCTCAAACATGTATACCACAGCCTCCCAAAAGACCACTCTGCCCCTCTGATCCTCATCTTCCCTTTTATTTCCGCAAGGGGTTTGAGCTCTGAAGGGGGTTCATCTCAAATAAAAACACGACCGCAATGATGTGGTACACATCCCGCTCACCGAATTAATTATATGAAAGGCTGGCAATCCCCCATCCCTCATGATTTAACTGCTCTAGCCAACGCGTCCATAATAAGAGGCTGTTCATAGACACATGGTTGTTTTCAAGGGACAGCGAGGGGAAATTGATAAAATACTTCCCCTCATTAGGTCCTGACGGCTTGTGGGGAGTAACGCCTGACACGCGCTCGGAATCGAACCTCCGCCGCTTCGGGCGCAACCCCCCACGGGCCGTCAAGGACCTACTGAGGGGAAGTGTCCGGAGAGCGTTACGCGTCGCAACATTGTTTTTCCTTGCAGGACGGATAACCGCAGGTCAAGAGCAACAGTCAAGGCAAAGCAAGGCATGTGTGGGTTGGCACACATGAGGAGCGAGGGTGGTGGGGTAGTCTGCTGAGTACCCTCATGTAAGGGGTGTGACGACGGTACATAGTACACGCGTTGCTGACACGCTGTCGACAGGGACTTAGACCCTCACCCACAAAATACCAAGCGCGAACATCGCTGCGGAGCAAGCAAGAGAGAGCGCACACGCAAACCAAGACAAATATCAACCGAAACTGGGGGAGAGCAGAAACAAGGGAAATATACAAAAGTAACGAAGTGTACCGCTTGTGTCACCTTAGCCACGCCACTGTATGCTTTATTCACAGCACACGAAAAGCACAGCCAAGGAGCACACAAATATAAACACAATTGTCGAACGCAGCTCTGATTGAAATCAAGGCAAGAGGCACGACAACGGGAAACCATCTGCAAAGGGCACACAAAGAAACAGAACAGCATGGCAGAAGGTACGACGGCAATCAAACGCGTCACCACAACCGACACACGAGGCCACCTACCGGCAACCGCGCTCGGCACAAAAGCCAGAAAGCAGCGAAAATTAAGGGGAAGCAAGCAACACAGCATACAGTGGGCCAGCATGCCTTCAAAGGTGGCATATGGGACTTTACAAAGGGGAGGGCCGCCGGGGGGGGGGCATATCTTTGCCGATCGCAAAGATCAAGGCAGTAAAACACAAGAGGCGAGGCGAGGGCTGTGGAGGCGTGTTGGTGAGGGCTGTGCAGTAAATCACGTCAAGGAACACGTGTATGTACCCGGCTTTGTTTAGAATCGTGTTGAAGGCATGCTATGCCACGAAGCTTCCTATGGCCTTGCATGAGCAAGACCAGACATAGGGAAGGCTGGCAAATTCATGAGGATCACATAGAGCAGATCTGGCTCATGTGAGCGGAGGGGGGGAGATGTGGACTGAAGTAAGCACGATGAGGCATTATCTGCATGGCTGTAGATTTTCTGTGGGCCAAGACGTAACATGTTCATGCATAGTCCACAAACTGGCTGAAGGATGTCAAGCGTGTTCAGGATTGCCTCTCACGAATTAGCCTTTATTTCCAGCTTGCAGGCGGAGTGAGCATATGTCATTGGAGTGCGAGCCTTGTGCTTACAAAATTAGATCCACAGAAAAGAGAGAGGCTATCTCTGAAGCACATTGTTCAAGCCTCTCCAAAATCTAGAGCCCGGACACAGAAATCATTGCAAGCAGCCACATGCGCTTCTCCCGCGGGAGGACGCCGGCGCTTCAACCGAGCCAACCGAGGGTTTGAAGGAGACAGGGGTCCAGCAAGCAAAATCTCCTTCGTTGCATCTTCTAACATGCGATCATGATGAATCAAACGCTCGGCCACAGACTCTGAAAAATTATCAAATAAAAACATGCTAGGGTTCAAGCTGCGATTCCCCCACTTCAGGTGGAGGGGCGACATGCAATGCTGATTCCCACATGTGTGCATGACCACATATACACCGTCGTCCCCAGGAGGTGGGGGGCCGTTAAAAAAGAAATGGACCAGCCGATGCACATACTCAGAACGGAGAGGACCCTTCGGGGGACGGCCACGGCCAGCCAAGCCAACAGCAGGGGAGGCAGAACCTACAAGACGTGGGCGTGAGGGTTAGGGATCAGGAGAATAATGGTGCATGCATTCGGGCACTCGATAAAGAATACAAATATCATGAACCAATCACCTGTTCGACCAATTTTCATCATCAAGTACCCATTATGCACGTGGAACAGCGAATTGGAGGCCACCCTAAGCGGGTCAAACACCATGCACGCGGAGGAGACGTGGAGCTTGTCGGAATAAGCCAGCAAGGGCCGGGCAGAAAGGATGGGGGACACGGGCAAAAAACCTGCATCCATGCTTGCTATCCATTCCCTCGTGGCGGCTGAGAGTGAAAGGGGGACGGCCGCTGAATCGACGTGCATCAGCAAAGACTGCAGAAATTGACAAGATCGGCTATTTGACCGGTATGACCCATCGGCCTCAGCCTTGACGTGTGCAAGGACACGCAAGGTCAACAGGTGGCGTTCAACTGCAGGGTCCGCAAAACGGTGCCTGGAAAGATATGGGGGAGGGGGGGGGACTTAACGCTTGAAAGGAAAGGGAAAGGGATAAAAAAAGACTAACCTCACGTGAGCCAGAGGGTGAAATAGGGGCCACATCTGCTCCTTGGTAGGTGCTCCGACACTGCCAGGCAAGTACATGCTGCCCATCATGACGGGCCATCCCCAAGCAGTGCCAGCACATTCACAACTCTCCAGGCTGAAGGGGTCTACCACTATTTTGGGAATGGCTGGGGAGACATGCACATGGCTGGAATAACGGCTGGAGACCACATGAGCAGAGCGCAAGGCTGTGACGGCATTCACGTGCCGTGTCCACGCAGGCCTGGGCTCTGGAGCATTCATCCTATAGTGGTTTTCATGTCATCCATCATCAGGACATAAAGGCATGATCATGCTGTTACAGAAAAAAACGCACCATAACCTACTGGCCGCAAGGGCCTCATCAACGGTGGGCAGCCACCAGCACTCAGGCGGTAAAATCGAGCAAATGGAGGCCAAAACGTGCTTGCCAATAACATCCATATTCGGGGCGGCGTCCATCAGACCAATCAATTTCCAACACGTTATCATACGTAGCGAAGGAAGGAGGCTGACACAAGTTGGATCGTATACGGTATCTTCGCATTCTGGTCTTTTCAGGTAAGGGGACTGAAAAAGGAAACGAACATACTTGCTGTGTGCAAGATCGACCATATTTAAGACCATGGTAACGAGCGTCAATAACGACGCGGTGGTCAATGCGCGGATGATGGAGGGTTCTGGAGCGTGTGTCCGACGAGGCATAAACCCGTCTCCCACGACCTAGGAGACCGGTTTTAAGGGGTCGAACCGTCCCTGAGACATGTCCAGAAGAATTATACAATGCTAAGAAGATGACTTGGATTACGGATTCGGTTTGCGAGTAAGCGTCGAAAGCATCCACTGTATTTCATGCGACAATCAACATTCCTAAACGCCTCACCGTAGGGCTCAAGATCCAGACTTAAGGGCAGGCTGGAGGATTAAGGACCCAAGGGTTTAGGGCAAGGTTGGAGGGCTCAGGAACCAGGGTTGAGGGCAAGGCTGAAGATGACGGAAGCACGCCACAGGTGGAGACAGGCTTCAAGTACAGCTGAGGACTTCAGCTACATCTTATGCCACAGGTGGGGAGAGGGTATGGGAGAGTACGGGAGGGCACGGGAGGGCACATGGGCTGCGGGAGGGTACAGGTGCACAGGCTCAAGGGGGGCTTGGTGCACAATGCCATGTTGCATGGTTGTAGGGTTTTGGATCCAGGGTTGAGGGCAAGGCTGGAGGGTTTTGGATACAGGATTGAGGGGAATACTGGAGATCTCAGGACCCAGGGTTGTGGGCCAGGCATGTGGGTGTAAAAGCCAGGGCAGGGTTAAGGACCCAGGGTTGAGGGCAAGGCTGGAGGGTTTTAAATACAGGATTGAGGGGAATACTGGAGATCTCAGGACCCAGGGTTGTGGGCCAGGCATGTGGGTGTAAAAGCCAGGGCAGGGTTAAGGACCCAGGGTCGAGGGCAAGGCTGGAGGGTTTTGGATCCAGGGTTGAGGGCAAGGCTGGAGGGTTTTGGATCCAAGATTGAGGGCAAGGCAGGAGGGTTTTGAACCCAGGGTTGTGGGCCAGGCATGTGGGTGTAAAAGCCAGGGCAGGGATAAGGGCCCAGGGTTGAGGGCAAGGCTGGAGGGTTTTGGATCCATGGTTGAGGGCAAGGCTGGAGGGTTTTGGATACAGGATTGAGGGGAATACTGGAGATCTCAGGACCCACGGTTGTGGGCCAGGCATGTCGGTGTAAAAGCCAGGGCAGGGTTAAGGACCCTGGGTTGAGGGCAAGGCTGGAGGGTCTTGGATCCAGGGTTGAGGGCAAGGCTGGAGGGTTCTAAATACAGGATTGAGGGGAATACTGGAGATCTCAGGACCTAGGGTTGTGGGCCAGGCATGTGGGTGTAAAAGCCAGGGCAGGGTTAAGGACCCAGGGTTGAGGGCAAGGCTGGAGGGTTTTGGATCCAAGATTTAGGGCAAGGCAGGAGGGTTTTAAATACAAGATTGAGGGGAATACTGGAGATCTCAGGACCCAGGGTTGTGTGCCAGGCATGTTGGTGTAAAAGCCAGGGCAGGGTTAAGGACCTAGGGTTGAGGGCAAGGCTGGAGGGTTTTGGATCCAAGATTGAGGGCAAGGCAGGAGGGTTTTGGACCCTGGGTTGTGGGCCAGGCATGTGGGTGTAAAAGCCAGGGCAGGGATAAGGGCCCATGGTTGAGGGCAAGGCTGGAGGGTTTTGGATCAATGGTTGAGGGCAAGGCTGGAGGGTTTTGGATACAGGATTGAGGGGAATACTGGAGATCTCAGGACCCAGGGTTGTGGGCCAGGCATGTGGGTGTAAAAGCCAGGGCAGGGTTAAGGACCCAGGGTTGAGGGCAAGGCTGGAGGGTCTTGGATCCATGGTTGAGGGCAAGGCTGGAGGGTTTTAAATACAGGATTGAGGGGAATACTGGAGATCTCAGGACCCAGGGTTGTGGGCCAGGCATGTGGGTGTAAAAGCCAGGGCAGGGTTAAGGACCTAGGGTTGAGGGCAAGGCTGGAGGGTTTTGGATCCAAGATTGAGGGCAAGGCTGGAGGGTTTTAAATACAGGATTGAGGGGAATACTGGAGATCTCAAGACCCAGGGTTGTGGGCCAGGCATGTGGGTGTAAAAGCCAGGGCAGGGTTAAGGACCCAGGGTTGAGGGCAAGGCTGGAGGGTCTTGGATCCAGGGTTGAGGGCAAGGCTGGAGGGTTTTAAATACAGGATTGAGGGGAATACTGGAGATCTCAGGACCCAGGGTTGTGGGCCAGGCATGTGGGTGTAAAAGCCAGGGCAGGGTTAAAGACCCAGGGTTGAGGGCAAGGCTGGAGGGTTTTGGATCCAAGATTGAGGGCAAGGCAGGAGGGTTTTGGACCCTGGGTTGTAGGCCAGGCATGTGGGTGTAAAAGCCAGGGCATGGATAAGGGCCCAGGGTTGAGGGCAAGGCTGTAGGGTTTTGGATCCAGGGTTGAGGGCAAGGCTGGAGGGTTTTAAATACAGGATTGAGGGGAATACTGGAGATCTCAGGACCCAGGGTTGTGGGCCAGGCTGTAGGGTATGGTGGAGAGTCTAGGAGAGCACGGGGGGTACGGGAGGGTGGCTGGACCCTGACTGGTTGGATTTTGCAGCAGCATGGTCCTTGTTATGGAGGGATCTGAGTCAAAGGGCATCAGGATGGACCCCGGGAGTTATTGGGTACCTGCTTGTGTCGCAGGGATGTTGGTGCCCATGTTGCGCCGTGCCCTCCACTCCCCTTTCGCTCATCTCACCCAGCTCCCCAGCCACCGCAAACATCTGAAGGGGGGGAAAGGCATGTGGGTGTAAAAGCCAGGGCAGGGTTAAGGACCCAGGGTCGAGGGCAAGGCTGGGGGGTTTTGGATCCAGGGTTGAGGGCAAGGCTGGAGGGTTTTGGATCCAAGATTGAGGGCAAGGCAGGAGGGTTTTGAACCCAGGGTTGTGGGCCAGGCATGTGGGTGTAAAAGCCAGGGCAGGGATAAGGGCCCAGGGTTGAGGGCAAGGCTGGAGGGTTTTGGATCCATGGTTGAGGGCAAGGCTGGAGGGTTTTGGATACATGATTGAGGGGAATACTGAGAATCTCAGGACCCAGGGTTGTGGGCTAGGCATGTGGGTGTAAAAGCCAGGGCAGGGTTAAGGACCCAGGGTTGAGGGCAAGGCTGGAGGGTCTTGGATCCAGGGTTGAGGGCAAGGCTGGAGGGTTCTAAATACAGGATTGAGGGGAATACTGGAGATCTCAGGACCCAGGGTTGTGGGCCAGGCATGTGGGTGTAAAAGCCAGGGCAGGGTTAAGGACCCAGGGTTGAGGGCAAGGCTGGAGGGTTTTGGACCCAGGGTTGAGGGCAAGGCTGGAGGGTTTTGGTTCCAAGATTGAGGGCAAGGCAGGAGGGTTTTGGACCCTGGGTTGTAGGCCAGGCATGTGGGTGTAAAAGCCAGGGCAGGGATAAGGGCCCAAGATTGAGGGCAAGGCAGGAGGGTATGGTGGAGAGGCCAGGCTGTAGGGTATGGTGGAGAGTCTAGGAGAGCACGGGGGGTACGGGAGGGTGGCTGGACCCTGACTGGTTGGATTTTGCAGCAGCATGGTCCTTGTTATGGAGGGATCTGAGTCTAAGGGCATCTGGATGGACCCCGGGAGTTATTGGGTACCTGCTTGTGTCGCAGGGATGTTGGTGCCCATGTTGCGCCGTGCCCTCCACTCCCCTTTCGCTCATCTCTCCCAGCTCCCCAGCCACCGCAAACATCTGAAGGGGGGGAAAGGCATGTGGGTGTAAAAGCCAGGGCAGGGATAAGGACCTAGGGTCGAGGGCAAGGCTGGAGGGTTTTGGATCTAGGGTTGAGGGCAAGGCTGGAGGGTTTTGGATCCAAGATTGAGGGCAAGGCAGGAGGGTTTTGAACCCAGGGTTGTGGGCCAGGCATGTGGGTGTAAAAGCCAGGGCAGGGATAAGGGCCCAGGGTTGAGGGCAAGGCTGGAAGGATTTGGATCCATGGTTGAGGGCAAGGCTGGAGGGTTTTGGATACAGGATTGAGGGGAATACTGGAGATCTCAGGACCCAGGGTTGTGGGCCAGGCATGTGGGTGTAAAAGCCAGGGCAGGGTTAAGGACCCAAGGTTGAGGGCAAGGCTGGAGGGTCTTGGATCCAGGGTTGAGGGCAAGGCTGGAGGGTTTTAAATACAGGATTGAGGGGAATACTGGAGATCTCAGGACCCAGGGTTGTGGGCCAGGCATGTGGGTGTAAAAGCCAGGGCAGGGTTAAGGACCCAGGGTTGAGGGCAAGGCTGGAGGGTTTTGGATCCAAGATTGAGGGCAAGGCAGGAGGGTTTTGGACCCTGGGTTGTAGGCCAGGCATGTGGGTGTAAAAGCCAGGGCAGGGATAAGGGCCCAGGGTTGAGGGCAAGGCTGGAAGGTTTTGGATCCATGGTTGAGGGCAAGGCTGGAGGGTTTTGGATACAGGATTGAGGGGAATACTGGAGATCTCAGGACCCAGGGTTGTGGGCCAGGCATGTGGGTGTAAAAGCCAGGGCAGGGTTAAGGACCCAGGGTTGAAGGCAAGGCTGGAGGGTCTTGGATCCAGGGTTGAGGGCAAGGCTGGAGGGTTTTAAATACAGGATTGAGGGGAATACTGGAGATCTCAGGACCCAGGGTTGTGGGCCAGGCATGTGGGTGTAAAAGCCAGGGCAGGGTTAAGGACCCAGGGTTGAGGGCACGGCTGGAGGGTTTTGGATCCAAGATTGAGGGCAAGGCAGGAGGGTTTTGAACCCAGGGTTGTGGGCCAGGCATGTGGGTGTAAAAGCCAGGGCAGGGTTAAGGACCCAGGGTTGAGGGCAATGCTGTAGGGTTTTGGATCCAGGGTTGAGGGCAAGGCTGGAGGGTTTTGGATACAGGATTGAGGGGAATACTGGAGATCTCAGGACCCAGGGTTGTGGGCCAGGCATGTGGGTGTAAAAGCCAGGGCAGGGTTAAGGACCCAGGGTTGAGGGCAAGGCTGGAAGGTTTTGGATCCATGGTTGAGGGCAAGGCTTGAGGGTTTTGGATACAGGATTGAGGGGAATACTGGAGATCTCAGGACCCAGGGTTGTGGGCCAGGCATGTGGGTGTAAAAGCCAGGGCAGGTTTAAGGACCCAGGGTTGAGGGCAAGGCTGGAGGGTCTTGGATCCAGGGTTGAGGGCAAGGCTGGAGGGTTTTAAATACAGGATTGAGGGGAATACTGGAGATCTCAGGACCCAGGGTTGTGGGCCAGGCATGTGGGTGTAAAAGCCAGGGCAGGGTTAAGGACCCAGGGTTGAGGGCAAGGCTGGAGGGTTTTGGATCCAAGATTGAGGGCAAGGCAGGAGGGTTTTGAACCCAGGGTTGTGGGCCAGGCATGTGGGTGTAAAAGCCAGGGCAGGGATAAGGGCCCAGGGTTGAGGGCAAGGCTGTAGGGTTTTGGATCCAGGGTTGAGGGCAAGGCTGGAGGGTTTTAAATACAGGATTGAGGGGAATACTGGAGATCTCAGGACCCAGGGTTGTGGGTCAGGCATGTCGGTGTAAAAGCCAGGGCAGGGTTAAGGGCCCAGGGTTGAGGGCAAGGTTGTAGGGTTTTGGATCCAGGGTTGAGGGCAAGGCTGGAGGGTTTTGGATACAGGATTGAGGGGAATACTGGAGATCTCAGGACCCAGGGTTGTGGGCCAGGCATGTGGGTGTAAAAGCCAGGGCAGGGTTAAGGACCCAGGGTTGAGGGCAAGGCTGGAGGGTCTTGGATCCAGGGTTGAGGGCAAGGCTGGAGGGATTTAAATACAGGATTGAGGGGAATACTGGAGATCTCAGGACCCAGGGTTGTGGGCCAGGCATGTGGGTGTAAAAGCCAGGGCAGGGTTAAGGACCCAGGGTCGAGGGCAAGGCTGGAGGGTTTTGGATCCAGGGTTGAGGGCAAGGCTGGAGGGTTTTGGATCCAAGATTGAGGGCAATGCAGGAGGGTTTTGAACCCAGGGTTGTGGGCCAGGCATGTGGGTGTAAAAGCCAGGGCATGTATAAGGGCCCAGGGTTGAGGGCAAGGCTGGAGGGTTTTGGATCCATGGTTGAGGGCAAGGCTGGAGGGTTTTGGATACAGGATTGAGGGGAATACTTGAGATCTCAGGACCCAGGGTTGTGGGCCAGGCATGTCGGTGTAAAAGCCAGGGCAGGGTTAAGGACCCAGGGTTGAGGGCAAGGCTGGAGGGTCTTGGATCCAGGGTTGAGGGCAAGGCTGGAGGGTTCTAAATACAGGATTGAGGGGAAAACTGGAGATCTCAGGACCTAGGGTTGTGGGCCAGGCATGTGGGTGTAAAAGCCAGGGCAGGGTTAAGGACCCAGGGTTGAGGGCAAGGCTGGAGGGTTTTGGATCCAAGATTTAGGGCAAGGCAGGAGGGTTTTAAATACAAGATTGAGGGGAATACTGGAGATCTCAGGACCCAGGGTTGTGTGCCAGGCATGTTGGTGTAAAAGCCAGGGCAGGGTTAAGGACCCAGGGTTGAGGGCAAGGCTGGAGGGTTTTGGATCCAAGATTGAGGGCAAGGCAGGAGGGTTTTGGACCCTGGGTTGTGGGCCAGGCATGTGGGTGTAAAAGCCAGGGCAGGGATAAGGGCCCATGGTTGAGGGCAAGGCTGGAGGGTTTTGGATCCATGGTTGAGGGCAAGGCTGGAGGGTTTTGGATACAGGATTGAGGGGAAAACTGGAGATCTCAGGACCTAGGGTTGTGGGCCAGGCATGTGGGTGTAAAAGCCAGGGCAGGGTTAAGGACCCAGGGTTGAGGGCAAGGCTGGAGGGTTTTGGACCCAGGGTTGAGGGCAAGGCTGGAGGGTTTTGGTTCCAAGATTGAGGGCAAGGCATGAGGGTTTTGGACCCTGGGTTGTAGGCCAGGCATGTGGGTGTAAAAGCCAGGGCAGGGATAAGGGCCCAAGATTGAGGGCAAGGCAGGAGGGTATGGTGGAGAGGCCAGGCTGTAGGGTATGGTGGAGAGTCTAGGAGAGCACGGGGGGTACGGGAGGGTGGCTGGACCCTGACTGGTTGGATTTTGCAGCAGCATGGTCCTTGTTATGGAGGGATCTGAGTCTAAGGGCATCTGGATGGACCCCGGGAGTTATTGGGTACCTGCTTGTGTCGCAGGGATGTTGGTGCCCATGTTGCGCCGTGCCCTCCACTCCCCTTTCGCTCATCTCTCCCAGCTCCCCAGCCACCGCAAACATCTGAAGGGGGGGAAAGGCATGTGGGTGTAAAAGCCAGGGCAGGGATAAGGACCTAGGGTCGAGGGCAAGGCTGGAGGGTTTTGGATCTAGGGTTGAGGGCAAGGCTGGAGGGTTTTGGATCCAAGATTGAGGGCAAGGCAGGAGGGTTTTGAACCCAGGGTTGTGGGCCAGGCATGTGGGTGTAAAAGCCAGGGCAGGGATAAGGGCCCAGGGTTGAGGGCAAGGCTGGAAGGTTTTGGATCCATGGTTGAGGGCAAGGCTGGAGGGTTTTGGATACAGGATTGAGGGGAATACTGGAGATCTCAGGACCCAGGGTTGTGGGCCAGGCATGTGGGTGTAAAAGCCAGGGCAGGGTTAAGGACCCAGGGTTGAGGGCAAGGCTGGAGGGTCTTGGATCCATGGTTGAGGGCAAGGCTGGAGGGTTTTAAATACAGGATTGAGGGGAATACTGGAGATCTCAGGACCCAGGGTTGTGGGCCAGGCATGTGGGTGTAAAAGCCAGGGCAGGGTTAAGGACCCAGGGTTGAGGGCAAGGCTGGAGGGTTTTGGATCCAAGATTGAGGGCAAGGCAGGAGGGTTTTGGACCCTGGGTTGTAGGCCAGGCATGTGGGTGTAAAAGCCAGGGCAGGGATAAGGGCCCAGGGTTGAGGGCAAGGCTGGAAGGTTTTGGATCCATGGTTGAGGGCAAGGCTGGAGGGTTTTGGATACAGGATTGAGGGGAATACTGGAGATCTCAGGACCCAGGGTTGTGGGCCAGGCATGTGGGTGTAAAAGCCAGGGCAGGGTTAAGGACCCAGGGTTGAGGGCAAGGCTGGAGGGTCTTGGATCCAGGGTTGAGGGCAAGGCTGGAGGGTTTTAAATACAGGATTGAGGGGAATACTGGAGATCTCAGGACCCAGGGTTGTGGGCCAGGCATGTGGGTGTAAAAGCCAGGGCAGGGTTAAGGACCCAGGGTTGAGGGCAAGGCTGGAGGGTTTTGGATCCAAGATTGAGGGCAAGGCAGGAGGGTTTTGAACCCAGGGTTGTGGGCCAGGCATGTGGGTGTAAAAGCCAGGGCAGGGTTAAGGACCCAGGGTTGAGGGCAAGGCTGTAGGGTTTTGGATCCAGGGTTGAGGGCAAGGCTGGAGGGTTTTGGATACAGGATTGAGGGGAATACTGGAGATCTCAGGACCCAGGGTTGTGGGCCAGGCATGTGGGTGTAAAAGCCAGGGCAGGGTTAAGGACCCAGGGTTGAGGGCAAGGCTGGAAGGTTTTGGATCCATGGTTGAGGGCAAGGCTTGAGGGTTTTGGATACAGGATTGAGGGGAATACTGGAGATCTCAGGACCCAGGGTTGTGGGCCAGGCATGTGGGTGTAAAAGCCAGGGCAGGGTTAAGGACCCAGGGTTGAGGGCAAGGCTGGAGGGTCTTGGATCCAGGGTTGAGGGCAAGGCTGGAGGGTTTTAAATACAGGATTGAGGGGAATACTGGAGATCTCAGGACCCAGGGTTGTGGGCCAGGCATGTGGGTGTAAAAGCCAGGGCAGGGTTAAGGACCCAGGGTTGAAGGCAAGGCTGGAGGGTCTTGGATCCAGGGTTGAGGGCAAGGCTGGAGGGTTTTAAATACAGGATTGAGGGGAATACTGGAGATCTCAGGACCCAGGGTTGTGGGCCAGGCATGTGGGTGTAAAAGCCAGGGCATGGTTAAGGACCCAGGGTTGAGGGCACGGCTGGAGGGTTTTGGATCCAAGATTGAGGGCAAGGCAGGAGGGTTTTGAACCCAGGGTTGTGGGCCAGGCATGTGGGTGTAAAAGCCAGGGCAGGGTTAAGGACCCAGGGTTGAGGGCAATGCTGTAGGGTTTTGGATCCAGGGTTGAGGGCAAGGCTGGAGGGTTTTGGATACAGGATTGAGGGGAATACTGGAGATCTCAGGACCCAGGGTTGTGGGCCAGGCATGTGGGTGTAAAAGCCAGGGCAGGGTTAAGGACCCAGGGTTGAGGGCAAGGCTGGAAGGTTTTGGATCCATGGTTGAGGGCAAGGCTTGAGGGTTTTGGATACAGGATTGAGGGGAATACTGGAGATCTCAGGACCCAGGGTTGTGGGCCAGGCATGTGGGTGTAAAAGCCAGGGCAGGTTTAAGGACCCAGGGTTGAGGGCAAGGCTGGAGGGTCTTGGATCCAGGGTTGAGGGCAAGGCTGGAGGGTTTTAAATACAGGATTGAGGGGAATACTGGAGATCTCAGGACCCAGGGTTGTGGGCCAGGCATGTGGGTGTAAAAGCCAGGGCAGGGTTAAGGACCCAGGGTTGAGGGCAAGGCTGGAGGGTTTTGGATCCAAGATTGAGGGCAAGGCAGGAGGGTTTTGAACCCAGGGTTGTGGGCCAGGCATGTGGGTGTAAAAGCCAGGGCAGGGATAAGGGCCCAGGGTTGAGGGCAAGGCTGTAGGGTTTTGGATCCAGGGTTGAGGGCAAGGCTGGAGGGTTTTAAATACAGGATTGAGGGGAATACTGGAGATCTCAGGACCCAGGGTTGTGGGTCAGGCATGTCGGTGTAAAAGCCAGGGCAGGGTTAAGGGCCCAGGGTTGAGGGCAAGGTTGTAGGGTTTTGGATCCAGGGTTGAGGGCAAGGCTGGAGGGTTTTGGATACAGGATTGAGGGGAATACTGGAGATCTCAGGACCCAGGGTTGTGGGCCAGGCATGTGGGTGTAAAAGCCAGGGCAGGGTTAAGGACCCAGGGTTGAGGGCAAGGCTGGAGGGTCTTGGATCCAGGGTTGAGGGCAAGGCTGGAGGGATTTAAATACAGGATTGAGGGGAATACTGGAGATCTCAGGACCCAGGGTTGTGGGCCAGGCATGTGGGTGTAAAAGCCAGGGCAGGGTTAAGGACCCAGGGTCGAGGGCAAGGCTGGAGGGTTTTGGATCCAGGGTTGAGGGCAAGGCTGGAGGGTTTTGGATCCAAGATTGAGGGCAATGCAGGAGGGTTTTGAACCCAGGGTTGTGGGCCAGGCATGTGGGTGTAAAAGCCAGGGCATGTATAAGGGCCCAGGGTTGAGGGCAAGGCTGGAGGGTTTTGGATCCAGGGTTGAGGGCAAGGCTGGAGGGTTTTGGATACAGGATTGAGGGGAATACTTGAGATCTCAGGACCCAGGGTTGTGGGCCAGGCATGTCGGTGTAAAAGCCAGGGCAGGGTTAAGGACCCAGGGTTGAGGGCAAGGCTGGAGGGTCTTGGATCCAGGGTTGAGGGCAAGGCTGGAGGGTTCTAAATACAGGATTGAGGGGAAAACTGGAGATCTCAGGACCTAGGGTTGTGGGCCAGGCATGTGGGTGTAAAAGCCAGGGCAGGGTTAAGGACCCAGGGTTGAGGGCAAGGCTGGAGGGTTTTGGATCCAAGATTTAGGGCAAGGCAGGAGGGTTTTAAATACAAGATTGAGGGGAATACTGGAGATCTCAGGACCCAGGGTTGTGTGCCAGGCATGTTGGTGTAAAAGCCAGGGCAGGGTTAAGGACCCAGGGTTGAGGGCAAGGCTGGAGGGTTTTGGATCCAAGATTGAGGGCAAGGCAGGAGGGTTTTGGACCCTGGGTTGTGGGCCAGGCATGTGGGTGTAAAAGCCAGGGCAGGGATAAGGGCCCATGGTTGAGGGCAAGGCTGGAGGGTTTTGGATCCATGGTTGAGGGCAAGGCTGGAGGGTTTTGGATACAGGATTGAGGGGAAAACTGGAGATCTCAGGACCTAGGGTTGTGGGCCAGGCATGTGGGTGTAAAAGCCAGGGCAGGGTTAAGGACCCAGGGTTGAGGGCAAGGCTGGAGGGTTTTGGACCCAGGGTTGAGGGCAAGGCTGGAGGGTTTTGGTTCCAAGATTGAGGGCAAGGCATGAGGGTTTTGGACCCTGGGTTGTAGGCCAGGCATGTGGGTGTAAAAGCCAGGGCAGGGATAAGGGCCCAAGATTGAGGGCAAGGCAGGAGGGTATGGTGGAGAGGCCAGGCTGTAGGGTATGGTGGAGAGTCTAGGAGAGCACGGGGGGTACGGGAGGGTGGCTGGACCCTGACTGGTTGGATTTTGCAGCAGCATGGTCCTTGTTATGGAGGGATCTGAGTCTAAGGGCATCTGGATGGACCCCGGGAGTTATTGGGTACCTGCTTGTGTCGCAGGGATGTTGGTGCCCATGTTGCGCCGTGCCCTCCACTCCCCTTTCGCTCATCTCTCCCAGCTCCCCAGCCACCGCAAACATCTGAAGGGGGGGAAAGGCATGTGGGTGTAAAAGCCAGGGCAGGGATAAGGACCTAGGGTCGAGGGCAAGGCTGGAGGGTTTTGGATCTAGGGTTGAGGGCAAGGCTGGAGGGTTTTGGATCCAAGATTGAGGGCAAGGCAGGAGGGTTTTGAACCCAGGGTTGTGGGCCAGGCATGTGGGTGTAAAAGCCAGGGCAGGGATAAGGGCCCAGGGTTGAGGGCAAGGCTGGAAGGTTTTGGATCCATGGTTGAGGGCAAGGCTGGAGGGTTTTGGATACAGGATTGAGGGGAATACTGGAGATCTCAGGACCCAGGGTTGTGGGCCAGGCATGTGGGTGTAAAAGCCAGGGCAGGGTTAAGGACCCAGGGTTGAGGGCAAGGCTGGAGGGTCTTGGATCCAGGGTTGAGGGCAAGGCTGGAGGGTTTTAAATACAGGATTGAGGGGAATACTGGAGATCTCAGGACCCAGGGTTGTGGGCCAGGCATGTGGGTGTAAAAGCCAGGGCAGGGTTAAGGACCCAGGGTTGAGGGCAAGGCTGGAGGGTTTTGGATCCAAGATTGAGGGCAAGGCAGGAGGGTTTTGGACCCTGGGTTGTAGGCCAGGCATGTGGGTGTAAAAGCCAGGGCAGGGATAAGGGCCCAGGGTTGAGGGCAAGGCTGGAAGGTTTTGGATCCATGGTTGAGGGCAAGGCTGGAGGGTTTTGGATACAGGATTGAGGGGAATACTGGAGATCTCAGGACCCAGGGTTGTGGGCCAGGCATGTGGGTGTAAAAGCCAGGGCAGGGTTAAGGACCCAGGGTTGAGGGCAAGGCTGGAGGGTCTTGGATCCAGGGTTGAGGGCAAGGCTGGAGGGTTTTAAATACAGGATTGAGGGGAATACTGGAGATCTCAGGACCCAGGGTTGTGGGCCAGGCATGTGGGTGTAAAAGCCAGGGCAGGGTTAAGGACCCAGGGTTGAGGGCAAGGCTGGAGGGTTTTGGATCCAAGATTGAGGGCAAGGCAGGAGGGTTTTGAACCCAGGGTTGTGGGCCAGGCATGTGGGTGTAAAAGCCAGGGCAGGGTTAAGGACCCAGGGTTGAGGGCAAGGCTGTAGGGTTTTGGATCCAGGGTTGAGGGCAAGGCTGGAGGGTTTTGGATACAGGATTGAGGGGAATACTGGAGATCTCAGGACCCAGGGTTGTGGGCCAGGCATGTGGGTGTAAAAGCCAGGGCAGGGTTAAGGACCCAGGGTTGAGGGCAAGGCTGGAAGGTTTTGGATCCATGGTTGAGGGCAAGGCTTGAGGGTTTTGGATACAGGATTGAGGGGAATACTGGAGATCTCAGGACCCAGGGTTGTGGGCCAGGCATGTGGGTGTAAAAGCCAGGGCAGGGTTAAGGACCCAGGGTTGAGGGCAAGGCTGGAGGGTCTTGGATCCAGGGTTGAGGGCAAGGCTGGAGGGTTTTAAATACATGATTGAGGGGAATACTGGAGATCTCAGGACCCAGGGTTGTGGGCCAGGCATGTGGGTGTAAAAGCCAGGGCAGGGTTAAGGACCCAGGGTTGAGGGCAAGGCTGGAGGGTTTTGGATCCAAGATTGAGGGCAAGGCAGGAGGGTTTTGAACCCAGGGTTGTGGGCCAGGCATGTGGGTGTAAAAGCCAGGGCAGGGATAAGGGCCCAGGGTTGAGGGCAAGGCTGTAGGGTTTTGGATCCAGGGTTGAGGGCAAGGCTGGAGGGTTTTAAATACAGGATTGAGGGGAATACTGGAGATCTCAGGACCCAGGGTTGTGGGTCAGGCATGTCGGTGTAAAAGCCAGGGCAGGGTTAAGGGCTCAGGGTTGAGGGCAAGGTTGTAGGGTTTTGGATCCAGGGTTGAGGGCAAGGCTGGAGGGATTTGGATACAGGATTGAGGGGAATACTGGAGATCTCAGGATCCAGGGTTGTGGGCCAGGCATGTGGGTGTAAAAGCCAGGGCAGGGTTAAGGACCCAGGGTTGAGGGCAAGGCTGGAGGGTCTTGGATCCAGGGTTGAGGGCAAGGCTGGAGGGTTTTAAATACAGGATTGAGGGGAATACTGGAGATCTCAGGACCCAGGGTTGTGGGCCAGGCATGTGGGTGTAAAAACCAGGGCAGGGTTAAGGACCCAGGGTCGAGGGCAAGGCTGGAGGGTTTTGGATCCAGGGTTGAGGGCAAGGCTGGAGGGTTTTGGATCCAAGATTGAGGGCAAGGCAGGAGGGTTTTGAACCCAGGGTTGTGGGCCAGGCATGTGGGTGTAAAAGCCAGGGCAGGTATAAGGGCCCAGGGTTGAGGGCAAGGCTGGAGGGTTTTGGATCCATGGTTGAGGGCAAGGCTGGAGGGTTTTGGATACAGGATTGAGGGGAATACTGGAGATCTCAGGACCCAGGGTTGTGGGCCAGGCATGTCGGTGTAAAAGCCAGGGCAGGGTTAAGGACCCAGGGTTGAGGGCAAGGCTGGAGGGTCTTGGATCCAGGGTTGATGGCAAGGCTGGAGGGTTCTAAATACAGGATTGAGGGGAATACTGGAGATCTCAGGACCTAGGGTTGTGGGCCAGGCATGTGGGTGTAAAAGCCAGGGCAGGGTTAAGGACCCAGGGTTGAGGGCAAGGCTGGAGGGTTTTGGATCCAAGATTTAGGGCAAGGCAGGAGGGTTTTAAATACAAGATTGAGGGGAATACTGGAGATCTCAGGACCCAGGGTTGTGTGCCAGGCATGTTGGTGTAAAAGCCAGGGCAGGGTTAAGGACCCAGGGTTGAGGGCAAGGCTGGAGGGTTTTGGATCCAAGATTGAGGGCAAGGCAGGAGGGTTTTGGACCCTGGGTTGTGGGCCAGGCATGTGGGTGTAAAAGCCAGGGCAGGGATAAGGGCCCATGGTTGAGGGCAAGGCTGGAGGGTTTTGGATCCATGGTTGAGGGCAAGGCTGGATGGTTTTGGATACAGGATTGAGGGGAATACTGGAGATCTCAGGACCCAGGGTTGTGGGCCAGGCATGTGGGTGTAAAAGCCAGGGCAGGGTTAAGGACCCAGGGTTGAGGGCAAGGCTGGAGGGTCATGGATCCATGGTTGAGGGCAAGGCTGGAGGGTTTTAAATACAGGATTGAGGGGAATACTGGAGATCTCAGGACCCAGGGTTGTGGGCCAGGCATGTGGGTGTAAAAGCCAGGGCAGGGTTAAGGACCCAGGGTTGAGGGCAAGGCTGGAGGGTTTTGGATCCAAGATTGAGGGCAAGGCTGGAGGGTTTTAAATACAGGATTGAGGGGAATACTGGAGATCTCAGGACCCAGGGTTGTGGGCCAGGCATGTGGGTGTAAAAGCCAGGGCAGGGTTAAGGACCCAGGGTTGAGGGCAAGGCTGGAGGGTCTTGGATCCAGGGTTGAGGGCAAGGCTGGAGGGTTTTAAAAACAGGATTGAGGGGAATACTGGAGATCTCAGGACCCAGGGTTGTGGGCCAGGCATGTGGGTGTAAAAGCCAGGGCAGGGTTAAAGACCCAGGGTTGAGGGCAAGGCTGGAGGGTTTTGGATCCAAGATTGAGGGCAAGGCAGGAGGGTTTTGGACCCTGGGTTGTAGGCCAGGCATGTGGGTGTAAAAGCCAGGGCAGGGATAAGGGCCCAGGGTTGAGGGCAAGGCTGTAGGGTTTTGGATCCAGGGTTGAGGGCAAGGCTGGAGGGTTTTAAATACAGGATTGAGGGGAATACTGGAGATCTCAGGACCCAGGGTTGTGGGCCAGGCTGTAGGGTATGGTGGAGAGTCTAGGAGAGCACGGGGGGTACGGGAGGGTGGCTGGACCCTGACTGGTTGGATTTTGCAGCAGCATGGTCCTTGTTATGGAGGGATCTGAGTCAAAGGGCATCAGGATGGACCCCGGGAGTTATTGGGTACCTGCTTGTGTCGCAGGGATGTTGGTGCCCATGTTGCGCCGTGCCCTCCACTCCCCTTTCGCTCATCTCTCCCAGCTCCCCAGCCACCGCAAACATCTGAAGGGGGGGAAAGGCATGTGGGTATAAAAGCCAGGGCAGGGTTAAGGACCCAGGGTCGAGGGCAAGGCTGGGGGGTTTTGGATCCAGGGTTGAGGGCAAGGCTGGAGGGTTTTGGATCCAAGATTGAGGGCAAGGCATGAGGGTTTTGAACCCAGGGTTGTGGGCCAGGCATGTGGGTGTAAAAGCCAGGGCAGGGATAAGGGCCCGGGGTTGAGGGCAAGGCTGGAGGGTTTTGGATCCATGGTTGAGGGCAAGGCTGGAGGGTTTTGGATACAGGATTGAGGGGAATACTGAGAATCTCAGGACCCAGGGTTGTGGGCTAGGCATGTGGGTGTAAAAGCCAGGGCAGGGTTAAGGACCCAGGGTTGAGGGCAAGGCTGGAGGGTCTTGGATCCAGGGTTGAGTGCAAGGCTGGAGGGTTCTAAATACAGGATTGAGGGGAATACTGGAGATCTCAGGACCCAGGGTTGTGGGCCAGGCATGTGGGTGTAAAAGCCAGGGCAGGGTTAAGGACCCAGGGTTGAGGGCAAGGCTGGAGGGTTTTGGACCCAGGGTTGAGGGCAAGGCTGGAGGGTTTTGGTTCCAAGATTGAGGGCAAGGCAGGAGGGTTTTGGACCCTGGGTTGTAGGCCAGGCATGTGGGTGTAAAAGCCAGGGCAGGGATAAGGGCCCAAGATTGAGGGCAAGGCAGGAGGGTATGGTGGAGAGGCCAGGCTGTAGGGTATGGTGGAGAGTCTAGGAGAGCACGGGGGGTACGGGAGGGTGGCTGGACCCTGACTGGTTGGATTTTGCAGCAGCATGGTCCTTGTTATGGAGGGATCTGAGTCTAAGGGCATCAGGATGGACCCCGGGAGTTATTGGGTACCTGCTTGTGTCGCAGGGATGTTGGTGCCCATGTTGCGCCGTGCCCTCCACTCCCCTTTCGCTCATCTCTCCCAGCTCCCCAGCCACCGCAAACATCTGAAGGGGGGGAAAGGCATGTGGGTGTAAAAGCCAGGGCAGGGATAAGGACCTAGGGTCGAGGGCAAGGCTGGAGGGTTTTGGATCCAGGGTTGCGGGCAAGGCTGGAGGGTTTTGGATCCAAGATTGAGGGCAAGGCAGGAGGGTTTTGAACCCAGGGTTGTGGGCCAGGCATGTGGGTGTAAAAGCCAGGGCAGGGATAAGGGCCCAGGGTTGAGGGCAAGGCTGGAAGGTTTTGGATCCATGGTTGAGGGCAAGGCTGGAGGGTTTTGGATACAGGATTGAGGGGAATACTGGAGATCTCAGGACCCAGGGTTGTGGGCCAGGCATGTGGGTGTAAAAGCCAGGGCAGGGTTAAGGACCCAGGGTTGAGGGCAAGGCTGGAGGGTCTTGGATCCAGGGTTGAGGGCAAGGCTGGAGGGTTTTAAATACAGGATTGAGGGGAATACTGGAGATCTCAGGACCCAGGGTTGTGGGCCAGGCATGTGGGTGTAAAAGCCAGGGCAGGGTTAAGGACCCAGGGTTGAGGGCAAGGCTGTAGGGTTTTGGATCCAAGATTGAGGGCAAGGCAGGAGGGTTTTGGACCCTGGGTTGTAGGCCAGGCATGTGGGTGTAAAAGCCAGGGCAGGGATAAGGGCCCAGGGTTGAGGGCAAGGCTGGAAGGTTTTGGATCCATGGTTGAGGGCAAGGCTGGAGGGTTTTGGATACAGGATTGAGGGGAATACTGGAGATCTCAGGACCCAGGGTTGTGGGCCAGGCATGTGGGTGTAAAAGCCAGGGCAGGGTTAAGGACCCAGGGTTGAGGGCAAGGCTGGAGGGTCTTGGATCCAGGGTTGAGGGCAAGGCTGGAGGGTTTTAAATACAGGATTGAGGGGAATACTGGAGATCTCAGGACCCAGGGTTGTGGGCCAGGCATGTGGGTGTAAAAGCCAGGGCAGGGTTAAGGACCCAGGGTTGAGGGCAAGGCTGTAGGGTTTTGGATCCAGGGTTGAGGGCAAGGCTGTAGGGTTTTGGATCCAAGATTGAGGGGAATACTGGAGATCTCAGGACCCAGGGTTGTGGGTCAGGCATGTCGGTGTAAAAGCCAGGGCAGGGTTAAGGGCCCAGGGTTGAGGGCAAGGCTGTAGGGTTTTGGATCCAGGGTTGAGGGCAAGGCTGGAGGGTTTTGGATACAGGATTGAGGGGAATACTGGAGATCTCAGGACCCAGGGTTGTGGGCCAGGCATGTGGGTGTAAAAGCCAGGGCAGGGTTAAGGACCCAGGGTTGAGGGCAAGGCTGGAGGGTCTTGGATCCAGGGTTGAGGGCAAGGCTGGAGGGTTTTAAATACAGGATTGAGGGGAATACTGGAGATCTCAGGACCCAGGGTTGTGGGCCAGGCATGTGGGTGTAAAAGCCATGGCAAGGTTAAGGACCCAGGGTCGAGGGCAAGGCTGGAGGGTTTTGGATCCAGGGTTGAGGGCAAGGCTGGAGGGTTTTGGATCCAAGATTGAGGGCAAGGCAGGAGGGTTTTGAACCCAGGGTTGTGGGCCAGGCATGTGGGTGTAAAAGCCAGGGCAGGGATAAGGGCCCAGGGTTGAGGGCAAGGCTGGAGGGTTTTGGATCCATGGTTGAGGGCAAGGCTGGAGGGTTTTGGATACAGGATTGAGGGGAATACTGGAGATCTCAGGACCCAGGGTTGTGGGCCAGGCATGTCGGTGTAAAAGCCAGGGCAGGGTTAAGGACCCAGGGTTGAGGGCAAGGCTGGAGGGTCTTGGATCCAGGGTTGAGGGCAAGGCTGGAGGGTTCTAAATACAGGATTGAGGGGAATACTGGAGATCTCAGGACCTAGGGTTGTGGGCCAGGCATGTGGGTGTAAAAGCCAGGGCAGGGTTAAGGACCCAGGGTTGAGGGCAAGGCTGGAGGGTTTTGGATCCAAGATTTAGGGCAAGGCAGGAGGGTTTTAAATACAAGATTGAGGGGAATACTGGAGATCTCAGGACCCAGGGTTGTGTGCCAGGCATGTTGGTGTAAAAGCCAGGGCAGGGTTAAGGACCCAGGGTTGAGGGCAAGGCTGGAGGGTTTTGGATCCAAGATTGAGGGCAAGGCAGGAGGGTTTTGGACCCTGGGTTGTGGGCCAGGCATGTGGGTGTAAAAGCCAGGGCAGGGATAAGGGCCCATGGTTGAGGGCAAGGCTGGAGGGTTTTGGATCCATGGTTGAGGGCAAGGCTGGAGGGTTTTGGATACAGGATTGAGGGGAATACTGGAGATCTCAGGACCCAGGGTTGTGGGCCAGGCATGTGGGTGTAAAAGCCAGGGCAGGGTTAAGGACCCAGGGTTGAGGGCAAGGCTGGAGGGTCTTGGATCCATGGTTGAGGGCAAGGCTGGAGGGTTTTAAATACAGGATTGAGGGGAATACTGGAGATCTCAGGACCCATGGTTGTGGGCCAGGCATGTGGGTGTAAAAGCCAGGGCAGGGTTAAGGACCCAGGGTTGAGGGCAAGGCTGGAGGGTCTTGGATCCAGGGTTGAGGGCAAGGCTGGAGGGTTTTAAATACAGGATTGAGGGGAATACTGGAGATCTCAGGACCCAGGGTTGTGGGCCAGGCATGTGGGTGTAAAAGCCAGGGCAGGGTTAAGGACCCAGGGTTGAGGGCAAGGCTGGAGGGTTTTGGATCCAAGATTGAGGGCAAGGCTGGAGGGTTTTAAATACAGGATTGAGGGGAATACTGGAGATCTCAGGACCCAGGGTTGTGGGCCAGGCATGTGGGTGTAAAAGCCAGGGCAGGGTTAAGGACCCAGGGTTGAGGGCAAGGCTGGAGGGTCTTGGATCCAGGGTTGAGGGCAAGGCTGGAGGGTTTTAAATACAGGATTGAGGGGAATACTGGAGATCTCAGGACCCAGGGTTGTGGGCCAGGCATGTGGGTGTAAAAGCCAGGGCAGGGTTAAGGACCCAGGGTTGAGGGCAAGGCTGGAGGGTTTTGGATCCAAGATTGAGGGCAAGGCTGGAGGGTTTTAAATACAGGATTGAGGGGAATACTGGAGATCTCAGGACCCAGGGTTGTGGGCCAGGCATGTGGGTGTAAAAGCCAGGGCAGGGTTAAGGACCCAGGGTTGAGGGCAAGGCTGGAGGGTTTTGGATCCAAGATTGAGGGCAAGGCAGGAGGGTTTGGGACCCTGGGTTGTAGGCCAGGCATGTGGGTGTAAAAGCCAGGGCAGGGATAAGGGCCCAGGGTTGAGGGCAAGGCTGTAGGGTTTTGGATCCAGGGTTGAGGGCAAGGCTGGAGGGTTTTAAATACAGGATTGAGGGGAATACTGGAGATCTCAGGACCCAGGGTTGTGGGCCAGGCTGTAGGGTATGGTGGAGAGTCTAGGAGAGCACGGGGGGTACGGGAGGGTGGCTGGACCCTGACTGGTTGGATTTTGCAGCAGCATGGTCCTTGTTATGGAGGGATCTGAGTCAAAGGGCATCAGGATGGACCCCGGGAGTTATTGGGTACCTGCTTGTGTCGCAGGGATGTTGGTGCCCATGTTGCGCCGTGCCCTCCACTCCCCTTCCGCTCATCTCTCCCAGCTCCCCAGCCACCGCAAACATCTGAAGGGGGGGAAAGGCATGTGGGTGTAAAAGCCAGGGCAGGGTTAAGGACCCAGGGTCGAGGGCAAGGCTGGGGGGTTTTGGATCCAGGGTTGAGGGCAAGGCTGGAGGGTTTTGGATCCAAGATTGAGGGCAAGGCAGGAGGGTTTTGAACCCAGGGTTGTGGGCCAGGCATGTGGGTGTAAAAGCCAGGGCAGGGATAAGGGCCCATGGTTGAGGGCAAGGCTGGAGGGCTTTGGATCCATGGTTGAGGGCAAGGCTGGAGGGTTTTGGATACAGGATTGAGGGGAATACTGGAGATCTCAGGACCCAGGTTTGTGGGCCAGGCATGTGGGTGTAAAAGCCAGGGCAGGGTTAAGGACCCAGGGTTGAGGGCAAGGCTGGAGGGTCTTGGATCCATGGTTGAGGGCAAGGCTAGAGGGTTTTAAATACAGGATTGAGGGGAATACTGGAGATCTCAGGACCCAGGGTTGTGGGCCAGGCATGTGGGTGTAAAAGCCAGGGCAGGGTTAAGGACCCAGGGTTGAGGGCAAGGCTGGAGGGTTTTGGATCCAAGATTTAGGGCAAGGCTGGAGGGTTTTAAATACAGGATTGAGGGGAATACTGGAGATCTCAGGACCCAGGGTTGTGGGCCAGGCATGTGGGTGTAAAAGCCAGGGCAGGGTTAAGGACCCAGGGTTGAGGGCAAGGCTGGAGGGTTTTGGATCCAGGGTTGAGGGCAAGGCTGGAGGGTTTTAAATACAGGATTGAGGGGAATACTGGAGATCTCAGGACCCAGGGTTGTGGGCCAGGCATGTGGGTGTAAAAGCCAGGGCAGGGTTAAGGACCCAGGGTTGAGGGCAAGGCTGTAGGGTTTTGGATCCAGGGTTGAGGGCAAGGCTGGAGGGTTTTGAATACAGGATTGAGGGGAATACTGGAGATCTCAGGATCCAGGGTTGTGGGTCAGGCATGTCGGTGTAAAAGCCAGGGCAGGGTTAAGGGCCCATGGTTGAGGGCAAGGCTGTAGGGTTTTGGATCCAGGGTTGAGGGCAAGGCTGGAGGGTTTTGGATACAGGATTGAGGGGAATACTGGAGATCTCAGGACCCAGGGTTGTGGGCCAGGCATGTGGGTGTAAAAGCCAGGGCAGGGTTATGGACCCAGGGTTGAGGGCAAGGCTGGAGGGTCTTGGATCCAGGGTTGAGGGCAAGGCTGGAGGGTTTTAAATACAGGATTGAGGGGAATACTGGAGATCTCAGGACCCAGGGTTGTGGGCCAGGCATGTGGGTGTAAAAGCCATGGCAAGGTTAAGGACCTACGGTCGAGGGCAAGGCTGGAGGGTTTTGGATCCAGGGTTGAGGGCAAGGCTGGAGGGTTTTGGTTCCAAGATTGAGGGCAAGGCAGGAGGGTTTTGAACCCAGGGTTGTGGGCCAGGCATGTGGGTGTAAAAGCCAGGGCAGGGATAAGGGCCCAGGGTTGAGGGCAAGGCTGGAGGGTTTTGGATCCATGGTTGAGGGCAAGGCTGGAGGGTTTTGGATACAGGATTGAGGGGAATACTGGAGATCTCAGGACCCAGGGTTGTGGGCCAGGCATGTCGGTGTAAAAGCCAGGGCAGGGTTAAGGACCCAGGGTTGAGGGCAAGGCTGGAGGGTCTTGGATCCAGGGTTGAGGGCAAGGCTGGAGGGTTCTAAATACAGGATTGAGGGGAATACTGGAGATCTCAGGACCTAGGGTTGTGGGCCAGGCATGTGGGTGTAAAAGCCAGGGCAGGGTTAAGGACCCAGGGTTGAGGGCAAGGCTGGAGGGTTTTGGATCCAAGATTTAGGGCAAGGCAGGAGGGTTTTAAATACAAGATTGAGGGGAATACTGGAGATCTCAGGACCCAGGGTTGTGTGCCAGGCATGTTGGTGTAAAAGCCAGGGCAGGGTTAAGGACCCAGGGTTGAGGGCAAGGCTGGAGGGTTTTGGATCCAAGATTGAGGGCAAGGCAGGAGGGTTTTGGACCCTGGGTTGTGGGCCAGGCATGTGGGTGTAAAAGCCAGGGCAGGGATAAGGGCCCATGGTTGAGGGCAAGGCTGGAGGGTTTTGGATCCATGGTTGAGGGCAAGGCTGGAGGGTTTTGGATACAGGATTGAGGGGAATACTGGAGATCTCAGGACCCAGGGTTGTGGGCCAGGCATGTGGGTGTAAAAGCCAGGGCAGGGTTAAGGACCCAAGGTTGAGGGCAAGGCTGGATGGTCTTGGATCCATGGTTGAGGGCAAGGCTGGAGGGTTTTAAATACAGGATTGAGGGGAATACTGGAGATCTCAGGACCCAGGGTTGTGGGCCAGGCATGTGGGTGTAAAAGCCAGGGCAGGGTTAAGGACCCAGGGTTGAGGGCAAGGCTGGAGGGTCTTGGATCCAGGGTTGAGGGCAAGGCTGGAGGGTTTTAAATACAGGATTGAGGGGAATACTGGAGATCTCAGGACCCAGGGTTGTGGGCCAGGCATGTGGGTGTAAAAGCCAGGGCAGGGTTAAGGACCCAGGGTTGAGGGCAAGGCTGGAGGGTTTTGGATCCAAGATTGAGGGCAAGGCTGGAGGGTTTTAAATACAGGATTGAGGGGAATACTGGAGATCTCAGGACCCAGGGTTGTGGGCCAGGCATGTGGGTGTAAAAGCCAGGGCAGGGTTAAGGACCCAGGGTTGAGGGCAAGGCTGGAGGGTTTTGGATCCAGGGTTGAGGGCAAGGCTGGAGGGTTTTAAATACAGGATTGAGGGGAATACTGGAGATCTCAGGACCCAGGGTTGTGGGCCAGGCATGTGGGTGTAAAAGCCAGGGCAGGGTTAAGGACCCAGGGTTGAGGGCAAGGCTGGAGGGTTTTGGATCCAAGATTGAGGGCAAGGCTGGAGGGTTTTAAATACAGGATTGAGGGGAATACTGGAGATCTCAGGACCCAGGGTTGTGGGCCAGGCATGTGGGTGTAAAAGCCAGGGCAGGGTTAAGGACCCAGGGTTGAGGGCAAGGCTGGAGGGTTTTGGATCCAAGATTGAGGGCAAGGCAGGAGGGTTTTGGACCCTGGGTTGTAGGCCAGGCATGTGGGTGTAAAAGCCAGGGCAGGGATAAGGGCCCAGGGTTGAGGGCAAGGCTGTAGGGTTTTGGATCCAGGGTTGAGGGCAAGGCTGGAGGGTTTTAAATACAGGATTGAGGGGAATACTGGAGATCTCAGGACCCAGGGTTGTGGGCCAGGCTGTAGGGTATGGTGGAGAGTCTAGGAGAGCACGGGGGGTACGGGAGGGTGGCTGGACCCTGACTGGTTGGATTTTGCAGCAGCATGGTCCTTGTTATGGAGGGATCTGAGTCAAAGGGCATCAGGATGGACCCCGGGAGTTATTGGGTACCCGCTTGTGTCGCAGGGATGTTGGTGCCCATGTTGCGCCGTGCCCTCCACTCCCCTTTCGCTCATCTCTCCCAGCTCCCCAGCCACCGCAAACATCTGAAGGGGGGGAAAGGCATGTGGGTGTAAAAGCCAGGGCAGGGTTAAGGACCCAGGGTCGAGGGCAAGGCTGGGGGGTTTTGGATCCAGGGTTGAGGGCAAGGCTGGAGGGTTTTGGATCCAAGATTGAGGGCAAGGCAGGAGGGTTTTGAACCCAGGGTTGTGGGCCAGGCATGTGGGTGTAAAAGCCAGGGCAGGGATAAGGGCCCATGGTTGAGGGCAAGGCTGGAGGGTTTTGGATCCATGGTTGAGGGCAAGGCTGGAGGGTTTTGGATACAGGATTGAGGGGAATACTGGAGATCTCAGGACCCAGGGTTGTGGGCCAGGCATGTGGGTGTAAAAGCCAGGGCAGGGTTAAGGACCCAGGGTTGAGGGCAAGGCTGGAGGGTCTTGGATCCATGGTTGAGGGCAAGGCTGGAGGGTTTTAAATAAAGGATTGAGGGGAATACTGGAGATCTCAGGACCCAGGGTTGTGGGCCAGGCATGTGGGTGTAAAAGCCAGGGCAGGGTTAAGGACCCAGGGTTGAGGGCAAGGCTGGAGGGTCTTGGATCCAAGATTGAGGGCAAGGCTGGAGGGTTTTAAATACAGGATTGAGGGGAATACTGGAGATCTCAGGACCCAGGGTTGTGGGCCAGGCATGTGGGTGTAAAAGCCAGGGCAGGGTTAAGGACCCAGGGTTGAGGGCAAGGCTGGAGGGTTTTGGATCCAAGATTGAGGGCAAGGCTGGAGGGTTTTAAATACAGGATTGAGGGGAATACTGGAGATCTCAGGACCCAGGGTTGTGGGCCAGGCATGTGGGTGTAAAAGCCAGGGCAGGGTTAAGGACCCAGGGTTGAGGGCAAGGCTGGAGGGTTTTGGATCCAGGGTTGAGGGCAAGGCTGGAGGGTTTTAAATACAGGATTGAGGGGAATACTGGAGATCTCAGGACCCAGGGTTGTGGGCCAGGCATGTGGGTGTAAAAGCCAGGGCAGGGTTAAGGACCCAGGGTTGAGGGCAAGGCTGGAGGGTTTTGGATCCAAGATTGAGGGCAAGGCTGGAGGGTTTTAAATACAGGATTGAGGGGAATACTGGAGATCTCAGGACCCAGGGTTGTGGGCCAGGCATGTGGGTGTAAAAGCCAGGGCAGGGTTAAGGACCCAGGGTTGAGGGCAAGGCTGGAGGGTTTTGGATCCAAGATTGAGGGCAAGGCAGGAGGGTTTTGGACCCTGGGTTGTAGGCCAGGCATGTGGGTGTAAAAGCCAGGGCAGGGATAAGGGCCCAGGGTTGAGGGCAAGGCTGTAGGGTTTTGGATCCAGGGTTGAGGGCAAGGCTGGAGGGTTTTAAATACAGGATTGAGGGGAATACTGGAGATCTCAGGACCCAGGGTTGTGGGCCAGGCTGTAGGGTATGGTGGAGAGTCTAGGAGAGCACGGGGGGTACGGGAGGGTGGCTGGACCCTGACTGGTTGGATTTTGCAGCAGCATGGTCCTTGTTATGGAGGGATCTGAGTCAAAGGGCATCAGGATGGACCCCGGGAGTTATTGGGTACCCGCTTGTGTCGCAGGGATGTTGGTGCCCATGTTGCGCCGTGCCCTCCACTCCCCTTTCGCTCATCTCTCCCAGCTCCCCAGCCACCGCAAACATCTGAAGGGGGGGAAAGGCATGTGGGTGTAAAAGCCAGGGCAGGGTTAAGGACCCAGGGTCGAGGGCAAGGCTGGGGGGTTTTGGATCCAGGGTTGAGGGCAAGGCTGGAGGGTTTTGGATCCAAGATTGAGGGCAAGGCAGGAGGGTTTTGAACCCAGGGTTGTGGGCCAGGCATGTGGGTGTAAAAGCCAGGGCAGGGATAAGGGCCCATGGTTGAGGGCAAGGCTGGAGGGTTTTGGATCCATGGTTGAGGGCAAGGCTGGAGGGTTTTGGATACAGGATTGAGGGGAATACTGGAGATCTCAGGACCCAGGGTTGTGGGCCAGGCATGTGGGTGTAAAAGCCAGGGCAGGGTTAAGGACCCAGGGTTGAGGGCAAGGCTGGAGGGTCTTGGATCCATGGTTGAGGGCAAGGCTGGAGGGTTTTAAATAAAGGATTGAGGGGAATACTGGAGATCTCAGGACCCAGGGTTGTGGGCCAGGCATGTGGGTGTAAAAGCCAGGGCAGGGTTAAGGACCCAGGGTTGAGGGCAAGGCTGGAGGGTTTTGGATCCAAGATTGAGGGCAAGGCTGGAGGGTTTTAAATACAGGATTGAGGGGAATACTGGAGATCTCAGGACCCAGGGTTGTGGGCCAGGCATGTGGGTGTAAAAGCCAGGGCAGGGTTAAGGACCCAGGGTTGAGGGCAAGGCTGGAGGGTCTTGGATCCAGGGTTGAGGGCAAGGCTGGAGGGTTTTAAATACAGGATTGAGGGGAATACTGGAGATCTCAGGACCCAGGGTTGTGGGCCAGGCATGTGGGTGTAAAAGCCAGGGCAGGGTTAAGGACCCAGGGTTGAGGGCAAGGCTGGAGGGTCTTGGATCCAGGGTTGAGGGCAAGGCTGGAGGGTTTTAAATACAGGATTGAGGGGAATACTGGAGATCTCAGGACCCAGGGTTGTGGGCCAGGCATGTGGGTGTAAAAGCCATGGCAAGGTTAAGGACCCAGGGTCGAGGGCAAGGCTGGAGGGTTTTGGATCCAGGGTTGAGGACAAGGCTGGAGGGTTTTGGATCCAAGATTGAGGGCAAGGCAGGAGGGTTTTGGACCCTGGGTTGTAGGCCAGGCATGTGGGTGTAAAAGCCAGGGCAGGGATAAGGGCCCAGGGTTGAGGGCAAGGCTGGAGGGTTTTGGATCCAAGATTGAGGGCAAGGCAGGAGGGTTTTGAACCCAGGGTTGTGGGCCAGGCATGTGGGTGTAAAAGCCAGGGCAGGGATAAGGGCCCAGGGTTGAGGGCAAGGCTGGAGGGTTTTGGATCCATGGTTGAGGGCAAGGCTGGAGGGTTTTGGATACAGGATTGAGGGGAATACTGGAGATCTCAGGACCCAGGGTTGTGGGCCAGGCATGTGGGTGTAAAAGCCAGGGCAGGGTTAAGGACCCAGGGTTGAGGGCAAGGCTGGAGGGTTTTGGATCCAAGATTGAGGGCAAGGCTGGAGGGTTTTAAATACAGGATTGAGGGGAATACTGGAGATCTCAGGACCCAGGGTTGTGGGCCAGGCATGTGGGTGTAAAAGCCAGGGCAGGGTTAAGGACCCAGGGTTGAGGGCAAGGCTGGAGGGTTTTGGATCCAAGATTGAGGGCAAGGCAGGAGGGTTTTGGACCCTGGGTTGTAGGCCAGGCATGTGGGTGTAAAAGCCAGGGCAGGGATAAGGGCCCAGGGTTGAGGGCAAGGCTGTAGGGTTTTGGATCCAGGGTTGAGGGCAAGGCTGGAGGGTTTTAAATACAGGATTGAGGGGAATACTGGAGATCTCAGGACCCAGGGTTGTGGGCCAGGCTGTAGGGTATGGTGGAGAGTCTAGGAGAGCACGGGGGGTACGGGAGGGTGGCTGGACCCTGACTGGTTGGATTTTGCAGCAGCATGGTCCTTGTTATGGAGGGATCTGAGTCAAAGGGCATCAGGATGGACCCCGGGAGTTATTGGGTACCCGCTTGTGTCGCAGGGATGTTGGTGCCCATGTTGCGCCGTGCCCTCCACTCCCCTTTCGCTCATCTCTCCCAGCTCCCCAGCCACCGCAAACATCTGAAGGGGGGGAAAGGCATGTGGGTGTAAAAGCCAGGGCAGGGTTAAGGACCCAGGGTCGAGGGCAAGGCTGGGGGGTTTTGGATCCAGGGTTGAGGGCAAGGCTGGAGGGTTTTGGATCCAAGATTGAGGGCAAGGCAGGAGGGTTTTGAACCCAGGGTTGTGGGCCAGGCATGTGGGTGTAAAAGCCAGGGCAGGGATAAGGGCCCATGGTTGAGGGCAAGGCTGGAGGGTTTTGGATCCATGGTTGAGGGCAAGGCTGGAGGGTTTTGGATACAGGATTGAGGGGAATACTGGAGATCTCAGGACCCAGGGTTGTGGGCCAGGCATGTGGGTGTAAAAGCCAGGGCAGGGTTAAGGACCCAGGGTTGAGGGCAAGGCTGGAGGGTCTTGGATCCATGGTTGAGGGCAAGGCTGGAGGGTTTTAAATAAAGGATTGAGGGGAATACTGGAGATCTCAGGACCCAGGGTTGTGGGCCAGGCATGTGGGTGTAAAAGCCAGGGCAGGGTTAAGGACCCAGGGTTGAGGGCAAGGCTGGAGGGTTTTGGATCCAAGATTGAGGGCAAGGCTGGAGGGTTTTAAATACAGGATTGAGGGGAATACTGGAGATCTCAGGACCCAGGGTTGTGGGCCAGGCATGTGGGTGTAAAAGCCAGGGCAGGGTTAAGGACCCAGGGTTGAGGGCAAGGCTGGAGGGTCTTGGATCCAGGGTTGAGGGCAAGGCTGGAGGGTTTTAAATACAGGATTGAGGGGAATACTGGAGATCTCAGGACCCAGGGTTGTGGGCCAGGCATGTGGGTGTAAAAGCCAGGGCAGGGTTAAAGACCCAGGGTTGAGGGCAAGGCTGGAGGGTCTTGGATCCAGGGTTGAGGGCAAGGCTGGAGGGTTTTAAATACAGGATTGAGGGAATACTGGAGATCTCAGGACCCAGGGTTGTGGGCCAGGCATGTGGGTGTAAAAGCCATGGCAGGTTAAGGACCCAGGGTCGAGGGCAAGGCTGGAGGGTTTTGGATCCAGGGTTGAGGACAAGGCTGGAGGGTTTGGATCCAAGATTGAGGGCAAGGCAGGAGGGTTTTGGACCCTGGGTTGTAGGCCAGGCATGTGGGTGTAAAAGCCAGGGCAGGGATAAGGCCCAGGGTTGAGGGCAGGGTTTTAAATACAGGATTGAGGGGAATACTGGAGATCTCAGGACCCAGGGTTGTGGGCCAGGCATGTGGGTGTAAAAGCCAGGGCAGGGTTAAGGACCCAGGGTTGAGGGCAAGGCTGGAGGGTTTTGGATCCAGATTGAGGGCAAGGCTGGAGGGTTTTAAATACAGGATTGAGGGGAATACTGGAGATCTCAGGACCCAGGGTTGTGGGCCAGGCATGTGGGTGTAAAAGCCAGGGCAGGGTTAAGGACCCAGGGTTGAGGGCAAGGCTGGAGGGTCTTGGATCCAGGGTTGAGGGCAAGGCTGGAGGGTTTTAAATACAGGATTGAGGGGAATACTGGAGATCTCAGGACCCAGGGTTGTGGGCCAGGCATGTGGGTGTAAAAGCCAGGGCAGGGTTAAGGACCCAGGGTTGAGGGCAAGGCTGGAGGGTTTTGGATCCAAGATTGAGGGCAAGGCTGGAGGGTTTTAAATACAAGATTGAGGGGAATACTGGAGATCTCAGGACCCAGGGTTGTGGGCCAGGCATGTGGGTGTAAAAGCCAGGGCAGGGTTAAGGACCCAGGGTTGAGGGCAAGGCTGGAGGGTTTTGGATCCAAGATTGAGGGCAAGGCAGGAGGGTTTTGGACCCTGGGTTGTAGGCCAGGCATGTGGGTGTAAAAGCCAGGGCAGGGATAAGGGCCCAGGGTTGAGGGCAAGGCTGTAGGGTTTTGGATCTAGGGTTGAGGGCAAGGCTGGAGGGTTTTAAATACAGGATTGAGGGGAATACTGGAGATCTCAGGACCCAGGGTTGTGGGCCAGGCTGTAGGGTATGGTGGAGAGTCTAGGAGAGCACGGGGGGTACGGGAGGGTGGCTGGACCCTGACTGGTTGGATTTTGCAGCAGCATGGTCCTTGTTATGGAGGGATCTGAGTCAAAGGGCATCATGATGGACCCCGGGAGTTATTGGGTACCTGCTTGTGTCGCAGGGATGTTGGTGCCCATGTTGCGCCGTGCCCTCCACTCCCCTTTCGCTCATCTCTCCCAGCTCCCCAGCCACCGCAAACATCTGAAGGGGGGGAAAGGCATGTGGGTGTAAAAGCCAGGGCAGGGTTAAGGACCAAGGGTCGAGGGCAAGGCTGGGGGGTTTTGGATCCAGGGTTGAGGGCAAGGCTGGAGGGTTTTGGATCCAAGATTGAGGGCAAGGCAGGAGGGTTTTGAACCCAGGGTTGTGGGCCAGGCATGTGGGTGTAAAAGCCAGGGCAGGGATAAGGGCCCAGGGTTGAGGGCAAGGCTGGAGGGTTTTGGATCCATGGTTGAGGGCAAAGCTGGAGGGTTTGAAATACAGGATTGAGGGGAATACTGGAGATCTCAGGACCCAGGGTTGTGGGCCAGGCATGTGGGTGTAAAAGCCAGGGCAGGGTTAAGGACCCAGGGTTGAGGGCAAGGCTGGAGGGTCTTGGATCCATGGTTGAGGGCAAGGCTGGAGGGTTTTAAATACAGGATTGAGGGGAATACTGGAGATCTCAGGACCCAGGGTTGTGGGCCAGGCATGTGGGTGTAAAAGCCAGGGCAGGGTTAAGGACCCAGGGTTGAGGGCAAGGCTGGAGGGTTTTGGATCCAAGATTGAGGGCAAGGCTGGAGGGTTTTAAATACAGGATTGAGGGGAATACTGGAGATCTCAGGACCCAGGGTTGTGGGCCAGGCATGTGGGTGTAAAAGCCAGGGCAGGGTTAAGGACCCAGGGTTGAGGGCAAGGCTGGAGGGTTTTGGACCCAGGGTTGAGGGCAAGGCTGGAGGGTTTTGGTTCCAAGATTGAGGGCAAGGCAGGAGGGTTTTGGACCCTGGGTTGTAGGCCAGGCATGTGGGTGTAAAAGCCAGGGCAGGGATAAGGGCCCAAGATTGAGGGCAAGGCAGGAGGGTATGGTGGAGAGGCCAGGCTGTAGGGTATGGTGGAGAGTCTAGGAGAGCACGGGGGGTACGGGAGGGTGGCTGGACCCTGACTGGTTGGATTTTGCAGCAGCATGGTCCTTGTTATGGAGGGATCTGAGTCTAAGGGCATCTGGATGGACCCCGGGAGTTATTGGGTACCTGCTTGTGTTGCAGGGATGTTGGTGCCCATGTTGCGCCGTGCCCTCCACTCCCCTTTCGCTCATCTCTCCCAGCTCCGCAGCCACCGCAAACATCTGAAGGGGGGGAAAGGCATGTGGGTGTAAAAGCCAGGGCAGGGATAAGGGCCCAGGGTTGAGGGCAAGGCTGGAAGGTTTTGGATCCATGGTTGAGGGCAAGGCTGGAGGGTTTTGGATACAGGATTGAGGGGAATACTGGAGATCTCAGGACCCAGGGTTGTGGGCCAGGCATGTGGGTGTAAAAGCCAGGGCAGGGTGAAGGACCCAGGGTTGAGGGCAAGGCTGGAGGGTCTTGGATCCAGGGTTGAGGGCAAGGCTGGAGGGTTTGAAATACAGGATTGAGGGGAATACTGGAGATCTCAGGACCCAGGGTTGTGGGCCAGGCATGTGGGTGTAAAAGCCAGGGCAGGGTTAAAGACCCAGGGTTGAGGGCAAGGCTGGAGGGTTTTGGATCCAAGATTGAGGGCAAGGCAGGAGGGTTTTGGACCCTGGGTTGTAGGCCAGGCATGTGGGTGTAAAAGCCAGGGCAGGGATAAGGGCCCAGGGTTGAGGGCAAGGCTGTAGGGTTTTGGATCCAGGGTTGAGGGCAAGGCTGGAGGGTTTTAAATACAGGATTGAGGGGAATACTGGAGATCTCAGGACCCAGGGTTGTGGGCCAGGCTGTAGGGTATGGTGGAGAGTCTAGGAGAGCACGGGGGGTACGGGAGGGTGGCTGGACCCTGACTGGTTGGATTTTGCAGCAGCATGGTCCTTGTTATGGAGGGATCTGAGTCAAAGGGCATCAGGATGGACCCCGGGAGTTATTGGGTACCTGCTTGTGTCGCAGGGATGTTGGTGCCCATGTTGCGCCGTGCCCTCCACTCCCCTTTCGCTCATCTCTCCCAGCTCCCCAGCCACCGCAAACATCTGAAGGGGGGGAAAGGCATGTGGGTGTAAAAGCCAGGGCAGGGTTAAGGACCAAGGGTCGAGGGCAAGGCTGGGGGGTTTTGGATCCAGGGTTGAGGGCAAGGCTGGAGGGTTTTGGATCCAAGATTGAGGGCAAGGCAGGAGGGTTTTGAACCCAGGGTTGTGGGCCAGGCATGTGGGTGTAAAAGCAAGGGCAGGGATAAGGACCCAGGGTTGAGGGCAAGGCTGGAGGGTCTTGGATCCAGGGTTGAGGGCAAGGCTGGAGGGTTTGAAATACAGGATTGAGGGGAATACTGGAGATCTCAGGACCCAGGGTTGTGGGCCAGGCATGTGGGTGTAAAAGCCAGGGCAGGGTTAAAGACCCAGGGTTGAGGGCAAGGCTGGAGGGTTTTGGATCCAAGATTGAGGGCAAGGCAGGAGGGTTTTGGACCCTGGGTTGTAGGCCAGGCATGTGGGTGTAAAAGCCAGGGCAGGGATAAGGGCCCAGGGTTGAGGGCAAGGCTGTAGGGTTTTGGATCCAGGGTTGAGGGCAAGGCTGGAGGGTTTTAAATACAGGATTGAGGGGAATACTGGAGATCTCAGGACCCAGGGTTGTGGGCCAGGCTGTAGGGTATGGTGGAGAGTCTAGGAGAGCACGGGGGGTACGGGAGGGTGGCTGGACCCTGACTGGTTGGATTTTGCAGCAGCATGGTCCTTGTTATGGAGGGATCTGAGTCAAAGGGCATCAGGATGGACCCCGGGAGTTATTGGGTACCTGCTTGTGTCGCAGGGATGTTGGTGCCCATGTTGCGCCGTGCCCTCCACTCCCCTTTCGCTCATCTCTCCCAGCTCCCCAGCCACCGCAAACATCTGAAGGGGGGGAAAGGCATGTGGGTGTAAAAGCCAGGGCAGGGTTAAGGACCAAGGGTCGAGGGCAAGGCTGGGGGTTTTGGATCCAGGGTTGAGGGCAAGGCTGGGGGGTTTTGGATCCAAGATTGAGGGCAAGGCAGGAGGGTTTTGAACCCAGGGTTGTGGGCCAGGCATGTGGGTGTAAAAGCCAGGGCAGGGATAAGGGCCCAGGGTTGAGGGCAAGGCTGGAAGGTTTTGGATCCATGGTTGAGGGCAAGGCTGGAGGGTTTTGGATACAGGATTGAGGGGAATACTGGAGATCTCAGGACCCAGGGTTGTGGGCCAGGCATGTGGGTGTAAAAGCCAGGGCAGGGTTAAGGACCCAGGGTTGAGGGCAAGGCTGGAGGGTCTTGGATCCAGGGTTGAGGGCAAGGCTGGAGGGTTTTAAATACAGGATTGAGGGGAATACTGGAGATCTCAGGACCCAGGGTTGTGGGCCAGGCATGTGGGTGTAAAAGCCAGGGCAGGGTTAAGGACCCAGGGTTGAGGGCAAGGCTGGAGGGTTTTGGATCCAAGATTGAGGGCAAGGCAGGAGGGTTTTGAACCCAGGGTTGTGGGCCAGGCATGTGGGTGTAAAAGCCAGGGCAGGGATAAGGGCCCAAGATTGAGGGCAAGGCTGTAGGGTTTTGGATCCAGGGTTGAGGGCAAGGCTGGAGGGTTTTAAATACAGGATTGAGGGGAATACTGGAGATCTCAGGACCCAGGGTTGTGGGTCAGGCATGTCGGTGTAAAAGCCAGGGCAGGGTTAAGGGCCCAGGGTTGAGGGCAAGGCTGTAGGGTTTTGGATCCAGGGTTGAGGGCAAGGCTGGAGGGTTTTGGATACAGGATTGAGGGGAATACTGGAGATCTCAGGACCCAGGGTTGTGGGCCAGGCATGTGGGTGTAAAAGCCAGGGCAGGGTTAAGGACCCAGGGTTGAGGGCAAGGCTGGAGGGTCTTGGATCCAGGGTTGAGGGCAAGGCTGGAGGGTTTTAAATACAGGATTGAGGGGAATACTGGAGATCTCAGGACCCAGGGTTGTGGGCCAGGCATGTGGGTGTAAAAGCCAGGGCAGGGTTAAGGACCCAGGGTCGAGGGCAAGGCTGGAGGGTTTTGGATCCAGGGTTGAGGGCAAGGATGGAGGGTTTTGGATCCAAGATTGAGGGCAAGGCAGGAGGGTTTTGAACCCAGGGTTGTGGGCCAGGCATGTGGGTGTAAAAGCCAGGGCAGGGATAAGGGCCCAGGGTTGAGGGCAAGGCTGGAGGGTTTTGGATCCATGGTTGAGGGCAAGGCTGGAGGGTTTTGGATACAGGATTGAGGGGAATACTGGAGATCTCAGGACCCAGGGTTGTGGGCCAGGCATGTCGGTGTAAAAGCCAGGGCAGGGTTAAGGACCCAGGGTTGAGGGCAAGGCTGGAGGGTCTTGGATCCAGGGTTGAGGGCAAGGCTGGAGGGTTCTAAATACAGGATTGAGGGGAATACTGGAGATCTCAGGACCTAGGGTTGTGGGCCAGGCATGTGGGTGTAAAAGCCAGGGCAGGGTTAAGGACCCAGGGTTGAGGGCAAGGCTGGAGGGTTTTGGATCCAAGATTTAGGGCAAGGCAGGAGGGTTTTAAATACAAGATTGAGGGGAATACTGGAGATCTCAGGACCCAGGGTTGTGTGCCAGGCATGTTGGTGTAAAAGCCAGGGCAGGGTTAAGGACCCAGGGTTGAGGGCAAGGCTGGAGGGTTTTGGATCCAAGATTGAGGGCAAGGCAGGAGGGTTTTGGACCCTGGGTTGTGGGCCAGGCATGTGGGTGTAAAAGCCAGGGCAGGGATAAGGGCCCATGGTTGAGGGCAAGGCTGGAGGGTTTTGGATCCATGGTTGAGGGCAAGGCTGGAGGGTTTTGGATACAGGATTGAGGGGAATACTGGAGATCTCAGGACCCAGGGTTGTGGGCTAGGCATGTGGGTGTAAAAGCCAGGGCAGGGTTAAGGACCCAGGGTTGAGGGCAAGGCTGGAGGGTCTTGGATCCATGGTTGAGGGCAAGGCTGGAGGGTTTTAAATACAGGATTGAGGGGAATACTGGAGATCTCAGGACCCAGGGTTGTGGGCCAGGCATGTGGGTGTAAAAGCCAGGGCAGGGTTAAGGACCCAGGGTTGAGGGCAAGGCTGGAGGGTTTTGGATCCAAGATTGAGGGCAAGGCTGGAGGGTTTTAAATACAGGATTGAGGGGAATACTGGAGATCTCAGGACCCAGGGTTGTGGGCCAGGCATGTGGGTGTAAAAGCCAGGGCAGGGTTAAGGACCCAGGGTTGAGGGCAAGGCTGGAGGGTCTTGGATCCAGGGTTGAGGGCAAGGCTGGAGGGTTTGAAATACAGGATTGAGGGGAATACTGGAGATCTCAGGACCCAGGGTTGTGGGCCAGGCATGTGGGTGTAAAAGCCAGGGCAGGGTTAAAGACCCAGGGTTGAGGGCAAGGCTGGAGGGTTTTGGATCCAAGATTGAGGGCAAGGCAGGAGGGTTTTGGACCCTGGGTTGTAGGCCAGGCATGTGGGTGTAAAAGCCAGGGCAGGGATAAGGGCCCAGGGTTGAGGGCAAGGCTGTAGGGTTTTGGATCCAGGGTTGAGGGCAAGGCTGGAGGGTTTTAAATACAGGATTGAGGGGAATACTGGAGATCTCAGGACCCAGGGTTGTGGGCCAGGCTGTAGGGTATGGTGGAGAGTCTAGGAGAGCACGGGGGGTACGGGAGGGTGGCTGGACCCTGACTGGTTGGATTTTGCAGCAGCATGGTCCTTGTTATGGAGGGATCTGAGTCAAAGGGCATCAGGATGGACCCCGGGAGTTATTGGGTACCTGCTTGTGTCGCAGGGATGTTGGTGCCCATGTTGCGCCGTGCCCTCCACTCCCCTTTCGCTCATCTCTCCCAGCTCCCCAGCCACCGCAAACATCTGAAGGGGGGGAAAGGCATGTGGGTGTAAAAGCCAGGGCAGGGTTAAGGACCAAGGGTCGAGGGCAAGGCTGGGGGGTTTTGGATCCAGGGTTGAGGGCAAGGCTGGAGGGTTTTGGATCCAAGATTGAGGGCAAGGCAGGAGGGTTTTGAACCCAGGGTTGTGGGCCAGGCATGTGGGTGTAAAAGCCAGGGCAGGGATAAGGACCCAGGGTTGAGGGCAAGGCTGGAGGGTCTTGGATCCAGGGTTGAGGGCAAGGCTGGAGGGTTTTAAATACAGGATTGAGGGGAATACTGGAGATCTCAGGACCCAGGGTTGTGGGCCAGGCATGTGGGTGTAAAAGCCAGGGCAGGGTTAAGGACCCAGGGTTGAGGGCAAGGCTGGAGGGTTTTGGATCCAAGATTGAGGGCAAGGCAGGAGGGTTTTGAACCCAGGGTTGTGGGCCAGGCATGTGGGTGTAAAAGCCAGGGCAGGGATAAGGGCCCAAGATTGAGGGCAAGGCTGTAGGGTTTTGGATCCAGGGTTGAGGGCAAGGCTGGAGGGTTTTAAATACAGGATTGAGGGGAATACTGGAGATCTCAGGACCCAGGGTTGTGGGTCAGGCATGTCGGTGTAAAAGCCAGGGCAGGGTTAAGGGCCCAGGGTTGAGGGCAAGGCTGTAGGGTTTTGGATCCAGGGTTGAGGGCAAGGCTGGAGGGTTTTGGATACAGGATTGAGGGGAATACTGGAGATCTCAGGACCCAGGGTTGTGGGCCAGGCATGTGGGTGTAAAAGCCAGGGCAGGGTTAAGGACCCAGGGTTGAGGGCAAGGCTGGAGGGTCTTGGATCCAGGGTTGAGGGCAAGGCTGGAGGGTTTTAAATACAGGATTGAGGGGAATACTGGAGATCTCAGGACCCAGGGTTGTGGGCCAGGCATGTGGGTGTAAAAGCCAGGGCAGGGTTAAGGACCCAGGGTCGAGGGCAAGGCTGGAGGGTTTTGGATCCAGGGTTGAGGGCAAGGATGGAGGGTTTTGGATCCAAGATTGAGGGCAAGGCAGGAGGGTTTTGAACCCAGGGTTGTGGGCCAGGCATGTGGGTGTAAAAGCCAGGGCAGGGATAAGGGCCCAGGGTTGAGGGCAAGGCTGGAGGGTTTTGGATCCATGGTTGAGGGCAAGGCTGGAGGGTTTTGGATACAGGATTGAGGGGAATACTGGAGATCTCAGGACCCAGGGTTGTGGGCCAGGCATGTCGGTGTAAAAGCCAGGGCAGGGTTAAGGACCCAGGGTTGAGGGCAAGGCTGGAGGGTCTTGGATCCAGGGTTGAGGGCAAGGCTGGAGGGTTCTAAATACAGGATTGAGGGGAATACTGGAGATCTCAGGACCTAGGGTTGTGGGCCAGGCATGTGGGTGTAAAAGCCAGGGCAGGGTTAAGGACCCAGGGTTGAGGGCAAGGCTGGAGGGTTTTGGATCCAAGATTTAGGGCAAGGCAGGAGGGTTTTAAATACAAGATTGAGGGGAATACTGGAGATCTCAGGACCCAGGGTTGTGTGCCAGGCATGTTGGTGTAAAAGCCAGGGCAGGGTTAAGGACCCAGGGTTGAGGGCAAGGCTGGAGGGTTTTGGATCCAAGATTGAGGGCAAGGCAGGAGGGTTTTGGACCCTGGGTTGTGGGCCAGGCATGTGGGTGTAAAAGCCAGGGCAGGGATAAGGGCCCATGGTTGAGGGCAAGGCTGGAGGGTTTTGGATCCATGGTTGAGGGCAAGGCTGGAGGGTTTTGGATACAGGATTGAGGGGAATACTGGAGATCTCAGGACCCAGGGTTGTGGGCCAGGCATGTGGGTGTAAAAGCCAGGGCAGGGTTAAGGACCCAGGGTTGAGGGCAAGGCTGGAGGGTCTTGGATCCATGGTTGAGGGCAAGGCTGGAGGGTTTTAAATACAGGATTGAGGGGAATACTGGAGATCTCAGGACCCAGGGTTGTGGGCCAGGCATGTGGGTGTAAAAGCCAGGGCAGGGTTAAGGACCCAGGGTTGAGGGCAAGGCTGGAGGGTTTTGGATCCAAGATTGAGGGCAAGGCTGGAGGGTTTTAAATACAGGATTGAGGGGAATACTGGAGATCTCAGGACCCAGGGTTGTGGGCCAGGCATGTGGGTGTAAAAGCCAGGGCAGGGTTAAGGACCCAGGGTTGAGGGCAAGGCTGGAGGGTCTTGGATCCAGGGTTGAGGGCAAGGCTGGAGGGTTTGAAATACAGGATTGAGGGGAATACTGGAGATCTCAGGACCCAGGGTTGTGGGCCAGGCATGTGGGTGTAAAAGCCAGGGCAGGGTTAAAGACCCAGGGTTGAGGGCAAGGCTGGAGGGTTTTGGATCCAAGATTGAGGGCAAGGCAGGAGGGTTTTGGACCCTGGGTTGTAGGCCAGGCATGTGGGTGTAAAAGCCAGGGCAGGGATAAGGGCCCAGGGTTGAGGGCAAGGCTGTAGGGTTTTGGATCCAGGGTTGAGGGCAAGGCTGGAGGGTTTTAAATACAGGATTGAGGGGAATACTGGAGATCTCAGGACCCAGGGTTGTGGGCCAGGCTGTAGGGTATGGTGGAGAGTCTAGGAGAGCACAGGGGGTACGGGAGGGTGGCTGGACCCTGACTGGTTGGATTTTGCAGCAGCATGGTCCTTGTTATGGAGGGATCTGAGTCAAAGGGCATCAGGATGGACCCCGGGAGTTATTGGGTACCTGCTTGTGTCGCAGGGATGTTGGTGCCCATGTTGCGCCGTGCCCTCCACTCCCCTTTCGCTCATCTCTCCCAGCTCCCCAGCCACCGCAAACATCTGAAGGGGGGGAAAGGCATGTGGGTGTAAAAGCCAGGGCAGGGTTAAGGACCAAGGGTCGAGGGCAAGGCTGGGGGGTTTTGGATCCAGGGTTGAGGGCAAGGCTGGAGGGTTTTGGATCCAAGATTGAGGGCAAGGCAGGAGGGTTTTGAACCCAGGGTTGTGGGCCAGGCATGTGGGTGTAAAAGCCAGGGCAGGGATAAGGACCCAGGGTTGAGGGCAAGGCTGGAGGGTCTTGGATCCAGGGTTGAGGGCAAGGCTGGAGGGTTTGAAATACAGGATTGAGGGGAATACTGGAGATCTCAGGACCCAGGGTTGTGGGCCAGGCATGTGGGTGTAAAAGCCAGGGCAGGGTTAAGGACCCAGGGTTGAGGGCAAGGCTGGAGGGTTTTGGATCCAAGATTGAGGGCAAGGCAGGAGGGTTTTGGACCCTGGGTTGTAGGCCAGGCATGTGGGTGTAAAAGCCAGGGCAGGGATAAGGGCCCAGGGTTGAGGGCAAGGCTGTAGGGTTTTGGATCCAGGGTTGAGGGCAAGGCTGGAGGGTTTTAAATACAGGATTGAGGGGAATACTGGAGATCTCAGGACCCAGGGTTGTGGGCCAGGCTGTAGGGTATGGTGGAGAGTCTAGGAGAGCACGGGGGGTACGGGAGGGTGGCTGGACCCTGACTGGTTGGATTTTGCAGCAGCATGGTCCTTGTTATGGAGGGATCTGAGTCAAAGGGCATCAGGATGGACCCCGGGAGTTATTGGGTACCTGCTTGTGTCGCAGGGATGTTGGTGCCCATGTTGCGCCGTGCCCTCCACTCCCCTTTCGCTCATCTCTCCCAGCTCCCCAGCCACCGCAAACATCTGAAGGGGGGGAAAGGCATGTGGGTGTAAAAGCCAGGGCAGGGTTAAGGACCAAGGGTCGAGGGCAAGGCTGGGGGGTTTTGGATCCAGGGTTGAGGGCAAGGCTGGGGGGTTTTGGATCCAAGATTGAGGGCAAGGCAGGAGGGTTTTGAACCCAGGGTTGTGGGCCAGGCATGTGGGTGTAAAAGCCAGGGCAGGGATAAGGGCCCAGGGTTGAGGGCAAGGCTGGAGGGTTTTGGATCCATGGTTGAGGGCAAGGCTGGAGGGTTTTGGATACAGGATTGAGGGGAATACTGAGAATCTCAGGACCCAGGGTTGTGGGCTAGGCATGTGGGTGTAAAAGCCAGGGCAGGGTTAAGGACCCAGGGTTGAGGGCAAGGCTGGAGGGTCTTGGATCCAGGGTTGAGTGCAAGGCTGGAGGGTTCTAAATACAGGATTGAGGGGAATACTGGAGATCTCAGGACCCAGGGTTGTGGGCCAGGCATGTGGGTGTAAAAGCCAGGGCAGGGTTAAGGACCCAGGGTTGAGGGCAAGGCTGGAGGGTTTTGGACCCAGGGTTGAGGGCAAGGCTGGAGGGTTTTGGTTCCAAGATTGAGGGCAAGGCAGGAGGGTTTTGGACCCTGGGTTGTAGGCCAGGCATGTGGGTGTAAAAGCCAGGGCAGGGATAAGGGCCCAAGATTGAGGGCAAGGCAGGAGGGTATGGTGGAGAGGCCAGGCTGTAGGGTATGGTGGAGAGTCTAGGAGAGCACGGGGGGTACGGGAGGGTGGCTGGACCCTGACTGGTTGGATTTTGCAGCAGCATGGTCCTTGTTATGGAGGGATCTGAGTCTAAGGGCATCTGGATGGACCCCGGGAGTTATTGGGTACCTGCTTGTGTCGCAGGGATGTTGGTGCCCATGTTGCGCCGTGCCCTCCACTCCCCTTTCGCTCATCTCTCCCAGCTCCCCAGCCACCGCAAACATCTGAAGGGGGGGAAAGGCATGTGGGTGTAAAAGCCAGGGCAGGGATAAGGACCTAGGGTCGAGGGCAAGGCTGGAGGGTTTTGGATCCAGGGTTGAGGGCAAGGCTGGAGGGTTTTGGATCCAAGATTGAGGGCAAGGCAGGAGGGTTTTGAACCCAGGGTTGTGGGCCAGGCATGTGGGTGTAAAAGCCAGGGCAGGGATAAGGGCCCAGGGTTGAGGGCAAGGCTGGAAGGTTTTGGATCCATGGTTGAGGGCAAGGCTGGAGGGTTTTGGATACAGGATTGAGGGGAATACTGGAGATCTCAGGACCCAGGGTTGTGGGCCAGGCATGTGGGTGTAAAAGCCAGGGCAGGGTTAAGGACCCAGGGTTGAGGGCAAGGCTGGAGGGTCTTGGATCCAGGGTTGAGGGCAAGGCTGGAGGGTTTTAAATACAGGATTGAGGGGAATACTGGAGATCTCAGGACCCAGGGTTGTGGGCCAGGCATGTGGGTGTAAAAGCCAGGGCAGGGTTAAGGACCCAGGGTTGAGGGCAAGCCTGGAGGGTTTTGGATCCAAGATTGAGGGCAAGGCAGGAGGGTTTTGGACCCTGGGTTGTAGGCCAGGCATGTGGGTGTAAAAGCCAGGGCAGGGATAAGGGCCCAGGGTTGAGGGCAAGGCTGGAAGGTTTTGGATCCATGGTTGAGGGCAAGGCTGGAGGGTTTTGGATACAGGATTGAGGGGAATACTGGAGATCTCAGGACCCAGGGTTGTGGGCCAGGCATGTTGGTGTAAAAGCCAGGGCAGGGTTAAGGACCCAGGGTTGAGGGCAAGGCTGGAGGGTCTTGGATCCAGGGTTGAGGGCAAGGCTGGAGGGTTTTAAATACAGGATTGAGGGGAATACTGGAGATCTCAGGACCCAGGGTTGTGGGCCAGGCATGTGGGTGTAAAAGCCAGGGCAGGGTTAAGGACCCAGGGTTGAGGGCAAGGCTGGAGGGTCTTGGATCCATGGTTGAGGGCAAGGCTGGAGGGTTTTAAATACAAGATTGAGGGGAATACTGGAGATCTCAGGACCCAGGGTTGTGGGCCAGGCATGTGGGTGTAAAAGCCAGGGCAGGGTTAAGGACCCAGGGTTGAGGGCAAGGCTGGAGGGTTTTGGATCCAAGATTGAGGGCAAGGCTGGAGGGTTTTAAATACAGGATTGAGGGGAATACTGGAGATCTCAGGACCCAGGGTTGTGTGCCAGGCATGTGGGTGTAAAAGCCAGGGCAGGGTTAAGGACCCAGGGTTGAGGGCAAGGCTGGAGGGTCTTGGATCCAGGGTTGAGGGCAAGGCTGGAGGGTTTGAAATACAGGATTGAGGGGAATACTGGAGATCTCAGGACCCAGGGTTGTGGGCCAGGCATGTGGGTGTAAAAGCCAGGGCAGGGTTAAAGACCCAGGGTTGAGGGCAAGGCTGGAGGGTTTTGGATCCAAGATTGAGGGCAAGGCTGGAGGGTTTTAAATACAGGATTGAGGGGAATACTGGAGATCTCAGGACCCAGGGTTGTGGGCCAGGCATGTGGGTGTAAAAGCCAGGGCAGGGTTAAAGACCCAGGGTTGAGGGCAAGGCTGGAGGGTCTTGGATCCAGGGTTGAGGGCAAGGCTGGAGGGTTTTAAATACAGGATTGAGGGGAATACTGGAGATCTCAGGACCCAGGGTTGTGGGCCAGGCATGTGGGTGTAAAAGCCATGGCAAGGTTAAGGACCCAGGGTCGAGGGCAAGGCTGGAGGGTTTTGGATCCAGGGTTGAGGACAAGGCTGGAGGGTTTTGGATCCAAGATTGAGGGCAAGGCAGGAGGGTTTTGGACCCTGGGTTGTAGGCCAGGCATGTGGGTGTAAAAGCCAGGGCAGGGATAAGGGCCCAGGGTTGAGGGCAAGGCTGGAGGGTTTTGGATCCAAGATTGAGGGCAAGGCAGGAGGGTTTTGAACCCAGGGTTGTGGGCCAGGCATGTGGGTGTAAAAGCCAGGGCAGGGATAAGGGCCCAGGGTTGAGGGCAAGGCTGGAGGGTTTTGGATCCATGGTTGAGGGCAAGGCTGGAGGGTTTTGGATACAGGATTGAGGGGAATACTGGAGATCTCAGGACCCAGGGTTGTGGGCCAGGCATGTCGGTGTAAAAGCCAGGGCAGGGTTAAGGACCCAGGGTTGAGGGCAAGGCTGGAGGGTCTTGGATCCAGGGTTGAGGGCAAGGCTGGAGGGTTCTAAATACAGGGTTGAGGGGAATACTGGAGATCTTTGGACCTAGGGTTGTGGGCCAGGCATGTGGGTGTAAAAGCCAGGGCAGGGTTAAGGACCCAGGGTTGAGGGCAAGGCTGGAGGGTTTTGGATCCAAGATTTAGGGCAAGGCAGGAGGGTTTTAAATACAAGATTGAGGGGAATACTGGAGATCTCAGGACCCAGGGTTGTGTGCCAGGCATGTTGGTGTAAAAGCCAGGGCAGGGTTAAGGACCCAGGGTTGAGGGCAAGGCTGGAGGGTTTTGGATCCAAGATTGAGGGCAAGGCAGGAGGGTTTTGGACCCTGGGTTGTGGGCCAGGCATGTGGGTGTAAAAGCCAGGGCAGGGATAAGGGCCCATGGTTGAGGGCAAGGCTGGAGGGTTTTGGATCCATGGTTGAGGGCAAGGCTGGAGGGTTTTGGATACAGGATTGAGGGGAATACTGGAGATCTCAGGACCCAGGGTTGTGGGCCAGGCATGTGGGTGTAAAAGCCAGGGCAGGGTTAAGGACCCAGGGTTGAGGGCAAGGCTGGAGGGTCTTGGATCCATGGTTGAGGGCAAGGCTGGAGGGTTTTAAATACAGGATTGAGGGGAATACTGGAGATCTTAGGACCCAGGGTTGTGGGCCAGGCATGTGGGTGTAAAAGCCAGGGCAGGGTTAAGGACCCAGGGTTGAGGGCAAGGCTGGAGGGTCTTGGATCCAGGGTTGAGGGCAAGGCTGGAGGGTTTTAAATACAGGATTGAGGGGAATACTGGAGATCTCAGGACCCAGGGTTGTGGGCCAGGCATGTGGGTGTAAAAGCCAGGAAAGGGTTAAGGACCCAGGGTTGAGGGCAAGGCTGGAGGGTTTTGGATCCAAGATTGAGGGCAAGGCTGGAGGGTTTTAAATACAGGATTGAGGGGAATACTGGAGATCTCAGGACCCAGGGTTGTGGGCCAGGCATGTGGGTGTAAAAGCCAGGGCAGGGTTAAGGACCCAGGGTTGAGGGCAAGGCTGGAGGGTCTTGGATCCAGGGTTGAGGGCAAGGCTGGAGGGTTTTAAATACAGGATTGAGGGGAATACTGGAGATCTCAGGACCCAGGGTTGTGGGCCAGGCATGTGGGTGTAAAAGCCAGGGCAGGGTTAAGGACCCAGGGTTGAGGGCAAGGCTGGAGGGTTTTGGATCCAAGATTGAGGGCAAGGCTGGAGGGTTTTAAATACAAGATTGAGGGGAATACTGGAGATCTCAGGACCCAGGGTTGTGGGCCAGGCATGTGGGTGTAAAAGCCAGGGCAGGGTTAAGGACCCAGGGTTGAGGGCAAGGCTGGAGGGTTTTGGATCCAAGATTGAGGGCAAGGCAGGAGGGTTTTGGACCCTGGGTTGTAGGCCAGGCATGTGGGTGTAAAAGCCATGGCAGGGATAAGGGCCCAGGGTTGAGGGCAAGGCTGTAGGGTTTTGGATCCAGGGTTGAGGGCAAGGCTGGAGGGTTTTAAATACAGGATTGAGGGGAATACTGGAGATCTCAGGACCCAGGGTTGTGGGCCAGGCTGTAGGGTATGGTGGAGAGTCTAGGAGAGCACGGGGGGTACGGGAGGGTGGCTGGACCCTGACTGGTTGGATTTTGCAGCAGCATGGTCCTTGTTATGGAGGGATCTGAGTCAAAGGGCATCATGATGGACCCCGGGAGTTATTGGGTACCTGCTTGTGTCGCAGGGATGTTGGTGCCCATGTTGCGCCGTGCCCTCCACTCCCCTTTCGCTCATCTCTCCCAGCTCCCCAGCCACCGCAAACATCTGAAGGGGGGGAAAGGCATGTGGGTGTAAAAGCCAGGGCAGGGTTAAGGACCAAGGGTCGAGGGCAAGGCTGGGGGGTTTTGGATCCAGGGTTGAGGGCAAGGCTGGAGGGTTTTGGATCCAAGATTGAGGGCAAGGCAGGAGGGTTTTGAACCCAGGGTTGTGGGCCAGGCATGTGGGTGTAAAAGCCAGGGCAGGGATAAGGGCCCAGGGTTGAGGGCAAGGCTGGAGGGTTTTGGATCCATGGTTGAGGGCAAGGCTGGAGGGTTTGAAATACAGGATTGAGGGGAATACTGGAGATCTCAGGACCCAGGGTTGTGGGCCAGGCATGTGGGTGTAAAAGCCAGGGCAGGGTTAAGGACCCAGGGTTGAGGGCAAGGCTGGAGGGTCTTGGATCCAGGGTTGAGGGCAAGGCTGGAGGGTTTTAAATACAGGATTGAGGGGAATACTGGAGATCTCAGGACCCAGGGTTGTGGGCCAGGCATGTGGGTGTAAAAGCCAGGGCAGGGTTAAGGACCCAGGGTTGAGGGCAAGGCTGGAGGGTTTTGGATCCAAGATTGAGGGCAAGGCTGGAGGGTTTTAAATACAGGATTGAGGGGAATACTGGAGATCTCAGGACCCAGGGTTGTGGGCCAGGCATGTGGGTGTAAAAGCCAGGGCAGGGTTAAGGACCCAGGGTTGAGGGCAAGGCTGGAGGGTTTTGGACCCAGGGTTGAGGGCAAGGCTGGAGGGTTTTGGTTCCAAGATTGAGGGCAAGGCAGGAGGGTTTTGGACCCTGGGTTGTAGGCCAGGCATGTGGGTGTAAAAGCCAGGGCAGGGATAAGGGCCCAAGATTGAGGGCAAGGCAGGAGGGTATGGTGGAGAGGCCAGGCTGTAGGGTATGGTGGAGAGTCTAGGAGAGCACGGGGGGTACGGGAGGGTGGCTGGACCCTGACTGGTTGGATTTTGCAGCAGCATGGTCCTTGTTATGGAGGGATCTGAGTCAAAGGGCATCATGATGGACCCCGGGAGTTATTGGGTACCTGCTTGTGTCGCAGGGATGTTGGTGCCCATGTTGCGCCGTGCCCTCCACTCCCCTTTCGCTCATCTCTCCCAGCTCCCCAGCCACCGCAAACATCTGAAGGGGGGGAAAGGCATGTGGGTGTAAAAGCCAGGGCAGGGTTAAGGACCAAGGGTCGAGGGCAAGGCTGGGGGGTTTTGGATCCAGGGTTGAGGGCAAGGCTGGAGGGTTTTGGATCCAAGATTGAGGGCAAGGCAGGAGGGTTTTGAACCCTGGGTTGTAGGCCAGGCATGTGGGTGTAAAAGCCAGGGCAGGGATAAGGGCCCAGGGTTGAGGGCAAGGCTGGAGGGTTTTGGATCCATGGTTGAGGGCAAGGCTGGAGGGTTTTAAATACAGGATTGAGGGGAATACTGGAGATCTCAGGACCCAGGGTTGTGGGCCAGGCATGTGGGTGTAAAAGCCAGGGCAGGGTTAAGGACCCAGTGTTGAGGGCAAGGCTGGAGGGTCTTGGATCCAGGGTTGAGGGCAAGGCTGGAGGGTTTTAAATACAGGATTGAGGGGAATACTGGAGATCTCAGGACCCAGGGTTGTGGGCCAGGCATGTGGGTGTAAAAGCCAGGGCAGGGTTAAGGACCCAGGGTTGAGGGCAAGGCTGGAGGGTTTTGGATCCAAGATTGAGGGCAAGGCTGGAGGGTTTTAAATACAGGATTGAGGGGAATACTGGAGATCTCAGGACCCAGGGTTGTGGGCCAGGCATGTGGGTGTAAAAGCCAGGGCAGGGTTAAGGACCCAGGGTTGAGGGCAAGGCTGGAGGGTCTTGGATCCAGGGTTGAGGGCAAGGCTGGAGGGTTTTAAATACAGGATTGAGGGGAATACTGGAGATCTCAGGACCCAGGGTTGTGGGCCAGGCATGTGGGTGTAAAAGCCAGGGCAGGGTTAAAGACCCAGGGTTGAGGGCAAGGCTGGAGGGTTTTGGATCCAAGATTGAGGGCAAGGCTGGAGGGTTTTAAATACAGGATTGAGGGGAATACTGGAGATCTCAGGACCCAGGGTTGTGGGCCAGGCATGTGGGTGTAAAAGCCAGGGCAGGGTTAAAGACCCAGGGTTGAGGGCAAGGCTGGAGGGTCTTGGATCCAGGGTTGAGGGCAAGGCTGGAGGGTTTTAAATACAGGATTGAGGGGAATACTGGAGATCTCAGGACCCAGGGTTGTGGGCCAGGCATGTGGGTGTAAAAGCCATGGCAAGGTTAAGGACCCAGGGTCGAGGGCAAGGCTGGAGGGTTTTGGATCCAGGGTTGAGGACAAGGCTGGAGGGTTTTGGATCCAAGATTGAGGGCAAGGCAGGAGGGTTTTGGACCCTGGGTTGTAGGCCAGGCATGTGGGTGTAAAAGCCAGGGCAGGGATAAGGGCCCAGGGTTGAGGGCAAGGCTGGAGGGTTTTGGATCCAAGATTGAGGGCAAGGCAGGAGGGTTTTGAACCCAGGGTTGTGGGCCAGGCATGTGGGTGTAAAAGCCAGGGCAGGGATAAGGGCCCAGGGTTGAGGGCAAGGCTGGAGGGTTTTGGATCCATGGTTGAGGGCAAGGCTGGAGGGTTTTGGATACAGGATTGAGGGGAATACTGGAGATCTCAGGACCCAGGGTTGTGGGCCAGGCATGTCGGTGTAAAAGCCAGGGCAGGGTTAAGGACCCAGGGTTGAGGGCAAGGCTGGAGGGTCTTGGATCCAGGGTTGAGGGCAAGGCTGGAGGGTTCTAAATACAGGGTTGAGGGGAATACTGGAGATCTTTGGACCTAGGGTTGTGGGCCAGGCATGTGGGTGTAAAAGCCAGGGCAGGGTTAAGGACCCAGGGTTGAGGGCAAGGCTGGAGGGTTTTGGATCCAAGATTTAGGGCAAGGCAGGAGGGTTTTAAATACAAGATTGAGGGGAATACTGGAGATCTCAGGACCCAGGGTTGTGTGCCAGGCATGTTGGTGTAAAAGCCAGGGCAGGGTTAAGGACCCAGGGTTGAGGGCAAGGCTGGAGGGTTTTGGATCCAAGATTGAGGGCAAGGCAGGAGGGTTTTGGACCCTGGGTTGTGGGCCAGGCATGTGGGTGTAAAAGCCAGGGCAGGGATAAGGGCCCATGGTTGAGGGCAAGGCTGGAGGGTTTTGGATCCATGGTTGAGGGCAAGGCTGGAGGGTTTTGGATACAGGATTGAGGGGAATACTGGAGATCTCAGGACCCAGGGTTGTGGGCCAGGCATGTGGGTGTAAAAGCCAGGGCAGGGTTAAGGACCCAGGGTTGAGGGCAAGGCTGGAGGGTCTTGGATCCATGGTTGAGGGCAAGGCTGGAGGGTTTTAAATACAGGATTGAGGGGAATACTGGAGATCTTAGGACCCAGGGTTGTGGGCCAGGCATGTGGGTGTAAAAGCCAGGGCAGGGTTAAGGACCCAGGGTTGAGGGCAAGGCTGGAGGGTCTTGGATCCAGGGTTGAGGGCAAGGCTGGAGGGTTTTAAATACAGGATTGAGGGGAATACTGGAGATCTCAGGACCCAGGGTTGTGGGCCAGGCATGTGGGTGTAAAAGCCAGGGCAGGGTTAAGGACCCAGGGTTGAGGGCAAGGCTGGAGGGTTTTGGATCCAAGATTGAGGGCAAGGCTGGAGGGTTTTAAATACAGGATTGAGGGGAATACTGGAGATCTCAGGACCCAGGGTTGTGGGCCAGGCATGTGGGTGTAAAAGCCAGGGCAGGGTTAAGGACCCAGGGTTGAGGGCAAGGCTGGAGGGTCTTGGATCCAGGGTTGAGGGCAAGGCTGGAGGGTTTTAAATACAGGATTGAGGGGAATACTGGAGATCTCAGGACCCAGGGTTGTGGGCCAGGCATGTGGGTGTAAAAGCCAGGGCAGGGTTAAGGACCCAGGGTTGAGGGCAAGGCTGGAGGGTTTTGGATCCAAGATTGAGGGCAAGGCTGGAGGGTTTTAAATACAAGATTGAGGGGAATACTGGAGATCTCAGGACCCAGGGTTGTGGGCCAGGCATGTGGGTGTAAAAGCCAGGGCAGGGTTAAGGACCCAGGGTTGAGGGCAAGGCTGGAGGGTTTTGGATCCAAGATTGAGGGCAAGGCAGGAGGGTTTTGGACCCTGGGTTGTAGGCCAGGCATGTGGGTGTAAAAGCCATGGCAGGGATAAGGGCCCAGGGTTGAGGGCAAGGCTGTAGGGTTTTGGATCCAGGGTTGAGGGCAAGGCTGGAGGGTTTTAAATACAGGATTGAGGGGAATACTGGAGATCTCAGGACCCAGGGTTGTGGGCCAGGCTGTAGGGTATGGTGGAGAGTCTAGGAGAGCACGGGGGGTACGGGAGGGTGGCTGGACCCTGACTGGTTGGATTTTGCAGCAGCATGGTCCTTGTTATGGAGGGATCTGAGTCAAAGGGCATCATGATGGACCCCGGGAGTTATTGGGTACCTGCTTGTGTCGCAGGGATGTTGGTGCCCATGTTGCGCCGTGCCCTCCACTCCCCTTTCGCTCATCTCTCCCAGCTCCCCAGCCACCGCAAACATCTGAAGGGGGGGAAAGGCATGTGGGTGTAAAAGCCAGGGCAGGGTTAAGGACCAAGGGTCGAGGGCAAGGCTGGGGGGTTTTGGATCCAGGGTTGAGGGCAAGGCTGGAGGGTTTTGGATCCAAGATTGAGGGCAAGGCAGGAGGGTTTTGAACCCAGGGTTGTGGGCCAGGCATGTGGGTGTAAAAGCCAGGGCAGGGATAAGGGCCCAGGGTTGAGGGCAAGGCTGGAGGGTTTTGGATCCATGGTTGAGGGCAAGGCTGGAGGGTTTGAAATACAGGATTGAGGGGAATACTGGAGATCTCAGGACCCAGGGTTGTGGGCCAGGCATGTGGGTGTAAAAGCCAGGGCAGGGTTAAGGACCCAGGGTTGAGGGCAAGGCTGGAGGGTCTTGGATCCAGGGTTGAGGGCAAGGCTGGAGGGTTTTAAATACAGGATTGAGGGGAATACTGGAGATCTCAGGACCCAGGGTTGTGGGCCAGGCATGTGGGTGTAAAAGCCAGGGCAGGGTTAAGGACCCAGGGTTGAGGGCAAGGCTGGAGGGTTTTGGATCCAAGATTGAGGGCAAGGCTGGAGGGTTTTAAATACAGGATTGAGGGGAATACTGGAGATCTCAGGACCCAGGGTTGTGGGCCAGGCATGTGGGTGTAAAAGCCAGGGCAGGGTTAAGGACCCAGGGTTGAGGGCAAGGCTGGAGGGTTTTGGACCCAGGGTTGAGGGCAAGGCTGGAGGGTTTTGGTTCCAAGATTGAGGGCAAGGCAGGAGGGTTTTGGACCCTGGGTTGTAGGCCAGGCATGTGGGTGTAAAAGCCAGGGCAGGGATAAGGGCCCAAGATTGAGGGCAAGGCAGGAGGGTATGGTGGAGAGGCCAGGCTGTAGGGTATGGTGGAGAGTCTAGGAGAGCACGGGGGGTACGGGAGGGTGGCTGGACCCTGACTGGTTGGATTTTGCAGCAGCATGGTCCTTGTTATGGAGGGATCTGAGTCAAAGGGCATCATGATGGACCCCGGGAGTTATTGGGTACCTGCTTGTGTCGCAGGGATGTTGGTGCCCATGTTGCGCCGTGCCCTCCACTCCCCTTTCGCTCATCTCTCCCAGCTCCCCAGCCACCGCAAACATCTGAAGGGGGGGAAAGGCATGTGGGTGTAAAAGCCAGGGCAGGGTTAAGGACCAAGGGTCGAGGGCAAGGCTGGGGGGTTTTGGATCCAGGGTTGAGGGCAAGGCTGGAGGGTTTTGGATCCAAGATTGAGGGCAAGGCAGGAGGGTTTTGAACCCTGGGTTGTAGGCCAGGCATGTGGGTGTAAAAGCCAGGGCAGGGATAAGGGCCCAGGGTTGAGGGCAAGGCTGGAGGGTTTTGGATCCATGGTTGAGGGCAAGGCTGGAGGGTTTTAAATACAGGATTGAGGGGAATACTGGAGATCTCAGGACCCAGGGTTGTGGGCCAGGCATGTGGGTGTAAAAGCCAGGGCAGGGTTAAGGACCCAGTGTTGAGGGCAAGGCTGGAGGGTCTTGGATCCAGGGTTGAGGGCAAGGCTGGAGGGTTTTAAATACAGGATTGAGGGGAATACTGGAGATCTCAGGACCCAGGGTTGTGGGCCAGGCATGTGGGTGTAAAAGCCAGGGCAGGGTTAAGGACCCAGGGTTGAGGGCAAGGCTGGAGGGTTTTGGATCCAAGATTGAGGGCAAGGCTGGAGGGTTTTAAATACAGGATTGAGGGGAATACTGGAGATCTCAGGACCCAGGGTTGTGGGCCAGGCATGTGGGTGTAAAAGCCAGGGCAGGGTTAAGGACCCAGGGTTGAGGGCAAGGCTGGAGGGTCTTGGATCCAGGGTTGAGGGCAAGGCTGGAGGGTTTTAAATACAGGATTGAGGGGAATACTGGAGATCTCAGGACCCAGGGTTGTGGGCCAGGCATGTGGGTGTAAAAGCCAGGGCAGGGTTAAGGACCCAGGGTTGAGGGCAAGGCTGGAGGGTTTTGGATCCAAGATTGAGGGCAAGGCTGGAGGGTTTTAAATACAGGATTGAGGGGAATACTGGAGATCTCAGGACCCAGGGTTGTGGGCCAGGCATGTGGGTGTAAAAGCCAGGGCAGGGTTAAGGACCCAGGGTTGAGGGCAAGGCTGGAGGGTTTTGGATCCAAGATTGAGGGCAAGGCAGGAGGGTTTTGGATCCAAGATTGAGGGGAATACTGGAGATCTCAGGACCCAGGGTTGTGGGCCAGGCATGTGGGTGTAAAAGCCATGGCAAGGTTAAGGACCCAGGGTCGAGGGCAAGGCTGGAGGGTTTTGGATCCAGGGTTGAGGACAAGGCTGGAGGGTTTTGGATCCAAGATTGAGGGCAAGGCAGGAGGGTTTTGGACCCTGGGTTGTAGGCCAGGCATGTGGGTGTAAAAGCCAGGGCAGGGATAAGGGCCCAGGGTTGAGGGCAAGGCTGGAGGGTTTTGGATCCAAGATTGAGGGCAAGGCAGGAGGGTTTTGAACCCAGGGTTGTGGGCCAGGCATGTGGGTGTAAAAGCCAGGGCAGGGATAAGGGCCCAGGGTTGAGGGCAAGGCTGGAGGGTTTTGGATCCATGGTTGAGGGCAAGGCTGGAGGGTTTTGGATACAGGATTGAGGGGAATACTGGAGATCTCAGGACCCAGGGTTGTGGGCCAGGCATGTCGGTGTAAAAGCCAGGGCAGGGTTAAGGACCCAGGGTTGAGGGCAAGGCTGGAGGGTCTTGGATCCAGGGTTGAGGGCAAGGCTGGAGGGTTCTAAATACAGGGTTGAGGGGAATACTGGAGATCTTTGGACCTAGGGTTGTGGGCCAGGCATGTGGGTGTAAAAGCCAGGGCAGGGTTAAGGACCCAGGGTTGAGGGCAAGGCTGGAGGGTTTTGGATCCAAGATTTAGGGCAAGGCAGGAGGGTTTTAAATACAAGATTGAGGGGAATACTGGAGATCTCAGGACCCAGGGTTGTGTGCCAGGCATGTTGGTGTAAAAGCCAGGGCAGGGTTAAGGACCCAGGGTTGAGGGCAAGGCTGGAGGGTTTTGGATCCAAGATTGAGGGCAAGGCAGGAGGGTTTTGGACCCTGGGTTGTGGGCCAGGCATGTGGGTGTAAAAGCCAGGGCAGGGATAAGGGCCCATGGTTGAGGGCAAGGCTGGAGGGTTTTGGATCCATGGTTGAGGGCAAGGCTGGAGGGTTTTGGATACAGGATTGAGGGGAATACTGGAGATCTCAGGACCCAGGGTTGTGGGCCAGGCATGTGGGTGTAAAAGCCAGGGCAGGGTTAAGGACCCAGGGTTGAGGGCAAGGCTGGAGGGTCTTGGATCCATGGTTGAGGGCAAGGCTGGAGGGTTTTAAATACAGGATTGAGGGGAATACTGGAGATCTTAGGACCCAGGGTTGTGGGCCAGGCATGTGGGTGTAAAAGCCAGGGCAGGGTTAAGGACCCAGGGTTGAGGGCAAGGCTGGAGGGTCTTGGATCCAGGGTTGAGGGCAAGGCTGGAGGGTTTTAAATACAGGATTGAGGGGAATACTGGAGATCTCAGGACCCAGGGTTGTGGGCCAGGCATGTGGGTGTAAAAGCCAGGGCAGGGTTAAGGACCCAGGGTTGAGGGCAAGGCTGGAGGGTTTTGGATCCAAGATTGAGGGCAAGGCTGGAGGGTTTTAAATACAGGATTGAGGGGAATACTGGAGATCTCAGGACCCAGGGTTGTGGGCCAGGCATGTGGGTGTAAAAGCCAGGGCAGGGTTAAGGACCCAGGGTTGAGGGCAAGGCTGGAGGGTCTTGGATCCAGGGTTGAGGGCAAGGCTGGAGGGTTTTAAATACAGGATTGAGGGGAATACTGGAGATCTCAGGACCCAGGGTTGTGGGCCAGGCATGTGGGTGTAAAAGCCAGGGCAGGGTTAAGGACCCAGGGTTGAGGGCAAGGCTGGAGGGTTTTGGATCCAAGATTGAGGGCAAGGCTGGAGGGTTTTAAATACAAGATTGAGGGGAATACTGGAGATCTCAGGACCCAGGGTTGTGGGCCAGGCATGTGGGTGTAAAAGCCAGGGCAGGGTTAAGGACCCAGGGTTGAGGGCAAGGCTGGAGGGTTTTGGATCCAAGATTGAGGGCAAGGCAGGAGGGTTTTGGACCCTGGGTTGTAGGCCAGGCATGTGGGTGTAAAAGCCATGGCAGGGATAAGGGCCCAGGGTTGAGGGCAAGGCTGTAGGGTTTTGGATCCAGGGTTGAGGGCAAGGCTGGAGGGTTTTAAATACAGGATTGAGGGGAATACTGGAGATCTCAGGACCCAGGGTTGTGGGCCAGGCTGTAGGGTATGGTGGAGAGTCTAGGAGAGCACGGGGGGTACGGGAGGGTGGCTGGACCCTGACTGGTTGGATTTTGCAGCAGCATGGTCCTTGTTATGGAGGGATCTGAGTCAAAGGGCATCATGATGGACCCCGGGAGTTATTGGGTACCTGCTTGTGTCGCAGGGATGTTGGTGCCCATGTTGCGCCGTGCCCTCCACTCCCCTTTCGCTCATCTCTCCCAGCTCCCCAGCCACCGCAAACATCTGAAGGGGGGGAAAGGCATGTGGGTGTAAAAGCCAGGGCAGGGTTAAGGACCAAGGGTCGAGGGCAAGGCTGGGGGGTTTTGGATCCAGGGTTGAGGGCAAGGCTGGAGGGTTTTGGATCCAAGATTGAGGGCAAGGCAGGAGGGTTTTGAACCCAGGGTTGTGGGCCAGGCATGTGGGTGTAAAAGCCAGGGCAGGGATAAGGGCCCAGGGTTGAGGGCAAGGCTGGAGGGTTTTGGATCCATGGTTGAGGGCAAGGCTGGAGGGTTTGAAATACAGGATTGAGGGGAATACTGGAGATCTCAGGACCCAGGGTTGTGGGCCAGGCATGTGGGTGTAAAAGCCAGGGCAGGGTTAAGGACCCAGGGTTGAGGGCAAGGCTGGAGGGTCTTGGATCCATGGTTGAGGGCAAGGCTGGAGGGTTTTAAATACAGGATTGAGGGGAATACTGGAGATCTCAGGACCCAGGGTTGTGGGCCAGGCATGTGGGTGTAAAAGCCAGGGCAGGGTTAAGGACCCAGGGTTGAGGGCAAGGCTGGAGGGTTTTGGATCCAAGATTGAGGGCAAGGCTGGAGGGTTTTAAATACAGGATTGAGGGGAATACTGGAGATCTCAGGACCCAGGGTTGTGGGCCAGGCATGTGGGTGTAAAAGCCAGGGCAGGGTTAAGGACCCAGGGTTGAGGGCAAGGCTGGAGGGTTTTGGACCCAGGGTTGAGGGCAAGGCTGGAGGGTTTTGGTTCCAAGATTGAGGGCAAGGCAGGAGGGTTTTGGACCCTGGGTTGTAGGCCAGGCATGTGGGTGTAAAAGCCAGGGCAGGGATAAGGGCCCAAGATTGAGGGCAAGGCAGGAGGGTATGGTGGAGAGGCCAGGCTGTAGGGTATGGTGGAGAGTCTAGGAGAGCACGGGGGGTACGGGAGGGTGGCTGGACCCTGACTGGTTGGATTTTGCAGCAGCATGGTCCTTGTTATGGAGGGATCTGAGTCTAAGGGCATCTGGATGGACCCCGGGAGTTATTGGGTACCTGCTTGTGTTGCAGGGATGTTGGTGCCCATGTTGCGCCGTGCCCTCCACTCCCCTTTCGCTCATCTCTCCCAGCTCCGCAGCCACCGCAAACATCTGAAGGGGGGGAAAGGCATGTGGGTGTAAAAGCCAGGGCAGGGATAAGGGCCCAGGGTTGAGGGCAAGGCTGGAAGGTTTTGGATCCATGGTTGAGGGCAAGGCTGGAGGGTTTTGGATACAGGATTGAGGGGAATACTGGAGATCTCAGGACCCAGGGTTGTGGGCCAGGCATGTGGGTGTAAAAGCCAGGGCAGGGTTAAGGACCCAGGGTTGAGGGCAAGGCTGGAGGGTCTTGGATCCAGGGTTGAGGGCAAGGCTGGAGGGTTTTAAATACAGGATTGAGGGGAATACTGGAGATCTCAGGACCCAGGGTTGTGGGCCAGGCATGTGGGTGTAAAAGCCAGGGCAGGGTTAAGGACCCAGGGTCGATGGCAAGGCTGGAGGGCTTTTGGATCCAGGGTTGAGGGCAAGGCAGGAGGGTTTTGGATCCAAGATTGAGGGCAAGGCAGGAGGGTTTTGAACCCAGGGTTGTGGGCCAGGCATGTGGGTGTAAAAGCCAGGGCAGGGTTAAGGACCCAGGGTTGAGGGCAAGGCTGGAGGGTTTTGGACCCAGGGTTGAGGGCAAGGCTGGAGGGTTTTGGTTCCAAGATTGAGGGCAAGGCAGGAGGGTTTTGGACCCTGGGTTGTAGGCCAGGCATGTGGGTGTAAAAGCCAGGGCAGGGATAAGGGCCCAAGATTGAGGGCAAGGCAGGAGGGTATGGTGGAGAGGCCAGGCTGTAGGGTATGGTGGAGAGTCTAGGAGAGCATGGGGGGTACGGGAGGGTGGCTGGACCCTGACTGGTTGGATTTTGCAGCAGCATGGTCCTTGTTATGGAGGGATCTGAGTCTAAGGGCATCTGGATGGACCCCGGGAGTTATTGGGTACCTGCTTGTGTCGCAGGGATGTTGGTGCCCATGTTGCGCCGTGCCCTCCACTCCCCTTTCGCTCATCTCTCCCAGCTCCCCAGCCACCGCAAACATCTGAAGGGGGGGAAAGGCATGTGGGTGTAAAAGCCAGGGCAGGGATAAGGACCTAGGGTCGAGGGCAAGGCTGGAGGGTTTTGGATCTAGGGTTGAGGGCAAGGCTGGAGGGTTTTGGATCCAAGATTGAGGGCAAGGCAGGAGGGTTTTGAACCCAGGGTTGTGGGCCAGGCATGTGGGTGTAAAAGCCAGGGCAGGGATAAGGGCCCAGGGTTGAGGGCAAGGCTGGAAGGTTTTGGATCCATGGTTGAGGGCAAGGCTGGAGGGTTTTGGATACAGGATTGAGGGGAATACTGGAGATCTCAGGACCCAGGGTTGTGGGCCAGGCATGTGGGTGTAAAAGCCAGGGCAGGGTTAAGGACCCAGGGTTGAGGGCAAGGCTGGAGGGTCTTGGATCCAGGGTTGAGGGCAAGGCTGGAGGGTTTTAAATACAGGATTGAGGGGAATACTGGAGATCTCAGGACCCAGGGTTGTGGGCCAGGCATGTTGGTGTAAAAGCCAGGGCAGGGTTAAGGACCCAGGGTTGAGGGCAAGGCTGGAGGGTTTTGGACCCAGGGTTGAGGGCAAGGCTGGAGGGTTTTGGTTCCAAGATTGAGGGCAAGGCAGGAGGGTTTTGGACCCTGGGTTGTAGGCCAGGCATGTGGGTGTAAAAGCCAGGGCAGGGATAAGGGCCCAAGATTGAGGGCAAGGCAGGAGGGTATGGTGGAGAGGCCAGGCTGTAGGGTATGGTGGAGAGTCTAGGAGAGCATGGGGGGTACGGGAGGGTGGCTGGACCCTGACTGGTTGGATTTTGCAGCAGCATGGTCCTTGTTATGGAGGGATCTGAGTCTAAGGGCATCTGGATGGACCCCGGGAGTTATTGGGTACCTGCTTGTGTTGCAGGGATGTTGGTGCCCATGTTGCGCCGTGCCCTCCACTCCCCTTTCGCTCATCTCTCCCAGCTCCGCAGCCACCGCAAACATCTGAAGGGGGGGAAAGGCATGTGGGTGTAAAAGCCAGGGCAGGGATAAGGGCCCAGGGTTGAGGGCAAGGCTGGAAGGTTTTGGATCCATGGTTGAGGGCAAGGCTGGAGGGTTTTGGATACAGGATTGAGGGGAATACTGGAGATCTCAGGACCCAGGGTTGTGGGCCAGGCATGTGGGTGTAAAAGCCAGGGCAGGGTTAAGGACCCAGGGTTGAGGGCAAGGCTGGAGGGTCTTGGATCCAGGGTTGAGGGCAAGGCTGGAGGGTTTTAAATACAGGATTGAGGGGAATACTGGAGATCTCAGGACCCAGGGTTGTGGGCCAGGCATGTGGGTGTAAAAGCCAGGGCAGGGTTAAGGACCCAGGGTCGATGGCAAGGCTGGAGGGCTTTTGGATCCAGGGTTGAGGGCAAGGCAGGAGGGTTTTGGATCCAAGATTGAGGGCAAGGCAGGAGGGTTTTGAACCCAGGGTTGTGGGCCAGGCATGTGGGTGTAAAAGCCAGGGCAGGGTTAAGGACCCAGGGTTGAGGGCAAGGCTGGAGGGTTTTGGACCCAGGGTTGAGGGCAAGGCTGGAGGGTTTTGGTTCCAAGATTGAGGGCAAGGCAGGAGGGTTTTGGACCCTGGGTTGTAGGCCAGGCATGTGGGTGTAAAAGCCAGGGCAGGGATAAGGGCCCAAGATTGAGGGCAAGGCAGGAGGGTATGGTGGAGAGGCCAGGCTGTAGGGTATGGTGGAGAGTCTAGGAGAGCATGGGGGGTACGGGAGGGTGGCTGGACCCTGACTGGTTGGATTTTGCAGCAGCATGGTCCTTGTTATGGAGGGATCTGAGTCTAAGGGCATCTGGATGGACCCCGGGAGTTATTGGGTACCTGCTTGTGTCGCAGGGATGTTGGTGCCCATGTTGCGCCGTGCCCTCCACTCCCCTTTCGCTCATCTCTCCCAGCTCCCCAGCCACCGCAAACATCTGAAGGGGGGGAAAGGCATGTGGGTGTAAAAGCCAGGGCAGGGATAAGGACGTAGGGTCGAGGGCAAGGCTGGAGGGTTTTGGATCTAGGGTTGAGGGCAAGGCTGGAGGGTTTTGGATCCAAGATTGAGGGCAAGGCAGGAGGGTTTTGAACCCAGGGTTGTGGGCCAGGCATGTGGGTGTAAAAGCCAGGGCAGGGATAAGGGCCCAGGGTTGAGGGCAAGGCTGGAAGGTTTTGGATCCATGGTTGAGGGCAAGGCTGGAGGGTTTTGGATACAGGATTGAGGGGAATACTGGAGATCTCAGGACCCAGGGTTGTGGGCCAGGCATGTGGGTGTAAAAGCCAGGGCAGGGTTAAGGACCCAGGGTTGAGGGCAAGGCTGGAGGGTCTTGGATCCAGGGTTGAGGGCAAGGCTGGAGGGTTTTAAATACAGGATTGAGGGGAATACTGGAGATCTCAGGACCCAGGGTTGTGGGCCAGGCATGTTGGTGTAAAAGCCAGGGCAGGGTTAAGGACCCAGGGTTGAGGGCAAGGCTGGAGGGTTTTGGACCCAGGGTTGAGGGCAAGGCTGGAGGGTTTTGGTTCCAAGATTGAGGGCAAGGCAGGAGGGTTTTGGACCCTGGGTTGTAGGCCAGGCATGTGGGTGTAAAAGCCAGGGCAGGGATAAGGGCCCAAGATTGAGGGCAAGGCAGGAGGGTATGGTGGAGAGGCCAGGCTGTAGGGTATGGTGGAGAGTCTAGGAGAGCATGGGGGGTACGGGAGGGTGGCTGGACCCTGACTGGTTGGATTTTGCAGCAGCATGGTCCTTGTTATGGAGGGATCTGAGTCTAAGGGCATCTGGATGGACCCCGGGAGTTATTGGGTACCTGCTTGTGTCGCAGGGATGTTGGTGCCCATGTTGCGCCGTGCCCTCCACTCCCCTTTCGCTCATCTCTCCCAGCTCCCCAGCCACCGCAAACATCTGAAGGGGGGGAAAGGCATGTGGGTGTAAAAGCCAGGGCAGGGATAAGGACCTAGGGTCGAGGGCAAGGCTGGAGGGTTTTGGATCTAGGGTTGAGGGCAAGGCTGGAGGGTTTTGGATCCAAGATTGAGGGCAAGGCAGGAGGGTTTTGAACCCAGGGTTGTGGGCCAGGCATGTGGGTGTAAAAGCCAGGGCAGGGATAAGGGCCCAGGGTTGAGGGCAAGGCTGGAAGGTTTTGGATCCATGGTTGAGGGCAAGGCTGGAGGGTTTTGGATACAGGATTGAGGGGAATACTGGAGATCTCAGGACCCAGGGTTATGGGCCAGGCATGTGGGTGTAAAAGCCAGGGCAGGGTTAAGGACCCAGGGTTGAGGGCAAGGCTGGAGGGTCTTGGATCCAGGGTTGAGGGCAAGGCTGGAGGGTTTTAAATACAGGATTGAGGGGAATACTGGAGATCTCAGGACCCAGGGTTGTGGGCCAGGCATGTGGGTGTAAAAGCCAGGGCAGGGTTAAGGACCCAGGGTTGAGGGCAAGGCTGGAGGGTTTTGGATCCAAGATTGAGGGCAAGGCAGGAGGGTTTTGGACCCTGGGTTGTAGGCCAGGCATGTGGGTGTAAAAGCCAGGGCAGGGATAAGGGCCCAGGGTTGAGGGCAAGGCTGGAAGGTTTTGGATCCATGGTTGAGGGCAAGGCTGGAGGGTTTTGGATACAGGATTGAGGGGAATACTGGAGATCTCAGGACCCAGGGTTGTGGGCCAGGCATGTGGGTGTAAAAGCCAGGGCAGGGTTAAGGACCCAGGGTTGAGGGCAAGGCTGGAGGGTCTTGGATCCAGGGTTGAGGGCAAGGCTGGAGGGTTTTAAATACAGGATTGAGGGGAATACTGGAGATCTCAGGACCCAGGGTTGTGGGCCAGGCATGTGGGTGTAAAAGCCAGGGCAGGGTTAAGGACCCAGGGTTGAGGGCAAGGCTGGAGGGTTTTGGATCCAAGATTGAGGGCAAGGCAGGAGGGTTTTGAACCCAGGGTTGTGGGCCAGGCATGTGGGTGTAAAAGCTAGGGCAGGGATAAGGGCCCAGGGTTGAGGGCAAGGCTGTAGGGTTTTGGATCCAGGGTTGAGGGCAAGGCTGGAGGGTTTTAAATACAGGATTGAGGGGAATACTGGAGATCTCAGGACCCAGGGTTGTGGGTCAGGCATGTCGGTGTAAAAGCCAGGGCAGGGTTAAGGGCCCAGGGTTGAGGGCAAGGCTGTAGGGTTTTGGATCCAGGGTTGAGGGCAAGGCTGGAGGGTTTTAAATACAGGATTGAGGGGAATACTGGAGATCTCAGGACCCAGGGTTGTGGGCCAGGCATGTGGGTGTAAAAGCCAGGGCAGGGTTAAGGACCCAGGGTTGAGGGCAAGGCTGGAGGGTCTTGGATCCAGGGTTGAGGGCAAGGCTGGAGGGTTTTAAATACAGGATTGAGGGGAATACTGGAGATCTCAGGACCCAGGGTTGTGGGCCAGGCATGTGGGTGTAAAAGCCAGGGCAGGGTTAAGGACCCAGGGTCGAGGGCAAGGCTGGAGGGTTTTGGATCCAGGGTTGAGGGCAAGGCTGGAGGGTTTTGGATCCAAGATTGAGGGCAAGGCAGGAGGGTTTTGAACCCAGGGTTGTGGGCCAGGCATGTGGGTGTAAAAGCCAGGGCAGGGATAAGGGCCCAGGGTTAAGGGCAAGGCTGGAGGGTTTTGGATCCATGGTTGAGGGCAAGGCTGGAGGGTTTTGGATACAGGATTGAGGGGAATACTGGAGATCTCAGGACCCAGGGTTGTGGGCCAGGCATGTCGGTGTAAAAGCCAGGGCAGGGTTAAGGACCCAGGGTTGAGGGCAAGGCTGGAGGGTCTTGGATCCAGGGTTGAGGGCAAGGCTGGAGGGTTCTAAATACAGGATTGAGGGGAATACTGGAGATCTCAGGACCTAGGGTTGTGGGCCAGGCATGTGGGTGTAAAAGCCAGGGCAGGGTTAAGGACCCAGGGTTGAGGGCAAGGCTGGAGGGTTTTGGATCCAAGATTTAGGGCAAGGCAGGAGGGTTTTAAATACAAGATTGAGGGGAATACTGGAGATCTCAGGACCCAGGGTTGTGTGCCAGGCATGTTGGTGTAAAAGCCAGGGCAGGGTTAAGGACCCAGGGTTGAGGGCAAGGCTGGAGGGTTTTGGATCCAAGATTGAGGGCAAGGCAGGAGGGTTTTGGACCCTGGGTTGTGGGCCAGGCATGTGGGTGTAAAAGCCAGGGCAGGGATAAGGGCCCATGGTTGAGGGCAAGGCTGGAGGGTTTTGGATCCATGGTTGAGGGCAAGGCTGGAGGGTTTTGGATACAGGATTGAGGGGAATACTGGAGATCTCAGGACCCAGGGTTGTGGGCTAGGCATGTGGGTGTAAAAGCCAGGGCAGGGTTAAGGACCCAGGGTTGAGGGCAAGGCTGGAGGGTCTTGGATCCATGGTTGAGGGCAAGGCTGGAGGGTTTTAAATACAGGATTGAGGGGAATACTGGAGATCTCAGGACCCAGGGTTGTGGGCCAGGCATGTGGGTGTAAAAGCCAGGGCAGGGTTAAGGACCCAGGGTTGAGGGCAAGGCTGGAGGGTTTTGGATCCAAGATTGAGGGCAAGGCAGGAGGGTTTTGAACCCAGGGTTGTGGGCCAGGCATGTGGGTGTAAAAGCTAGGGCAGGGATAAGGGCCCAGGGTTGAGGGCAAGGCTGTAGGGTTTTGGATCCAGGGTTGAGGGCAAGGCTGGAGGGTTTTAAATACAGGATTGAGGGGAATACTGGAGATCTCAGGACCCAGGGTTGTGGGTCAGGCATGTCGGTGTAAAAGCCAGGGCAGGGTTAAGGGCCCAGGGTTGAGGGCAAGGCTGTAGGGTTTTGGATCCAGGGTTGAGGGCAAGGCTGGAGGGTTTTAAATACAGGATTGAGGGGAATACTGGAGATCTCAGGACCCAGGGTTGTGGGCCAGGCATGTGGGTGTAAAAGCCAGGGCAGGGTTAAGGACCCAGGGTTGAGGGCAAGGCTGGAGGGTCTTGGATCCAGGGTTGAGGGCAAGGCTGGAGGGTTTTAAATACAGGATTGAGGGGAATACTGGAGATCTCAGGACCCAGGGTTGTGGGCCAGGCATGTGGGTGTAAAAGCCAGGGCAGGGTTAAGGACCCAGGGTCGATGGCAAGGCTGGAGGGTTTTGGATCCAGGGTTGAGGGCAAGGCTGGAGGGTTTTGGATCCAAGATTGAGGGCAAGGCAGGAGGGTTTTGAACCCAGGGTTGTGGGCCAGGCATGTGGGTGTAAAAGCCAGGGCAGGGATAAGGGCCCAGGGTTAAGGGCAAGGCTGGAGGGTTTTGGATCCATGGTTGAGGGCAAGGCTGGAGGGTTTTGGATACAGGATTGAGGGGAATACTGGAGATCTCAGGACCCAGGGTTGTGGGCCAGGCATGTCGGTGTAAAAGCCAGGGCAGGGATAAGGGCCCATGGTTGAGGGCAAGGCTGGAGGGTTTTGGATCCATGGTTGAGGGCAAGGCTGGAGGGTTTTGGATACAGGATTGAGGGGAATACTGGAGATCTCAGGACCCAGGGTTGTGGGCTAGGCATGTGGGTGTAAAAGCCAGGGCAGGGTTAAGGACCCAGGGTTGAGGGCAAGGCTGGAGGGTCTTGGATCCATGGTTGAGGGCAAGGCTGGAGGGTTTTAAATACAGGATTGAGGGGAATACTGGAGATCTCAGGACCCAGGGTTGTGGGCCAGGCATGTGGGTGTAAAAGCCAGGGCAGGGTTAAGGACCCAGGGTTGAGGGCAAGGCTGGAGGGTTTTGGATCCAAGATTGAGGGCAAGGCTGGAGGGTTTTAAATACAGGATTGAGGGGAATACTGGAGATCTCAGGACCCAGGGTTGTGGGCCAGGCATGTGGGTGTAAAAGCCAGGGCAGGGTTAAGGACCCAGGGTTGAGGGCAAGGCTGGAGGGTCTTGGATCCAGGGTTGAGGGCAAGGCTGGAGGGTTTGAAATACAGGATTGAGGGGAATACTGGAGATCTCAGGACCCAGGGTTGTGGGCCAGGCATGTGGGTGTAAAAGCCAGGGCAGGGTTAAAGACCCAGGGTTGAGGGCAAGGCTGGAGGGTTTTGGATCCAAGATTGAGGGCAAGGCAGGAGGGTTTTGGACCCTGGGTTGTAGGCCAGGCATGTGGGTGTAAAAGCCAGGGCAGGGATAAGGGCCCAGGGTTGAGGGCAAGGCTGTAGGGTTTTGGATCCAGGGTTGAGGGCAAGGCTGGAGGGTTTTAAATACAGGATTGAGGGGAATACTGGAGATCTCAGGACCCAGGGTTGTGGGCCAGGCTGTAGGGTATGGTGGAGAGTCTAGGAGAGCACGGGGGGTACGGGAGGGTGGCTGGACCCTGACTGGTTGGATTTTGCAGCAGCATGGTCCTTGTTATGGAGGGATCTGAGTCAAAGGGCATCAGGATGGACCCCGGGAGTTATTGGGTACCTGCTTGTGTCGCAGGGATGTTGGTGCCCATGTTGCGCCGTGCCCTCCACTCCCCTTTCGCTCATCTCTCCCAGCTCCCCAGCCACCGCAAACATCTGAAGGGGGGGAAAGGCATGTGGGTGTAAAAGCCAGGGCAGGGTTAAGGACCAAGGGTCGAGGGCAAGGCTGGGGGGTTTTGGATCCAGGGTTGAGGGCAAGGCTGGAGGGTTTTGGATCCAAGATTGAGGGCAAGGCAGGAGGGTTTTGAACCCAGGGTTGTGGGCCAGGCATGTGGGTGTAAAAGCCAGGGCAGGGATAAGGACCCAGGGTTGAGGGCAAGGCTGGAGGGTCTTGGATCCAGGGTTGAGGGCAAGGCTGGAGGGTTTGAAATACAGGATTGAGGGGAATACTGGAGATCTCAGGACCCAGGGTTGTAGGCCAGGCATGTGGGTGTAAAAGCCAGGGCAGGGATAAGGGCCCAGGGTTGAGGGCAAGGCTGTAGGGTTTTGGATCCAGGGTTGAGGGCAAGGCTGGAGGGTTTTAAATACAGGATTGAGGGGAATACTGGAGATCTCAGGACCCAGGGTTGTGGGCCAGGCTGTAGGGTATGGTGGAGAGTCTAGGAGAGCACGGGGGGTACGGGAGGGTGGCTGGACCCTGACTGGTTGGATTTTGCAGCAGCATGGTCCTTGTTATGGAGGGATCTGAGTCAAAGGGCATCAGGATGGACCCCGGGAGTTATTGGGTACCTGCTTGTGTCGCAGGGATGTTGGTGCCCATGTTGCGCCGTGCCCTCCACTCCCCTTTCGCTCATCTCTCCCAGCTCCCCAGCCACCGCAAACATCTGAAGGGGGGGAAAGGCATGTGGGTGTAAAAGCCAGGGCAGGGTTAAGGACCAAGGGTCGAGGGCAAGGCTGGGGGGTTTTGGATCCAGGGTTGAGGGCAAGGCTGGGGGGTTTTGGATCCAAGATTGAGGGCAAGGCAGGAGGGTTTTGAACCCAGGGTTGTGGGCCAGGCATGTGGGTGTAAAAGCCAGGGCAGGGATAAGGGCCCAGGGTTGAGGGCAAGGCTGGAGGGTTTTGGATCCATGGTTGAGGGCAAGGCTGGAGGGTTTTGGATACAGGATTGAGGGGAATACTGAGAATCTCAGGACCCAGGGTTGTGGGCTAGGCATGTGGGTGTAAAAGCCAGGGCAGGGTTAAGGACCCAGGGTTGAGGGCAAGGCTGGAGGGTCTTGGATCCAGGGTTGAGTGCAAGGCTGGAGGGTTCTAAATACAGGATTGAGGGGAATACTGGAGATCTCAGGACCCAGGGTTGTGGGCCAGGCATGTGGGTGTAAAAGCCAGGGCAGGGTTAAGGACCCAGGGTTGAGGGCAAGGCTGGAGGGTTTTGGACCCAGGGTTGAGGGCAAGGCTGGAGGGTTTTGGTTCCAAGATTGAGGGCAAGGCAGGAGGGTTTTGGACCCTGGGTTGTAGGCCAGGCATGTGGGTGTAAAAGCCAGGGCAGGGATAAGGGCCCAAGATTGAGGGCAAGGCAGGAGGGTATGGTGGAGAGGCCAGGCTGTAGGGTATGGTGGAGAGTCTAGGAGAGCACGGGGGGTACGGGAGGGTGGCTGGACCCTGACTGGTTGGATTTTGCAGCAGCATGGTCCTTGTTATGGAGGGATCTGAGTCTAAGGGCATCTGGATGGACCCCGGGAGTTATTGGGTACCTGCTTGTGTCGCAGGGATGTTGGTGCCCATGTTGCGCCGTGCCCTCCACTCCCCTTTCGCTCATCTCTCCCAGCTCCCCAGCCACCGCAAACATCTGAAGGGGGGGAAAGGCATGTGGGTGTAAAAGCCAGGGCAGGGATAAGGACCTAGGGTCGAGGGCAAGGCTGGAGGGTTTTGGATCCAGGGTTGAGGGCAAGGCTGGAGGGTTTTGGATCCAAGATTGAGGGCAAGGCAGGAGGGTTTTGAACCCAGGGTTGTGGGCCAGGCATGTGGGTGTAAAAGCCAGGGCAGGGATAAGGGCCCAGGGTTGAGGGCAAGGCTGGAAGGTTTTGGATCCATGGTTGAGGGCAAGGCTGGAGGGTTTTGGATACAGGATTGAGGGGAATACTGGAGATCTCAGGACCCAGGGTTGTGGGCCAGGCATGTGGGTGTAAAAGCCAGGGCAGGGTTAAGGACCCAGGGTTGAGGGCAAGGCTGGAGGGTCTTGGATCCAGGGTTGAGGGCAAGGCTGGAGGGTTTTAAATACAGGATTGAGGGGAATACTGGAGATCTCAGGACCCAGGGTTGTGGGCCAGGCATGTGGGTGTAAAAGCCAGGGCAGGGTTAAGGATCCATGGTTGAGGGCAAGGCTGGAGGGTTTTGGATACAGGATTGAGGGGAATACTGGAGATCTCAGGACCCAGGGTTGTGGGCCAGGCATGTTGGTGTAAAAGCCAGGGCAGGGTTAAGGACCCAGGGTTGAGGGCAAGGCTGGAGGGTCTTGGATCCAGGGTTGAGGGCAAGGCTGGAGGGTTTTAAATACAGGATTGAGGGGAATACTGGAGATCTCAGGACCCAGGGTTGTGGGCCAGGCATGTGGGTGTAAAAGCCAGGGCAGGGTTAAGGACCCAGGGTTGAGGGCAAGGCTGGAGGGTCTTGGATCCATGGTTGAGGGCAAGGCTGGAGGGTTTTAAATACAAGATTGAGGGGAATACTGGAGATCTCAGGACCCAGGGTTGTGGGCCAGGCATGTGGGTGTAAAAGCCAGGGCAGGGTTAAGGACCCAGGGTTGAGGGCAAGGCTGGAGGGTTTTGGATCCAAGATTGAGGGCAAGGCTGGAGGGTTTTAAATACAGGATTGAGGGGAATACTGGAGATCTCAGGACCCAGGGTTGTGGGCCAGGCATGTGGGTGTAAAAGCCAGGGCAGGGTTAAGGACCCAGGGTTGAGGGCAAGGCTGGAGGGTCTTGGATCCAGGGTTGAGGGCAAGGCTGGAGGGTTTGAAATACAGGATTGAGGGGAATACTGGAGATCTCAGGACCCAGGGTTGTGGGCCAGGCATGTGGGTGTAAAAGCCAGGGCAGGGTTAAAGACCCAGGGTTGAGGGCAAGGCTGGAGGGTTTTGGATCCAAGATTGAGGGCAAGGCAGGAGGGTTTTGGACCCTAGGTTGTAGGCCATGCATGTGGGTGTAAAAGCCAGGGCAGGGATAAGGGCCCAGGGTTGAGGGCAAGGCTGTAGGGTTTTGGATCCAGGGTTGAGGGCAAGGCTGGAGGGTTTTAAATACAGGATTGAGGGGAATACTGGAGATCTCAGGACCCAGGGTTGTGGGCCAGGCTGTAGGGTATGGTGGAGAGTCTAGGAGAGCACGGGGGGTACGGGAGGGTGGCTGGACCCTGACTGGTTGGATTTTGCAGCAGCATGGTCCTTGTTATGGAGGGATCTGAGTCAAAGGGCATCTGGATGGACCCCGGGAGTTATTGGGTACCTGCTTGTGTCGCAGGGATGTTGGTGCCCATGTTGCGCCGTGCCCTCCACTCCCCTTTCGCTCATCTCTCCCAGCTCCCCAGCCACCGCAAACATCTGAAGGGGGGGAAAGGCATGTGGGTGTAAAAGCCAGGGCAGGGATAAGGACCTAGGGTCGAGGGCAAGGCTGGAGGGTTCTAAATACAGTATTGAGGGGAATACTGGAGATCTCAGGACCCAGGGTTGTGGGCCAGGCATGTGGGTGTAAAAGCCAGGGCAGGGTTAAGGACCCAGGGTTGAGGGCAAGGCTGGAGGGTCTTGGATCCATGGTTGAGGGCAAGGCTGGAGGGTTTTAAATACAGGATTGAGGGGAATACTGGAGATCTCAGGACCCAGGGTTGTGGGCCAGGCATGTGGGTGTAAAAGCCAGGGCAGGGTTAAGGACCCAGGGTTGAGGGCAAGGCTGGAGGGTCTTGGATCCAAGATTGAGGGCAAGGCTGGAGGGTTTTAAATACAGGATTGAGGGGAATACTGGAGATCTCAGGACCCAGGGTTGTGGGCCAGGCATGTGGGTGTAAAAGCCAGGGCAGGGTTAAGGACCCAGGGTTGAGGGCAAGGCTGGAGGGTCTTGGATCCAGGGTTGAGGGCAAGGCTGGAGGGTTTGAAATACAGGATTGAGGGGAATACTGGAGATCTCAGGACCCAGGGTTGTGGGCCAGGCATGTGGGTGTAAAAGCCAGGGCAGGGTTAAAGACCCAGGGTTGAGGGCAAGGCTGGAGGGTTTTGGATCCAAGATTGAGGGCAAGGCAGGAGGGTTTTGGACCCTGGGTTGTAGGCCAGGCATGTGGGTGTAAAAGCCAGGGCAGGGATAAGGGCCCAGGGTTGAGGGCAAGGCTGTAGGGTTTTGGATCCAGGGTTGAGGGCAAGGCTGGAGGGTTTTAAATACAGGATTGAGGGGAATACTGGAGATCTCAGGACCCAGGGTTGTGGGCCAGGCTGTAGGGTATGGTGGAGAGTCTAGGAGAGCACGGGGGGTACGGGAGGGTGGCTGGACCCTGACTGGTTGGATTTTGCAGCAGCATGGTCCTTGTTATGGAGGGATCTGAGTCAAAGGGCATCAGGATGGACCCCGGGAGTTATTGGGTACCTGCTTGTGTCGCAGGGATGTTGGTGCCCATGTTGCGCCGTGCCCTCCACTCCCCTTTCGCTCATCTCTCCCAGCTCCCCAGCCACCGCAAACATCTGAAGGGGGGGAAAGGCATGTGGGTGTAAAAGCCAGGGCAGGGTTAAGGACCAAGGGTCGAGGGCAAGGCTGGGGGGTTTTGGATCCAGGGTTGAGGGCAAGGCTGGAGGGTTTTGGATCCAAGATTGAGGCAAGGCAGGAGGGTTTTGAACCCAGGGTTGTGGGCCAGGCATGTGGGTGTAAAAGCCAGGGCAGGGATAAGGGCCCAGGGTTGAGGGCAAGGCTGGAGGGTTTTGGATCCATGGTTGAGGGCAAGGCTGGAGGGTTTTGGATACAGGATTGAGGGGAATACTGAGAATCTCAGGACCCAGGGTTGTGGGCTAGGCATGTGGGTGTAAAAGCCAGGGCAGGGTTAAGGACCCAGGGTTGAGGGCAAGGCTGGAGGGTCTTGGATCCAGGGTTGAGTGCAAGGCTGGAGGGTTCTAAATACAGGATTGAGGGGAATACTGGAGATCTCAGGACCCAGGGTTGTGGGCCAGGCATGTGGGTGTAAAAGCCAGGGCAGGGTTAAGGACCCAGGGTTGAGGGCAAGGCTGGAGGGTTTTGGACCCAGGGTTGAGGGCAAGGCTGGAGGGTTTTGGTTCCAAGATTGAGGGCAAGGCAAGAGGGTTTTGGACCCTGGGTTGTAGGCCAGGCATGTGGGTGTAAAAGCCAGGGCAGGGATAAGGGCCCAAGATTGAGGGCAAGGCAGGAGGGTATGGTGGAGAGGCCAGGCTGTAGGGTATGGTGGAGAGTCTAGGAGAGCACGGGGGGTACGGGAGGGTGGCTGGACCCTGACTGGTTGGATTTTGCAGCAGCATGGTCCTTGTTATGGAGGGATCTGAGTCTAAGGGCATCTGGATGGACCCCGGGAGTTATTGGGTACCTGCTTGTGTCGCAGGGATGTTGGTGCCCATGTTGCGCCGTGCCCTCCACTCCCCTTTCGCTCATCTCTCCCAGCTCCCCAGCCACCGCAAACATCTGAAGGGGGGGAAAGGCATGTGGGTGTAAAAGCCAGGGCATGGATAAGGACCTAGGGTCGAGGGCAAGGCTGGAGGGTTTTGGATCCAGGGTTGAGGGCAAGGCTGGAGGGTTTTGGATCCAAGATTGAGGGCAAGGCAGGAGGGTTTTGAACCCAGGGTTGTGGGCCAGGCATGTGGGTGTAAAAGCCAGGGCAGGGATAAGGGCCCAGGGTTGAGGGCAAGGCTGGAAGGTTTTGGATCCATGGTTGAGGGCAAGGCTGGAGGGTTTTGGATACAGGATTGAGGGGAATACTGGAGATCTCAGGACCCAGGGTTGTGGGCCAGGCATGTGGGTGTAAAAGCCAGGGCAGGGTTAAGGACCCAGGGTTGAGGGCAAGGCTGGAGGGTCTTGGATCCAGGGTTGAGGGCAAGGCTGGAGGGTTTTAAATACAGGATTGAGGGGAATACTGGAGATCTCAGGACCCAGGGTTGTGGGCCAGGCATGTGGGTGTAAAAGCCAGGGCAGGGTTAAGGACCCAGGGTTGAGGGCAAGGCTGGAGGGTTTTGGATCCAAGATTGAGGGCAAGGCAGGAGGGTTTTGGACCCTGGGTTGTAGGCCAGGCATGTGGGTGTAAAAGCCAGGGCAGGGATAAGGGCCCAGGGTTGAGGGCAAGGCTGGAAGGTTTTGGATCCATGGTTGAGGGCAAGGCTGGAGGGTTTTGGATACAGGATTGAGGGGAATACTGGAGATCTCAGGACCCAGGGTTGTGGGCCAGGCATGTGGGTGTAAAAGCCAGGGCAGGGTTAAGGACCCAGGGTTGAGGGCAAGGCTGGAGGGTCTTGGATCCAGGGTTGAGGGCAAGGCTGGAGGGTTTTAAATACAGGATTGAGGGGAATACTGGAGATCTCAGGACCCAGGGTTGTGGGCCAGGCATGTGGGTGTAAAAGCCAGGGCAGGGTTAAGGACCCAGGGTTGAGGGCAAGGCTGGAGGGTTTTGGATCCAAGATTGAGGGCAAGGCAGGAGGGTTTTGAACCCAGGGTTGTGGGCCAGGCATGTGGGTGTAAAAGCCAGGGCAGGGATAAGGGCCCAGGGTTGAGGGCAAGGCTGTAGGGTTTTGGATCCAGGGTTGAGGGCAAGGCTGGAGGGTTTTAAATACAGGATTGAGGGGAATACTGGAGATCTCAGGACCCAGGGTTGTGGGTCAGGCATGTCGGTGTAAAAGCCAGGGCAGGGTTAAGGGCCCAGGGTTGAGGGCAAGGCTGTAGGGTTTTGGATCCATGGTTGAGGGCAAGGCTGGAGGGTTTTGGATACAGGATTGAGGGGAATACTGGAGATCTCAGGACCCTGGGTTGTGGGCCAGGCATGTGGGTGTAAAAGCCAGGGCAGGGTTAAGGACCAAGGGTTGAGGGCAAGGCTGGAGGGTTTTGGATCCAGGGTTGAGGGCAAGGCTGGAGGGTTTTAAATACAGGATTGAGGGGAATACTGGAGATCTCAGGACCCAGGGTTGTGGGCCAGGCATGTGGGTGTAAAAGCCAGGGCAGGGTTAAGGACCCAGGGTCGAGGGCAAGGCTGGAGGGTTTTGGATCCAGGGTTGAGGGCAAGGCAGGAGGGTTTTGAACCCAGGGTTGTGGGCCAGGCATGTGGGTGTAAAAGCCAGGGCAGGGATAAGGGCCCAGGGTTGAGGGCAAGGCTGGAGGGTTTTGGATCCATGGTTGAGGGCAAGGCTGGAGGGTTTTGGATACAGGATTGAGGGGAATACTGGAGATCTCAGGACCCAGGGTTGTGGGCCAGGCATGTCGGTGTAAAAGCCAGGGCAGGGTTAAGGACCCAGGGTTGAGGGCAAGGCTGGAGGGTCTTGGATCCAGGGTTGAGGGCAAGGCTGGAGGGTTCTAAATACAGGATTGAGGGGAATACTGGAGATCTCAGGACCTAGGGTTGTGGGCCAGGCATGTGGGTGTAAAAGCCAGGGCAGGGTTAAGGACCCAGGGTTGAGGGCAAGGCTGGAGGGTTTTGGATCCAAGATTTAGGGCAAGGCAGGAGGGTTTTAAATACAAGATTGAGGGGAATACTGGAGATCTCAGGACCCAGGGTTGTGTGCCAGGCATGTTGGTGTAAAAGCCAGGGCAGGGTTAAGGACCCAGGGTTGAGGGCAAGGCTGGAGGGTTTTGGATCCAAGATTGAGGGCAAGGCAGGAGGGTTTTGGACCCTGGGTTGTGGGCCAGGCATGTGGGTGTAAAAGCCAGGGCAGGGATAAGGGCCCATGGTTGAGGGCAAGGCTGGAGGGTTTTGGATCCATGGTTGAGGGCAAGGCTGGAGGGTTTTGGATACAGGATTGAGGGGAATACTGGAGATCTCAGGACCCAGGGTTGTGGGCTAGGCATGTGGGTGTAAAAGCCAGGGCAGGGTTAAGGACCCAGGGTTGAGGGCAAGGCTGGAGGGTCTTGGATCCATGGTTGAGGGCAAGGCTGGAGGGTTTTAAATACAGGATTGAGGGGAATACTGGAGATCTCAGGACCCAGGGTTGTGGGCCAGGCATGTGGGTGTAAAAGCCAGGGCAGGGTTAAGGACCCAGGGTTGAGGGCAAGGCTGGAGGGTTTTGGATCCAAGATTGAGGGCAAGGCTGGAGGGTTTTAAATACAGGATTGAGGGGAATACTGGAGATCTCAGGACCCAGGGTTGTGGGCCAGGCATGTGGGTGTAAAAGCCAGGGCAGGGTTAAGGACCCAGGGTTGAGGGCAAGGCTGGAGGGTCTTGGATCCAGGGTTGAGGGCAAGGCTGGAGGGTTTGAAATACAGGATTGAGGGGAATACTGGAGATCTCAGGACCCAGGGTTGTGGGCCAGGCATGTGGGTGTAAAAGCCAGGGCAGGGTTAAAGACCCAGGGTTGAGGGCAAGGCTGGAGGGTTTTGGATCCAAGATTGAGGGCAAGGCAGGAGGGTTTTGGACCCTGGGTTGTAGGCCAGGCATGTGGGTGTAAAAGCCAGGGCAGGGATAAGGGCCCAGGGTTGAGGGCAAGGCTGTAGGGTTTTGGATCCATGGTTGAGGGCAAGGCTGGAGGGTTTTAAATACAGGATTGAGGGGAATACTGGAGATCTCAGGACCCAGGGTTGTGGGCCAGGCTGTAGGGTATGGTGGAGAGTCTAGGAGAGCACGGGGGGTACGGGAGGGTGGCTGGACCCTGACTGGTTGGATTTTGCAGCAGCATGGTCCTTGTTATGGAGGGATCTGAGTCAAAGGGCATCATGATGGACCCCGGGAGTTATTGGGTACCTGCTTGTGTCGCAGGGATGTTGGTGCCCATGTTGCGCCGTGCCCTCCACTCCCCTTTCGCTCATCTCTCCCAGCTCCCCAGCCACCGCAAACATCTGAAGGGGGGGAAAGGCATGTGGGTGTAAAAGCCAGGGCAGGGTTAAGGACCAAGGGTCGAGGGCAAGGCTGGAGGGTTTTGGATCCAGGGTTGAGGGCAAGGCTGGAGGGTTTTGGATCCAAGATTGAGGGCAAGGCATGAGGGTTTTGAACCCAGGGTTGTGGGCCAGGCATGTGGGTGTAAAAGCCAGGGCAGGGATAAGGGCCCAGGGTTGAGGGCAAGGCTGGAGGGTTTTGGATCCATGGTTGAGGGCAAGGCTGGAGGGTTTTGGATACAGGATTGAGGGGAATACTGAGAATCTCAGGACCCAGGGTTGTGGGCTAGGCATGTGGGTGTAAAAGCCAGGGCAGGGTTAAGGACCCAGGGTTGAGGGCAAGGCTGGAGGGTCTTGGATCCAGGGTTGAGTGCAAGGCTGGAGGGTTATAAATACAGGATTGAGGGGAATACTGGAGATCTCAGGACCCAGGGTTGTGGGCCAGGCATGTGGGTGTAAAAGCCAGGGCAGGGTTAAGGACCCAGGGTTGAGGGCAAGGCTGGAGGGTTTTGGACCCAGGGTTGAGGGCAAGGCTGGAGGGTTTTGGTTCCAAGATTGAGGGCAAGGCAGGAGGGTTTTGGACCCTGGGTTGTAGGCCAGGCATGTGGGTGTAAAAGCCAGGGCAGGGATAAGGGCCCAAGATTGAGGGCAAGGCAGGAGGGTATGGTGGAGAGGCCAGGCTGTAGGGTATGGTGGAGAGTCTAGGAGAGCACGGGGGGTACGGGAGGGTGGCTGGACCCTGACTGGTTGGATTTTGCAGCAGCATGGTCCTTGTTATGGAGGGATCTGAGTCTAAGGGCATCTGGATGGACCCCGGGAGTTATTGGGTACCTGCTTGTGTCGCAGGGATGTTGGTGCCCATGTTGCGCCGTGCCCTCCACTCCCCTTTCGCTCATCTCTCCCAGCTCCCGAGCCACCGCAAACATCTGAAGGGGGGGAAAGGCATGTGGGTGTAAAAGCCAGGGCAGGGATAAGGACCTAGGGTCGAGGGCAAGGCTGGAGGGTTTTGGATCCAGGGTTGAGGGCAAGGCTGGAGGGTTTTGGATCCAAGATTGAGGGCAAGGCAGGAGGGTTTTGAACCCAGGGTTGTGGGCCAGGCATGTGGGTGTAAAAGCCAGGGCAGGGATAAGGGCCCAGGGTTGAGGGCAAGGCTGGAAGGTTTTGGATCCATGGTTGAGGGCAAGGCTGGAGGGTTTTGGATACAGGATTGAGGGGAATACTGGAGATCTCAGGACCCAGGGTTGTGGGCCAGGCATGTGGGTGTAAAAGCCAGGGCAGGGTTAAGGACCCAGGGTTGAGGGCAAGGCTGGAGGGTCTTGGATCCAGGGTTGAGGGCAAGGCTGGAGGGTTTTAAATACAGGATTGAGGGGAATACTGGAGATCTCAGGACCCAGGGTTGTGGGCCAGGCATGTGGGTGTAAAAGCCAGGGCAGGGTTAAGGACCCAGGGTTGAGGGCAAGGCTGGAGGGTTTTGGATCCAAGATTGAGGGCAAGGCAGGAGGGTTTTGGACCCTGGGTTGTAGGCCAGGCATGTGGGTGTAAAAGCCAGGGCAGGGATAAGGGCCCAGGGTTGAGGGCAAGGCTGGAAGGTTTTGGATCCATGGTTGAGGGCAAGGCTGGAGGGTTTTGGATACAGGATTGAGGGGAATACTGGAGATCTCAGGACCCAGGGTTGTGGGCCAGGCATGTTGGTGTAAAAGCCAGGGCAGGGTTAAGGACCCAGGGTTGAGGGCAAGGCTGGAGGGTTTTGGATCCAAGATTGAGGGCAAGGCTGGAGGGTTTTAAATACAGGATTGAGGGGAATACTGGAGATCTCAGGACCCAGGGTTGTGGGCCAGGCATGTGGGTGTAAAAGCCAGGGCAGGGTTAAGGACCCAGGGTTGAGGGCAAGGCTGGAGGGTTTTGGATCCAAGATTGAGGGCAAGGCAGGAGGGTTTTGGATCCAAGATTGAGGGGAATACTGGAGATCTCAGGACCCAGGGTTGTGGGCCAGGCATGTGGGTGTAAAAGCCATGGCAAGGTTAAGGACCCAGGGTCGAGGGCAAGGCTGGAGGGTTTTGGATCCAGGGTTGAGGACAAGGCTGGAGGGTTTTGGATCCAAGATTGAGGGCAAGGCAGGAGGGTTTTGGACCCTGGGTTGTAGGCCAGGCATGTGGGTGTAAAAGCCAGGGCAGGGATAAGGGCCCAGGGTTGAGGGCAAGGCTGGAGGGTTTTGGATCCAAGATTGAGGGCAAGGCAGGAGGGTTTTGAACCCAGGGTTGTGGGCCAGGTATGTGGGTGTAAAAGCCAGGGCAGGGATAAGGGCCCAGGGTTGAGGGCAAGGCTGGAGGGTTTTGGATCCATGGTTGAGGGCAAGGCTGGAGGGTTTTGGATACAGGATTGAGGGGAATACTGGAGATCTCAGGACCCAGGGTTGTGGGCCAGGCATGTCGGTGTAAAAGCCAGGGCAGGGTTAAGGACCCAGGGTTGAGGGCAAGGCTGGAGGGTCTTGGATCCAGGGTTGAGGGCAAGGCTGGAGGGTTCTAAATACAGGGTTGAGGGGAATACTGGAGATCTTTGGACCTAGGGTTGTGGGCCAGGCATGTGGGTGTAAAAGCCAGGGCAGGGTTAAGGACCCAGGGTTGAGGGCAAGGCTGGAGGGTTTTGGATCCAAGATTTAGGGCAAGGCAGGAGGGTTTTAAATACAAGATTGAGGGGAATACTGGAGATCTCAGGACCCAGGGTTGTGTGCCAGGCATGTTGGTGTAAAAGCCAGGGCAGGGTTAAGGACCCAGGGTTGAGGGCAAGGCTGGAGGGTTTTGGATCCAAGATTGAGGGCAAGGCAGGAGGGTTTTGGACCCTGGGTTGTGGGCCAGGCATGTGGGTGTAAAAGCCAGGGCAGGGATAAGGGCCCATGGTTGAGGGCAAGGCTGGAGGGTTTTGGATCCATGGTTGAGGGCAAGGCTGGAGGGTTTTGGATACAGGATTGAGGGGAATACTGGAGATCTCAGGACCCAGGGTTGTGGGCCAGGCATGTGGGTGTAAAAGCCAGGGCAGGGTTAAGGACCCAGGGTTGAGGGCAAGGCTGGAGGGTCTTGGATCCATGGTTGAGGGCAAGGCTGGAGGATTTTAAATACAGGATTGAGGGGAATACTGGAGATCTTAGGACCCAGGGTTGTGGGCCAGGCATGTGGGTGTAAAAGCCAGGGCAGGGTTAAGGACCCAGGGTTGAGGGCAAGGCTGGAGGGTCTTGGATCCAGGGTTGAGGGCAAGGCTGGAGGGTTTTAAATACAGGATTGAGGGGAATACTGGAGATCTCAGGACCCAGGGTTGTGGGCCAGGCATGTGGGTGTAAAAGCCAGGGCAGGGTTAAGGACCCAGGGTTGAGGGCAAGGCTGGAGGGTTTTGGATCCAAGATTGAGGGCAAGGCTGGAGGGTTTTAAATACAGGATTGAGGGGAATACTGGAGATCTCAGGACCCAGGGTTGTGGACCAGGCATGTGGGTGTAAAAGCCAGGGCAGGGTTAAGGACCCAGGGTTGAGGGCAAGGCTGGAGGGTCTTGGATCCAGGGTTGAGGGCAAGGCTGGAGGGTTTTAAATACAGGATTGAGGGGAATACTGGAGATCTCAGGACCCAGGGTTGTGGGCCAGGCATGTGGGTGTAAAAGCCAGGGCAGGGTTAAGGACCCAGGGTTGAGGGCAAGGCTGGAGGGTTTTGGATCCAAGATTGAGGGCAAGGCTGGAGGGTTTTAAATACAAGATTGAGGGGAATACTGGAGATCTCAGGACCCAGGGTTGTGGGCCAGGCATGTGGGTGTAAAAGCCAGGGCAGGGTTAAGGACCCAGGGTTGAGGGCAAGGCTGGAGGGTTTTGGATCCAAGATTGAGGGCAAGGCAGGAGGGTTTTGGACCCTGGGTTGTAGGCCAGGCATGTGGGTGTAAAAGCCATGGCAGGGATAAGGGCCCAGGGTTGAGGGCAAGGCTGTAGGGTTTTGGATCCAGGGTTGAGGGCAAGGCTGGAGGGTTTTAAATACAGGATTGAGGGGAATACTGGAGATCTCAGGACCCAGGGTTGTGGGCCAGGCTGTAGGGTATGGTGGAGAGTCTAGGAGAGCACGGGGGGTACGGGAGGGTGGCTGGACCCTGACTGGTTGGATTTTGCAGCAGCATGGTCCTTGTTATGGAGGGATCTGAGTCAAAGGGCATCATGATGGACCCCGGGAGTTATTGGGTACCTGCTTGTGTCGCAGGGATGTTGGTGCCCATGTTGCGCCGTGCCCTCCACTCCCCTTTCGCTCATCTCTCCCAGCTCCCCAGCCACCGCAAACATCTGAAGGGGGGGAAAGGCATGTGGGTGTAAAAGCCAGGGCAGGGTTAAGGACCAAGGGTCGAGGGCAAGGCTGGGGGGTTTTGGATCCAGGGTTGAGGGCAAGGCTGGAGGGTTTTGGATCCAAGATTGAGGGCAAGGCAGGAGGGTTTTGAACCCAGGGTTGTGGGCCAGGCATGTGGGTGTAAAAGCCAGGGCAGGGATAAGGGCCCAGGGTTGAGGGCAAGGCTGGAGGGTTTTGGATCCATGGTTGAGGGCAAGGCTGGAGGGTTTGAAATATAGGATTGAGGGGAATACTGGAGATCTCAGGACCCAGGGTTGTGGGCCAGGCATGTGGGTGTAAAAGCCAGGGCAGGGTTAAGGACCCAGGGTTGAGGGCAAGGCTGGAGGGTCTTGGATCCAGGGTTGAGGGCAAGGCTGGAGGGTTTTAAATACAGGATTGAGGGGAATACTGGAGATCTCAGGACCCAGGGTTGTGGGCCAGGCATGTGGGTGTAAAAGCCAGGGCAGGGTTAAGGACCCAGGGTTGAGGGCAAGGCTGGAGGGTTTTGGATCCAAGATTGAGGGCAAGGCTGGAGGGTTTTAAATACAGGATTGAGGGGAATACTGGAGATCTCAGGACCCAGGGTTGTGGGCCAGGCATGTGGGTGTAAAAGCCAGGGCAGGGTTAAGGACCCAGGGTTGAGGGCAAGGCTGGAGGGTTTTGGACCCAGGGTTGAGGGCAAGGCTGGAGGGTTTTGGTTCCAAGATTGAGGGCAAGGCAGGAGGGTTTTGGACCCTGGGTTGTAGGCCAGGCATGTGGGTGTAAAAGCCAGGGCAGGGATAAGGGCCCAAGATTGAGGGCAAGGCAGGAGGGTATGGTGGAGAGGCCAGGCTGTAGGGTATGGTGGAGAGTCTAGGAGAGCACGGGGGGTACGGGAGGGTGGCTGGACCCTGACTGGTTGGATTTTGCAGCAGCATGGTCCTTGTTATGGAGGGATCTGAGTCTAAGGGCATCTGGATGGACCCCGGGAGTTATTGGGTACCTGCTTGTGTTGCAGGGATGTTGGTGCCCATGTTGCGCCGTGCCCTCCACTCCCCTTTCGCTCATCTCTCCCAGCTCCGCAGCCACCGCAAACATCTGAAGGGGGGGAAAGGCATGTGGGTGTAAAAGCCAGGGCAGGGATAAGGGCCCAGGGTTGAGGGCAAGGCTGGAAGGTTTTGGATCCATGGTTGAGGGCAAGGCTGGAGGGTTTTGGATACAGGATTGAGGGGAATACTGGAGATCTCAGGACCCAGGGTTGTGGGCCAGGCATGTGGGTGTAAAAGCCAGGGCAGGGTTAAGGACCCAGGGTTGAGGGCAAGGCTGGAGGGTCTTGGATCAAGGGTTGAGGGCAAGGCTGGAGGGTTTTAAATACAGGATTGAGGGGAATACTGGAGATCTCAGGACCCAGGGTTGTGGGCCAGGCATGTGGGTGTAAAAGCCAGGGCAGGGTTAAGGACCCAGGGTCGATGGCAAGGCTGGAGGGCTTTTGGATCCAGGGTTGAGGGCAAGGCAGGAGGGTTTTGGATCCAAGATTGAGGGCAAGGCAGGAGGGTTTTGAACCCAGGGTTGTGGGCCAGGCATGTGGGTGTAAAAGCCAGGGCAGGGTTAAGGACCCAGGGTTGAGGGCAAGGCTGGAGGGTTTTGGACCCAGGGTTGAGGGCAAGGCTGGAGGGTTTTGGTTCCAAGATTGAGGGCAAGGCAGGAGGGTTTTGGACCCTGGGTTGTAGGCCAGGCATGTGGGTGTAAAAGCCAGGGCAGGGATAAGGGCCCAAGATTGAGGGCAAGGCAGGAGGGTATGGTGGAGAGGCCAGGCTGTAGGGTATGGTGGAGAGTCTAGGAGAGCATGGGGGGTACGGGAGGGTGGCTGGACCCTGACTGGTTGGATTTTGCAGCAGCATGGTCCTTGTTATGGAGGGATCTGAGTCTAAGGGCATCTGGATGGACCCCGGGAGTTATTGGGTACCTGCTTGTGTCGCAGGGATGTTGGTGCCCATGTTGCGCCGTGCCCTCCACTCCCCTTTCGCTCATCTCTCCCAGCTCCCCAGCCACCGCAAACATCTGAAGGGGGGGAAAGGCATGTGGGTGTAAAAGCCAGGGCAGGGATAAGGACCTAGGGTCGAGGGCAAGGCTGGAGGGTTTTGGATCTAGGGTTGAGGGCAAGGCTGGAGGGTTTTGGATCCAAGATTGAGGGCAAGGCAGGAGGGTTTTGAACCCAGGGTTGTGGGCCAGGCATGTGGGTGTAAAAGCCAGGGCAGGGATAAGGGCCCAGGGTTGAGGGCAAGGCTGGAAGGTTTTGGATCCATGGTTGAGGGCAAGGCTGGAGGGTTTTGGATACAGGATTGAGGGGAATACTGGAGATCTCAGGACCCAGGGTTGTGGGCCAGGCATGTGGGTGTAAAAGCCAGGGCAGGGTTAAGGACCCAGGGTTGAGGGCAAGGCTGGAGGGTCTTGGATCCAGGGTTGAGGGCAAGGCTGGAGGGTTTTAAATACAGGATTGAGGGGAATACTGGAGATCTCAGGACCCAGGGTTGTGGGCCAGGCATGTTGGTGTAAAAGCCAGGGCAGGGTTAAGGACCCAGGGTTGAGGGCAAGGCTGGAGGGTTTTGGACCCAGGGTTGAGGGCAAGGCTGGAGGGTTTTGGTTCCAAGATTGAGGGCAAGGCAGGAGGGTTTTGGACCCTGGGGTGTAGGCCAGGCATGTGGGTGTAAAAGCCAGGGCAGGGATAAGGGCCCAAGATTGAGGGCAAGGCAGGAGGGTATGGTGGAGAGGCCAGGCTGTAGGGTATGGTGGAGAGTCTAGGAGAGCATGGGGGGTACGGGAGGGTGGCTGGACCCTGACTGGTTGGATTTTGCAGCAGCATGGTCCTTGTTATGGAGGGATCTGAGTCTAAGGGCATCTGGATGGACCCCGGGAGTTATTGGGTACCTGCTTGTGTCGCAGGGATGTTGGTGCCCATGTTGCGCCGTGCCCTCCACTCCCCTTTCGCTCATCTCTCCCAGCTCCCCAGCCACCGCAAACATCTGAAGGGGGGGAAAGGCATGTGGGTGTAAAAGCCAGGGCAGGGATAAGGACCTAGGGTCGAGGGCAAGGCTGGAGGGTTTTGGATCTAGGGTTGAGGGCAAGGCTGGAGGGTTTTGGATCCAAGATTGAGGGCAAGGCAGGAGGGTTTTGAACCCAGGGTTGTGGGCCAGGCATGTGGGTGTAAAAGCCAGGGCAGGGATAAGGGCCCAGGGTTGAGGGCAAGGCTGGAAGGTTTTGGATCCATGGTTGAGGGCAAGGCTGGAGGGTTTTGGATACAGGATTGAGGGGAATACTGGAGATCTCAGGACCCAGGGTTGTGGGCCAGGCATGTGGGTGTAAAAGCCAGGGCAGGGTTAAGGACCCAGGGTTGAGGGCAAGGCTGGAGGGTCTTGGATCCAGGGTTGAGGGCAAGGCTGGAGGGTTTTAAATACAGGATTGAGGGGAATACTGGAGATCTCAGGACCCAGGGTTGTGGGCCAGGCATGTGGGTGTAAAAGCCAGGGCAGGGTTAAGGACCCAGGGTTGAGGGCAAGGCTGGAGGGTTTTGGATCCAAGATTGAGGGCAAGGCAGGAGGGTTTTGGACCCTGGGTTGTAGGCCAGGCATGTGGGTGTAAAAGCCAGGGCAGGGATAAGGGCCCAGGGTTGAGGGCAAGGCTGGAAGGTTTTGGATCCATGGTTGAGGGCAAGGCTGGAGGGTTTTGGATACAGGATTGAGGGGAATACTGGAGATCTCAGGACCCAGGGTTGTGGGCCAGGCATGTGGGTGTAAAAGCCAGGGCAGGGTTAAGGACCCAGGGTTGAGGGCAAGGCTGGAGGGTCTTGGATCCAGGGTTGAGGGCAAGGCTGGAGGGTTTTAAATACAGGATTGAGGGGAATACTGGAGATCTCAGGACCCAGGGTTGTGGGCCAGGCATGTGGGTGTAAAAGCCAGGGCAGGGTTAAGGACCCAGGGTTGAGGGCAAGGCTGGAGGGTTTTGGATCCAAGATTGAGGGCAAGGCAGGAGGGTTTTGAACCCAGGGTTGTGGGCCAGGCATGTGGGTGTAAAAGCTAGGGCAGGGATAAGGGCCCAGGGTTGAGGGCAAGGCTGTAGGGTTTTGGATCCAGGGTTGAGGGCAAGGCTGGAGGGTTTTAAATACAGGATTGAGGGGAATACTGGAGATCTCAGGACCCAGGGTTGTGGGTCAGGCATGTCGGTGTAAAAGCCAGGGCAGGGTTAAGGGCCCAGGGTTGAGGGCAAGGCTGTAGGGTTTTGGATCCAGGGTTGAGGGCAAGGCTGGAGGGTTTTAAATACAGGATTGAGGGGAATACTGGAGATCTCAGGACCCAGGGTTGTGGGCCAGGCATGTGGGTGTAAAAGCCAGGGCAGGGTTAAGGACCCAGGGTTGAGGGCAAGGCTGGAGGGTCTTGGATCCAGGGTTGAGGGCAAGGCTGGAGGGTTTTAAATACAGGATTGAGGGGAATACTGGAGATCTCAGGACCCAGGGTTGTGGGCCAGGCATGTGGGTGTAAAAGCCAGGGCAGGGTTAAGGACCCAGGGTCGAGGGCAAGGCTGGAGGGTTTTGGATCCAGGGTTGAGGGCAAGGCTGGAGGGTTTTGGATCCAAGATTGAGGGCAAGGCAGGAGGGTTTTGAACCCAGGGTTGTGGGCCAGGCATGTGGGTGTAAAAGCCAGGGCAGGGATAAGGGCCCAGGGTTGAGGGCAAGGCTGGAGGGTTTTGGATCCATGGTTGAGGGCAAGGCTGGAGGGTTTTGGATACAGGATTGAGGGGAATACTGGAGATCTCAGGACCCAGGGTTGTGGGCCAGGCATGTCGGTGTAAAAGCCAGGGCAGGGTTAAGGACCCAGGGTTGAGGGCAAGGCTGGAGGGTCTTGGATCCAGGGTTGAGGGCAAGGCTGGAGGGTTCTAAATACAGGATTGAGGGGAATACTGGAGATCTCAGGACCTAGGGTTGTGGGCCAGGCATGTGGGTGTAAAAGCCAGGGCAGGGTTAAGGACCCAGGGTTGAGGGCAAGGCTGGAGGGTTTTGGATCCAAGATTTAGGGCAAGGCAGGAGGGTTTTAAATACAAGATTGAGGGGAATACTGGAGATCTCAGGACCCAGGGTTGTGTGCCAGGCATGTTGGTGTAAAAGCCAGGGCAGGGTTAAGGACCCAGGGTTGAGGGCAAGGCTGGAGGGTTTTGGATCCAAGATTGAGGGCAAGGCAGGAGGGTTTTGGACCCTGGGTTGTGGGCCAGGCATGTGGGTGTAAAAGCCAGGGCAGGGATAAGGGCCCATGGTTGAGGGCAAGGCTGGAGGGTTTTGGATCCATGGTTGAGGGCAAGGCTGGAGGGTTTTGGATACAGGATTGAGGGGAATACTGGAGATCTCAGGACCCAGGGTTGTGGGCTAGGCATGTGGGTGTAAAAGCCAGGGCAGGGTTAAGGACCCAGGGTTGAGGGCAAGGCTGGAGGGTCTTGGATCCATGGTTGAGGGCAAGGCTGGAGGGTTTTAAATACAGGATTGAGGGGAATACTAGAGATCTCAGGACCCAGGGTTGTGGGCCAGGCATGTGGGTGTAAAAGCCAGGGCAGGGTTAAGGACCCAGGGTTGAGGGCAAGGCTGGAGGGTTTTGGATCCAAGATTGAGGGCAAGGCTGGAGGGTTTTAAATACAGGATTGAGGGGAATACTGGAGATCTCAGGACCCAGGGTTGTGGGCCAGGCATGTGGGTGTAAAAGCCAGGGCAGGGTTAAGGACCCAGGGTTGAGGGCAAGGCTGGAGGGTCTTGGATCCAGGGTTGAGGGCAAGGCTGGAGGGTTTGAAATACAGGATTGAGGGGAATACTGGAGATCTCAGGACCCAAGGTTGTGGGCCAGGCATGTGGGTGTAAAAGCCAGGGCAGGGTTAAAGACCCAGGGTTGAGGGCAAGGCTGGAGGGTTTTGGATCCAAGATTGAGGGCAAGGCAGGAGGGTTTTGGACCCTGGGTTGTAGGCCAGGCATGTGGGTGTAAAAGCCAGGGCAGGGATAAGGGCCCAGGGTTGAGGGCAAGGCTGTAGGGTTTTGGATCCAGGGTTGAGGGCAAGGCTGGAGGGTTTTAAATACAGGATTGAGGGGAATACTGGAGATCTCAGGACCCAGGGTTGTGGGCCAGGCTGTAGGGTATGGTGGAGAGTCTAGGAGAGCACGGGGGGTACGGGAGGGTGGCTGGACCCTGACTGGTTGGATTTTGCAGCAGCATGGTCCTTGTTATGGAGGGATCTGAGTCAAAGGGCATTAGGATGGACCCCGGGAGTTATTGGGTACCTGCTTGTGTCGCAGGGATGTTGGTGCCCATGTTGCGCCGTGCCCTCCACTCCCCTTTCGCTCATCTCTCCCAGCTCCCCAGCCACCGCAAACATCTGAAGGGGGGGAAAGGCATGTGGGTGTAAAAGCCAGGGCAGGGTTAAGGACCAAGGGTCGAGGGCAAGGCTGGGGGGTTTTGGATCCAGGGTTGAGGGCAAGGCTGGAGGGTTTTGGATCCAAGATTGAGGGCAAGGCAGGAGGGTTTTGAACCCAGGGTTGTGGGCCAGGCATGTGGGTGTAAAAGCCAGGGCAGGGATAAGGACCCAGGGTTGAGGGCAAGGCTGGAGGGTCTTGGATCCAGGGTTGAGGGCAAGGCTGGAGGGTTTGAAATACAGGATTGAGGGGAATACTGGAGATCTCAGGACCCAGGGTTGTAGGCCAGGCATGTGGGTGTAAAAGCCAGGGCAGGGATAAGGGCCCAGGGTTGAGGGCAAGGCTGTAGGGTTTTGGATCCAGGGTTGAGGGCAAGGCTGGAGGGTTTTAAATACAGGATTGAGGGGAATACTGGAGATCTCAGGACCCAGGGTTGTGGGCCAGGCTGTAGGGTATGGTGGAGAGTCTAGGAGAGCACGGGGGGTACGGGAGGGTGGCTGGACCCTGACTGGTTGGATTTTGCAGCAGCATGGTCCTTGTTATGGAGGGATCTGAGTCAAAGGGCATCAGGATGGACCCCGGGAGTTATTGGGTACCTGCTTGTGTCGCAGGGATGTTGGTGCCCATGTTGCGCCGTGCCCTCCACTCCCCTTTCGCTCATCTCTCCCAGCTCCCCAGCCACCGCAAACATCTGAAGGGGGGGAAAGGCATGTGGGTGTAAAAGCCAGGGCAGGGTTAAGGACCAAGGGTCGAGGGCAAGGCTGGGGGGTTTTGGATCCAGGGTTGAGGGCAAGGCTGGGGGGTTTTGGATCCAAGATTGAGGGCAAGGCAGGAGGGTTTTGAACCCAGGGTTGTGGGCCGGGCATGTGGGTGTAAAAGCCAGGGCAGGGATAAGGGCCCAGGGTTGAGGGCAAGGCTGGAGGGTTTTGGATCCATGGTTGAGGGCAAGGCTGGAGGGTTTTGGATACAGGATTGAGGGGAATACTGAGAATCTCAGGACCCAGGGTTGTGGGCTAGGCATGTGGGTGTAAAAGCCAGGGCAGGGTTAAGGACCCAGGGTTGAGGGCAAGGCTGGAGGGTCTTGGATCCAGGGTTGAGTGCAAGGCTGGAGGGTTCTAAATACAGGATTGAGGGGAATACTGGAGATCTCAGGACCCAGGGTTGTGGGCCAGGCATGTGGGTGTAAAAGCCAGGGCAGGGTTAAGGACCCAGGGTTGAGGGCAAGGCTGGAGGGTTTTGGACCCAGGGTTGAGGGCAAGGCTGGAGGGTTTTGGTTCCAAGATTGAGGGCAAGGCAGGAGGGTTTTGGACCCTGGGTTGTAGGCCAGGCATGTGGGTGTAAAAGCCAGGGCAGGGATAAGGGCCCAAGATTGAGGGCAAGGCAGGAGGGTATGGTGGAGAGGCCAGGCTGTAGGGTATGGTGGAGAGTCTAGGAGAGCACGGGGGGTACGGGAGGGTGGCTGGACCCTGACTGGTTGGATTTTGCAGCAGCATGGTCCTTGTTATGGAGGGATCTGAGTCTAAGGGCATCTGGATGGACCCCGGGAGTTATTGGGTACCTGCTTGTGTCGCAGGGATGTTGGTGCCCATGTTGCGCCGTGCCCTCCACTCCCCTTTCGCTCATCTCTCCCAGCTCCCCAGCCACCGCAAACATCTGAAGGGGGGGAAAGGCATGTGGGTGTAAAAGCCAGGGCAGGGATAAGGACCTAGGGTCGAGGGCAAGGCTGGAGGGTTTTGGATCCAGGGTTGAGGGCAAGGCTGGAGGGTTTTGGATCCAAGATTGAGGGCAAGGCAGGAGGGTTTTGAACCCAGGGTTGTGGGCCAGGCATGTGGGTGTAAAAGCCAGGGCAGGGATAAGGGCCCAGGGTTGAGGGCAAGGCTGGAAGGTTTTGGATCCATGGTTGAGGGCAAGGCTGGAGGGTTTTGGATACAGGATTGAGGGGAATACTGGAGATCTCAGGACCCAGGGTTGTGGGCCAGGCATGTGGGTGTAAAAGCCAGGGCAGGGTTAAGGACCCAGGGTTGAGGGCAAGGCTGGAGGGTCTTGGATCCAGGGTTGAGGGCAAGGCTGGAGGGTTTTAAATACAGGATTGAGGGGAATACTGGAGATCTCAGGACCCAGGGTTGTGGGCCAGGCATGTGGGTGTAAAAGCCAGGGCAGGGTTAAGGACCCAGGGTTGAGGGCAAGGCTGGAGGGTTTTGGATCCAAGATTGAGGGCAAGGCAGGAGGGTTTTGGACCCTGGGTTGTAGGCCAGGCATGTGGGTGTAAAAGCCAGGGCAGGGATAAGGGCCCAGGGTTGAGGGCAAGGCTGGAAGGTTTTGGATCCATGGTTGAGGGCAAGGCTGGAGGGTTTTGGATACAGGATTGAGGGGAATACTGGAGATCTCAGGACCCAGGGTTGTGGGCCAGGCATGTTGGTGTAAAAGCCAGGGCAGGGTTAAGGACCCAGGGTTGAGGGCAAGGCTGGAGGGTCTTGGATCCAGGGTTGAGGGCAAGGCTGGAGGGTTTTAAATACAGGATTGAGGGGAATACTGGAGATCTCAGGACCCAGGGTTGTGGGCCAGGCATGTGGGTGTAAAAGCCAGGGCAGGGTTAAGGACCCAGGGTTGAGGGCAAGGCTGGAGGGTCTTGGATCCATGGTTGAGGGCAAGGCTGGAGGGTTTTAAATACAAGATTGAGGGGAATACTGGAGATCTCAGGACCCAGGGTTGTGGGCCAGGCATGTGGGTGTAAAAGCCAGGGCAGGGTTAAGGACCCAGGGTTGAGGGCAAGGCTGGAGGGTTTTGGATCCAAGATTGAGGGCAAGGCTGGAGGGTTTTAAATACAGGATTGAGGGGAATACTGGAGATCTCAGGACCCAGGGTTGTGGGCCAGGCATGTGGGTGTAAAAGCCAGGGCAGTGTTAAGGACCCAGGGTTGAGGGCAAGGCTGGAGGGTCTTGGATCCAGGGTTGAGGGCAAGGCTGGAGGGTTTGAAATACAGGATTGAGGGGAATACTGGAGATCTCAGGACCCAAGGTTGTGGGCCAGGCATGTGGGTGTAAAAGCCAGGGCAGGGTTAAAGACCCAGGGTTGAGGGCAAGGCTGGAGGGTTTTGGATCCAAGATTGAGGGCAAGGCAGGAGGGTTTTGGACCCTAGGTTGTAGGCCATGCATGTGGGTGTAAAAGCCAGGGCAGGGATAAGGGCCCAGGGTTGAGGGCAAGGCTGTAGGGTTTTGGATCCAGGGTTGAGGGCAAGGCTGGAGGGTTTTAAATACAGGATTGAGGGGAATACTGGAGATCTCAGGACCCAGGGTTGTGGGCCAGGCTGTAGGGTATGGTGGAGAGTCTAGGAGAGCACGGGGGGTACGGGAGGGTGGCTGGACCCTGACTGGTTGGATTTTGCAGCAGCATGGTCCTTGTTATGGAGGGATCTGAGTCAAAGGGCATCTGGATGGACCCCGGGAGTTATTGGGTACCTGCTTGTGTCGCAGGGATGTTGGTGCCCATGTTGCGCCGTGCCCTCCACTCCCCTTTCGCTCATCTCTCCCAGCTCCCCAGCCACCGCAAACATCTGAAGGGGGGGAAAGGCATGTGGGTGTAAAAGCCAGGGCAGGGATAAGGACCTAGGGTCGAGGGCAAGGCTGGAGGGTTCTAAATACAGTATTGAGGGGAATACTGGAGATCTCAGGACCCAGGGTTGTGGGCCAGGCATGTGGGTGTAAAAGCCAGGGCAGGGTTAAGGACCCAGGGTTGAGGGCAAGGCTGGAGGGTCTTGGATCCATGGTTGAGGGCAAGGCTGGAGGGTTTTAAATACAGGATTGAAGGGAATACTGGAGATCTCAGGACCCAGGGTTGTGGGCCAGGCATGTGGGTGTAAAAGCCAGGGCAGGGTTAAGGACCCAGGGTTGAGGGCAAGGCTGGAGGGTCTTGGATCCAGGGTTGAGGGCAAGGCTGGAGGGTTTTAAATACAGGATTGAGGGGAATACTGGAGATCTCAGGACCCAGGGTTGTGGGCCAGGCATGTGGGTGTAAAAGCCAGGGCAGGGTTAAGGACCCAGGGTTGAGGGCAAGGCTGGAGGGTTTTGGATCCAAGATTGAGGGCAAGGCAGGAGGGTTTTGGACCCTGGGTTGTAGGCCAGGCATGTGGGTGTAAAAGCCAGGGCAGGGATAAGGGCCCAGGGTTGAGGGCAAGGCTGGAAGGTTTTGGATCCATGGTTGAGGGCAAGGCTGGAGGGTTTTGGATACAGGATTGAGGGGAATACTGGAGATCTCAGGACCCAGGGTTGTGGGCCAGGCATGTGGGTGTAAAAGCCAGGGCAGGGTTAAGGACCCAGGGTTGAGGGCAAGGCTGGAGGGTCTTGGATCCAGGGTTGAGGGCAAGGCTGGAGGGTTTTAAATACAGGATTGAGGGGAATACTGGAGATCTCAGGACCCAGGGTTGTGGGCCAGGCATGTGGGTGTAAAAGCCAGGGCAGGGTTAAGGACCCAGGGTTGAGGGCAAGGCTGGAGGGTTTTGGATCCAAGATTGAGGGCAAGGCAGGAGGGTTTTGAACCCAGGGTTGTGGGCCAGGCATGTGGGTGTAAAAGCCAGGGCAGGGATAAGGGCCCAGGGTTGAGGGCAAGGCTGTAGGGTTTTGGATCCAGGGTTGAGGGCAAGGCTGGAGGGTTTTAAATACAGGATTGAGGGGAATACTGGAGAGCTCAGGACCCAGGGTTGTGGGTCAGGCATGTCGGTGTAAAAGCCAGGGCAGGGTTAAGGGCCCAGGGTTGAGGGCAAGGCTGTAGGGTTTTGGATCCATGGTTGAGGGCAAGGCTGGAGGGTTTTGGATACAGGATTGAGGGGAATACTGGAGATCTCAGGACCCAGGGTTGTGGGCCAGGCATGTGGGTGTAAAAGCCAGGGCAGGGTTAAGGACCAAGGGTTGAGGGCAAGGCTGGAGGGTTTTGGATCCAGGGTTGAGGGCAAGGCTGGAGGGTTTTAAATACAGGATTGAGGGGAATACTGGAGATCTCAGGACCCAGGGTTGTGGGCCAGGCATGTGGGTGTAAAAGCCAGGGCAGGGTTAAGGACCCAGGGTCGAGGGCAAGGCTGGAGGGTTTTGGATCCAAGGTTGAGGGCAAGGCTGGAGGGTTTTGGATCCAAGATTGAGGGCAAGGCAGGAGGGTTTTGAACCCAGGGTTGTGGGCCAGGCATGTGGGTGTAAAAGCCAGGGCAGGGATAAGGGCCCAGGGTTGAGGGCAAGGCTGGAGGGTTTTGGATCCATGGTTGAGGGCAAGGCTGGAGGGTTTTGGATACAGGATTGAGGGGAATACTGGAGATCTCAGGACCCAGGGTTGTGGGCCAGGCATGTCGGTGTAAAAGCCAGGGCAGGGTTAAGGACCCAGGGTTGAGGGCAAGGCTGGAGGGTCTTGGATCCAGGGTTGAGGGCAAGGCTGGAGGGTTCTAAATACAGGATTGAGGGGAATACTGGAGATCTCAGGACCTAGGGTTGTGGGCCAGGCATGTGGGTGTAAAAGCCAGGGCAGGGTTAAGGACCCAGGGTTGAGGGCAAGGCTGGAGGGTTTTGGATCCAAGATTTAGGGCAAGGCAGGAGGGTTTTAAATACAAGATTGAGGGGAATACTGGAGATCTCAGGACCCAGGGTTGTGTGCCAGGCATGTTGGTGTAAAAGCCAGGGCAGGGTTAAGGACCCAGGGTTGAGGGCAAGGCTGGAGGGTTTTGGATCCAAGATTGAGGGCAAGGCAGGAGGGTTTTGGACCCTGGGTTGTGGGCCAGGCATGTGGGTGTAAAAGCCAGGGCAGGGATAAGGGCCCATGGTTGAGGGCAAGGCTGGAGGGTTTTGGATCCATGGTTGAGGGCAAGGCTGGAGGGTTTTGGATACAGGATTGAGGGGAATACTGGAGATCTCAGGACCCAGGGTTGTGGGCTAGGCATGTGGGTGTAAAAGCCAGGGCAGGGTTAAGGACCCAGGGTTGAGGGCAAGGCTGGAGGGTCTTGGATCCATGGTTGAGGGCAAGGCTGGAGGGTTTTAAATACAGGATTGAGGGGAATACTGGAGATCTCAGGACCCAGGGTTGTGGGCCAGGCATGTGGGTGTAAAAGCCAGGGCAGGGTTAAGGACCCAGGGTTGAGGGCAAGGCTGGAGGGTTTTGGATCCAAGATTGAGGGCAAGGCTGGAGGGTTTTAAATACAGGATTGAGGGGAATACTGGAGATCTCAGGACCCAGGGTTGTGGGCCAGGCATGTGGGTGTAAAAGCCAGGGCAGGGTTAAGGACCCAGGGTTGAGGGCAAGGCTGGAGGGTCTTGGATCCAGGGTTGAGGGCAAGGCTGGAGGGTTTGAAATACAGGATTGAGGGGAATACTGGAGATCTCAGGACCCAGGGTTGTGGGCCAGGCATGTGGGTGTAAAAGCCAGGGCAGGGTTAAAGACCCAGGGTTGAGGGCAAGGCTGGAGGGTTTTGGATCCAAGATTGAGGGCAAGGCAGGAGGGTTTTGGACCCTGGGTTGTAGGCCAGGCATGTGGGTGTAAAAGCCAGGGCAGGGATAAGGGCCCAGGGTTGAGGGCAAGGCTGTAGGGTTTTGGATCCATGGTTGAGGGCAAGGCTGGAGGGTTTTAAATACAGGATTGAGGGGAATACTGGAGATCTCAGGACCCAGGGTTGTGGGCCAGGCTGTAGGGTATGGTGGAGAGTCTAGGAGAGCACGGGGGGTACGGGAGGGTGGCTGGACCCTGACTGGTTGGATTTTGCAGCAGCATGGTCCTTGTTATGGAGGGATCTGAGTCAAAGGGCATCATGATGGACCCCGGGAGTTATTGGGTACCTGCTTGTGTCGCAGGATGTTGGTGCCCATGTTGCGCCGTGCCCTCCACTCCCCTTTCGCTCATCTCTCCCAGCTCCCCAGCCACCGCAAACATCTGAAGGGGGGGAAAGGCATGTGGGTGTAAAAGCCAGGGCAGGGTTAAGGACCAAGGGTCGAGGGCAAGGCTGGGGGGTTTTGGATCCAGGGTTGAGGGCAAGGCTGGAGGGTTTTGGATCCAAGATTGAGGGCAAGGCAGGAGGGTTTTGAACCCAGGGTTGTGGGCCAGGCATGTGGGTGTAAAAGCCAGGGCAGGGATAAGGGCCCAGGGTTGAGGGCAAGGCTGGAGGGTTTTGGATCCATGGTTGAGGGCAAGGCTGGAGGGTTTTGGATACAGGATTGAGGGGAATACTGAGAATCTCAGGACCCAGGGTTGTGGGCTAGGCATGTGGGTGTAAAAGCCAGGGCAGGGTTAAGGACCCAGGGTTGAGGGCAAGGCTGGAGGGTCTTGGATCCAGGGTTGAGTGCAAGGCTGGAGGGTTCTAAATACAGGATTGAGGGGAATACTGGAGATCTCAGGCTCCAGGGTTGTGGGCCAGGCATGTGGGTGTAAAAGCCAGGGCAGGGTTAAGGACCCAGGGTTGAGGGCAAGGCTGGAGGGTTTTGGACCCAGGGTTGAGGGCAAGGCTGGAGGGTTTTGGTTCCAAGATTGAGGGCAAGGCAGGAGGGTTTTGGACCCTGGGTTGTAGGCCAGGCATGTGGGTGTAAAAGCCAGGGCAGGGATAAGGGCCCAAGATTGAGGGCAAGGCAGGAGGGTATGGTGGAGAGGCCAGGCTGTAGGGTATGGTGGAGAGTCTAGGAGAGCACGGGGGGTACGGGAGGGTGGCTGGACCCTGACTGGTTGGATTTTGCAGCAGCATGGTCCTTGTTATGGAGGGATCTGAGTCTAAGGGCATCTGGATGGACCCCGGGAGTTATTGGGTACCTGCTTGTGTCGCAGGGATGTTGGTGCCCATGTTGCGCCGTGCCCTCCACTCCCCTTTCGCTCATCTCTCCCAGCTCCCCAGCCACCGCAAACATCTGAAGGGGGGGAAAGGCATGTGGGTGTAAAAGCCAGGGCAGGGATAAGGACCTAGGGTCGAGGGCAAGGCTGGAGGGTTTTGGATCCAGGGTTGAGGGCAAGGCTGGAGGGTTTTGGATCCAAGATTGAGGGCAAGGCAGGAGGGTTTTGAACCCAGGGTTGTGGGCCAGGCATGTGGGTGTAAAAGCCAGGGCAGGGATAAGGGCCCAGGGTTGAGGGCAAGGCTGGAAGGTTTTGGATCCATGGTTGAGGGCAAGGCTGGAGGGTTTTGGATACAGGATTGAGGGGAATACTGGAGATCTCAGGACCCAGGGTTGTGGGCCAGGCATGTGGGTGTAAAAGCCAGGGCAGGGTTAAGGACCCAGGGTTGAGGGCAAGGCTGGAGGGTCTTGGATCCAGGGTTGAGGGCAAGGCTGGAGGGTTTTAAATACAGGATTGAGGGGAATACTGGAGATCTCAGGACCCAGGGTTGTGGGCCAGGCATGTGGGTGTAAAAGCCAGGGCAGGGTTAAGGACCCAGGGTTGAGGGCAAGGCTGGAGGGTTTTGGATCCAAGATTGAGGGCAAGGCAGGAGGGTTTTGGACCCTGGGTTGTAGGCCAGGCATGTGGGTGTAAAAGCCAGGGCAGGGATAAGGGCCCAGGGTTGAGGGCAAGGCTGGAAGGTTTTGGATCCATGGTTGAGGGCAAGGCTGGAGGGTTTTGGATACAGGATTGAGGGGAATACTGGAGATCTCAGGACCCAGGGTTGTGGGCCAGGCATGTTGGTGTAAAAGCCAGGGCAGGGTTAAGGACCCAGGGTTGAGGGCAAGGCTGGAGGGTCTTGGATCCAGGGTTGAGGGCAAGGCTGGAGGGTTTTAAATACAGGCCTGAGGGGAATACTGGAGATCTCAGGACCCAGGGTTGTGGGCCAGGCATGTGGGTGTAAAAGCCAGGGCAGGGTTAAGGACCCAGGGTTGAGGGCAAGGCTGGAGGGTCTTGGATCCATGGTTGAGGGCAAGGCTGGAGGGTTTTAAATACAGGATTGAGGGGAATACTGGAGATCTCAGGACCCAGGGTTGTGGGCCAGGCATGTGGGTGTAAAAGCCAGGGCAGGGTTAAGGACCCAGGGTTGAGGGCAAGGCTGGAGGGTTTTGGATCCAAGATTGAGGGCAAGGCTGGAGGGTTTTAAATACAGGATTGAGGGGAATACTGGAGATCTCAGGACCCAGGGTTGTGGGCCAGGCATGTGGGTGTAAAAGCCAGGGCAGGGTTAAGGACCCAGGGTTGAGGGCAAGGCTGGAGGGTCTTGGATCCAGGGTTGAGGGCAAGGCTGGAGGGTTTGAAATACAGGATTGAGGGGAATACTGGAGATCTCAGGACCCAGGGTTGTGGGCCAGGCATGTGGGTGTAAAAGCCAGGGCAGGGTTAAAGACCCAGGGTTGAGGGCAAGGCTGGAGGGTTTTGGATCCAAGATTGAGGGCAAGGCAGGAGGGTTTTGGACCCTGGGTTGTAGGCCAGGCATGTGGGTGTAAAAGCCAGGGCAGGGATAAGGGCCCAGGGTTGAGGGCAAGGCTGTAGGGTTTTGGATCCAGGGTTGAGGGCAAGGCTGGAGGGTTTTAAATACAGGATTGAGGGGAATACTGGAGATCTCAGGACCCAGGGTTGTGGGCCAGGCTGTAGGGTATGGTGGAGAGTCTAGGAGAGCACGGGGGGTACGGGAGGGTGGCTGGACCCTGACTGGTTGGATTTTGCAGCAGCATGGTCCTTGTTATGGAGGGATCTGAGTCAAAGGGCATCAGGATGGACCCCGGGAGTTATTGGGTACCTGCTTGTGTCGCAGGGATGTTGGTGCCCATGTTGCGCCGTGCCCTCCACTCCCCTTTCGCTCATCTCTCCCAGCTCCCCAGCCACCGCAAACATCTGAAGGGGGGGAAAGGCATGTGGGTGTAAAAGCCAGGGCAGGGTTAAGGACCAAGGGTCGAGGGCAAGGCTGGGGGGTTTTGGATCCAGGGTTGAGGGCAAGGCTGGAGGGTTTTGGATCCAAGATTGAGGGCAAGGCAGGAGGGTTTTGAACCCAGGGTTGTGGGCCAGGCATGTGGGTGTAAAAGCCAGGGCAGGGATAAGGGCCCAGGGTTGAGGGCAAGGCTGGAGGGTTTTGGATCCATGGTTGAGGGCAAGGCTGGAGGGTTTTGGATACAGGATTGAGGGGAATACTGAGAATCTCAGGACCCAGGGTTGTGGGCTAGGCATGTGGGTGTAAAAGCCAGGGCAGGGTTAAGGACCCAGGGTTGAGGGCAAGGCTGGAGGGTCTTGGATCCAGGGTTGAGTGCAAGGCTGGAGGGTTCTAAATACAGGATTGAGGGGAATACTGGAGATCTCAGGACCCAGGGTTGTGGGCCAGGCATGTGGGTGTAAAAGCCAGGGCAGGGTTAAGGACCCAGGGTTGAGGGCAAGGCTGGAGGGTTTTGGACCCAGGGTTGAGGGCAAGGCTGGAGGGTTTTGGTTCCAAGATTGAGGGCAAGGCAGGAGGGTTTTGGACCCTGGGTTGTAGGCCAGGCATGTGGGTGTAAAAGCCAGGGCAGGGATAAGGGCCCAAGATTGAGGGCAAGGCAGGAGGGTATGGTGGAGAGGCCAGGCTGTAGGGTATGGTGGAGAGTCTAGGAGAGCACGGGGGGTACGGGAGGGTGGCTGGACCCTGACTGGTTGGATTTTGCAGCAGCATGGTCCTTGTTATGGAGGGATCTGAGTCTAAGGGCATCTGGATGGACCCCGGGAGTTATTGGGTACCTGCTTGTGTCGCAGGGATGTTGGTGCCCATGTTGCGCCGTGCCCTCCACTCCCCTTTCGCTCATCTCTCCCAGCTCCCCAGCCACCGCAAACATCTGAAGGGGGGGAAAGGCATGTGGGTGTAAAAGCCAGGGCAGGGATAAGGACCTAGGGTCGAGGGCAAGGCTGGAGGGTTTTGGATCCAGGGTTGAGGGCAAGGCTGGAGGGTTTTGGATCCAAGATTGAGGGCAAGGCAGGAGGGTTTTGAACCCGGGGTTGTGGGCCAGGCATGTGGGTGTAAAAGCCAGGGCAAGTATAAGGGCCCAGGGTTGAGGGCAAGGCTGGAAGGTTTTGGATCCATGGTTGAGGGCAAGGCTGGAGGGTTTTGGATACAGGATTGAGGGGAATACTGGAGATCTCAGGACCCAGGGTTGTGGGCCAGGCATGTGGGTGTAAAAGCCAGGGCAGGGTTAAGGACCCAGGGTTGAGGGCAAGGCTGGAGGGTCTTGGATCCAGGGTTGAGGGCAAGGCTGGAGGGTTTTAAATACATGATTGAGGGGAATACTGGAGATCTCAGGACCCAGGGTTGTGGGCCAGGCATGTGGGTGTAAAAGCCAGGGCAGGGTTAAGGACCCAGGGTTGAGGGCAAGGCTGGAGGGTTTTGGATCCAAGATTGAGGGCAAGGCAGGAGGGTTTTGGACCCTGGGGTGTAGGCCAGGCATGTGGGTGTAAAAGCCAGGGCAGGGATAAGGGCCCAGGGTTGAGGGCAAGGCTGGAAGGTTTTGGATCCATGGTTGAGGGCAAGGCTGGAGGGTTTTGGATACAGGATTGAGGGGAATACTGGAGATCTCAGGACCCAGGGTTGTGGGCCAGGCATGTTGGTGTAAAAGCCAGGGCAGGGTTAAGGACCCAGGGTTGAGGGCAAGGCTGGAGGGTCTTGGATCCAGGGTTGAGGGCAAGGCTGGAGGGTTTTAAATACAGGATTGAGGGGAATACTGGAGATCTCAGGACCCAGGGTTGTGGGCCAGGCATGTGGGTGTAAAAGCCAGGGCAGGGTTAAGGACCCAGGGTTGAGGGCAAGGCTGGAGGGTTTTGGATCCAAGATTGAGGGCAAGGCAGGAGGGTTTTGAACCCAGGGTTGTGGGCCAGGCATGTGGGTGTAAAAGCCAGGGCAGGGATAAGGGCCCAGGGTTGAGGGCAAGGCTGTAGGGTTTTGGATCCAGGGTTGAGGGCAAGGCTGGAGGGTTTTAAATACAGGATTGAGGGGAATACTGGAGATCTCAGGACCCAGGGTTGTGGGTCAGGCATGTCGGTGTAAAAGCCAGGGCATGGTTAAGGGCCCAGGGTTGAGGGCAAGGCTGTAGGGTTTTGGATCCTGGGTTGAGGGCAAGGCTGGAGGGTTTTGGATACAGGATTGAGGGGAATACTGGAGATCTCAGGACCCAGGGTTGTGGGCCAAGCATGTGGGTGTAAAAGCCAGGGCAGGGTTAAGGACCCAGGGTTGAGGGCAAGGCTGGAGGGTTTTGGATCCAAGATTGAGGGCAAGGCAGGAGGGTTTTGAACCCAGGGTTGTGGACCAGGCATGTGGGTGTAAAAGCCAGGGCAGGGATAAGGGCCCAGGGTTGAGGGCAAGGCTGGAGGGTTTTGGATCCATGGTTGAGGGCAAGGCTGGAGGGTTTTAAATACAAGATTGAGGGGAATACTGGAGATCTCAGGACCCAGGGTTGTGGGCCAGGCATGTCGGTGTAAAAGCCAGGGCAGGGTTAAGGACCCAGGGTTGAGGGCAAGGCTGGAGGGTCTTGGATCCAGGGTTGAGGGCAAGGCTGGAGGGTTCTAAATACAGGATTGAGGGGAATACTGGAGATCTCAGGACCTAGGGTTGTGGGCCAGGCATGTGGGTGTAAAAGCCAGGGCAGGGTTAAGGACCCAGGGTTGAGGGCAAGGCTGGAGGGTTTTGGATCCAAGATTTAGGGCAAGGCAGGAGGGTTTTAAATACAAGATTGAGGGGAATACTGGAGATCTCAGGACCCAGGGTTGTGGGCCAGGCATGTGGGTGTAAAAGCCAGGGCAGGGATAAGGACCTAGGGTCGAGGGCAAGGCTGGAGGGTTTTGGATCCAGGGTTGAGGGCAAGGCTGGAGGGTTTTGGATCCAAGATTGAGGGCAAGGCAGGAGGGTTTTGAACCCGGGGTTGTGGGCCAGGCATGTGGGTGTAAAAGCCAGGGCAGGGATAAGGGCCCAGGGTTGAGGGCAAGGCTGGAAGGTTTTGGATCCATGGTTGAGGGCAAGGCTGGAGGGTTTTGGATACAGGATTGAGGGGAATACTGGAGATCTCAGGACCCAGGGTTGTGGGCCAGGCATGTGGGTGTAAAAGCCAGGGCAGGGTTAAGGACCCAGGGTTGAGGGCAAGGCTGGAGGGTCTTGGATCCAGGGTTGAGGGCAAGGCTGGAGGGTTTTAAATACATGATTGAGGGGAATACTGGAGATCTCAGGACCCAGGGTTGTGGGCCAGGCATGTGGGTGTAAAAGCCAGGGCAGGGTTAAGGACCCAGGGTTGAGGGCAAGGCTGGAGGGTTTTGGATCCAAGATTGAGGGCAAGGCAGGAGGGTTTTGGACCCTGGGTTGTAGGCCAGGCATGTGGGTGTAAAAGCCAGGGCAGGGATAAGGGCCCAGGGTTGAGGGCAAGGCTGGAAGGTTTTGGATCCATGGTTGAGGGCAAGGCTGGAGGGTTTTGGATACAGGATTGAGGGGAATACTGGAGATCTCAGGACCCAGGGTTGTGGGCCAGGCATGTTGGTGTAAAAGCCAGGGCAGGGTTAAGGACCCAGGGTTGAGGGCAAGGCTGGAGGGTCTTGGATCCAGGGTTGAGGGCAAGGCTGGAGGGTTTTAAATACAGGATTGAGGGGAATACTGGAGATCTCAGGACCCAGGGTTGTGGGCCAGGCATGTGGGTGTAAAAGCCAGGGCAGGGTTAAGGACCCAGGGTTGAGGGCAAGGCTGGAGGGTTTTGGATCCAAGATTGAGGGCAAGGCAGGAGGGTTTTGAACCCAGGGTTGTGGGCCTGGCATGTGGGTGTAAAAGCCAGGGCAGGGATAAGGGCCCAGGGTTGAGGGCAAGGCTGTAGGGTTTTGGATCCAGGGTTGAGGGCAAGGCTGGAGGGTTTTAAATACAGGATTGAGGGGAATACTGGAGATCTCAGGACCCAGGGTTGTGGGTCAGGCATGTCGGTGTAAAAGCCAGGGCATGGTTAAGGGCCCAGGGTTGAGGGCAAGGCTGTAGGGTTTTGGATCCTGGGTTGAGGGCAAGGCTGGAGGGTTTTGGATACAGGATTGAGGGGAATACTGGAGATCTCAGGACCCAGGGTTGTGGGCCAAGCATGTGGGTGTAAAAGCCAGGGCAGGGTTAAGGACCCAGGGTTGAGGGCAAGGCTGGAGGGTTTTGGATCCAAGATTGAGGGCAAGGCAGGAGGGTTTTGAACCCAGGGTTGTGGACCAGGCATGTGGGTGTAAAAGCCAGGGCAGGGATAAGGGCCCAGGGTTGAGGGCAAGGCTGGAGGGTTTTGGATCCATGGTTGAGGGCAAGGCTGGAGGGTTTTAAATACAAGATTGAGGGGAATACTGGAGATCTCAGGACCCAGGGTTGTGGGCCAGGCATGTCGGTGTAAAAGCCAGGGCAGGGTTAAGGACCCAGGGTTGAGGGCAAGGCTGGAGGGTCTTGGATCCAGGGTTGAGGGCAAGGCTGGAGGGTTCTAAATACAGGATTGAGGGGAATACTGGAGATCTCAGGACCTAGGGTTGTGGGCCAGGCATGTGGGTGTAAAAGCCAGGGCAGGGTTAAGGACCCAGGGTTGAGGGCAAGGCTGGAGGGTTTTGGATCCAAGATTTAGGGCAAGGCAGGAGGGTTTTAAATACAAGATTGAGGGGAATACTGGAGATCTCAGGACCCAGGGTTGTGTGCCAGGCATGTTGGTGTAAAAGCCAGGGCAGGGTTAAGGACCCAGGGTTGAGGGCAAGGCTGGAGGGTCTTGGATCCAAGATTGAGGGCAAGGCAGGAGGGTTTTGGACCTTGGGTTGTGGGCCAGGCATGTGGGTGTAAAAGCCAGGGCAGGGATAAGGGCCCATGGTTGAGGGCAAGGCTGGAGGGTTTTGGATCCATGGTTGAGGGCAAGGCTGGAGGGTTTTTTATACAGGATTGAGGGGAATACTGGAGATCTCAGGACCCAGGGTTGTGGGCCAGGCATGTGGGTGTAAAAGCCAGGGCAGGGTTAAGGACCCAGGGTTGAGGGCAAGGCTGGAGGGTCTTGGATCCATGGTTGAGGGCAAGGCTGGAGGGTTTTAAATACAGGATTGAGGGGAATACTGGAGATCTCAGGACCCAGGTTGTGGGCCAGGCATGTGGGTGTAAAAGCCAGGGCAGGGTTAAGGACCCAGGGTTGAGGGCAAGGCTGGAGGGTTTTGGATCCAAGATTGAGGGCAAGGCTGGAGGGTTTTAAATACAGGATTGAGGGGAATACTGGAGATCTCAAGACCCAGGGTTGTGGGCCAGGCATGTGGGTGTAAAAGCCAGGGCAGGGTTAAGGACCCAGGGTTGAGGGCAAGGCTGGAGGGTCTTGGATCCAGGGTTGAGGGCAAGGCTGGAGGGTTTGAAATACAGGATTGAGGGGAATACTGGAGATCTCAGGACCCAGGGTTGTGGGCCAGGCATGTGGGTGTAAAAGCCAGGGCAGGGTTAAAGACCCAGGGTTGAGGGCAAGGCTGGAGGGTTTTGGATCCAAGATTGAGGGCAAGGCAGGAGGGTTTTGGACCCTGGGTTGTAGGCCAGGCATGTGGGTGTAAAAGCCAGGGCAGGGATAAGGGCCCAGGGTTAAGGGCAAGGCTGTAGGGTTTTGGATCCAGGGTTGAGGGCAAGGCTGGAGGGTTTTAAATACAGGATTGAGGGGAATACTGGAGATCTCAGGACCCAGGGTTGTGGGCCAGGCTGTAGGGTATGGTGGAGAGTCTAGGAGAGCACGGGGGGTACGGGAGGGTGGCTGGACCCTGACTGGTTGGATTTTGCAGCAGCATGGTCCTTGTTATGGAGGGATCTGAGTCAAAGGGCATCAGGATGGACCCCGGGAGTTATTGGGTACCTGCTTGTGTCGCAGGGATGTTGGTGCCCATGTTGCGCCGTGCCCTCCACTCCCCTTTCGCTCATCTCTCCCAGCTCCCCAGCCACCGCAAACATCTGAAGGGGGGGAAAGGCATGTGGGTGTAAAAGCCAGGGCAGGGTTAAGGACCCAGGGTCGAGGGCAAGGCTGGGGGGTTTTGGATCCAGGGTTGAGGGCAAGGCTGGAGGGTTTTGGATCCAAGATTGAGGGCAAGGCAGGAGGGTTTTGAACCCAGGGTTGTGGGCCAGGCATGTGGGTGTAAAAGCCAGGGCAGGGATAAGGGCCCAGGGTTGAGGGCAAGGCTGGAGGGTTTTGGATCCATGGTTGAGGGCAAGGCTGGAGGGTTTTGGATACAGGATTGAGGGGAATACTGAGAATCTCAGGACCCAGGGTTGTGGGCTAGGCATGTGGGTGTAAAAGCCAGGGCAGGGTTAAGGACCCAGGGTTGAGGGCAAGGCTGGAGGGTCTTGGATCCAGGGTTGAGTGCAAGGCTGGAGGGTTCTAAATACAGGATTGAGGGGAATACTGGAGATCTCAGGACCCAGGGTTGTGGGCCAGGCATGTGGGTGTAAAAGCCAGGGCAGGGTTAAGGACCCAGGGTTGAGGGCAAGGCTGGAGGGTTTTGGACCCAGGGTTGAGGGCAAGGCTGGAGGGTTTTGGTTCCAAGATTGAGGGCAAGGCAGGAGGGTTTTGGACCCTGGGTTGTAGGCCAGGCATGTGGGTGTAAAAGCCAGGGCAGGGATAAGGGCCCAAGATTGAGGGCAAGGCAGGAGGGTATGGTGGAGAGGCCAGGCTGTAGGGTATGGTGGAGAGTCTAGGAGAGCACGGGGGGTACGGGAGGGTGGCTGGACCCTGACTGGTTGGATTTTGCAGCAGCATGGTCCTTGTTATGGAGGGATCTGAGTCTAAGGGCATCTGGATGGACCCCGGGAGTTATTGGGTACCTGCTTGTGTCGCAGGGATGTTGGTGCCCATGTTGCGCCGTGCCCTCCACTCCCCTTTCGCTCATCTCTCCCAGCTCCCCAGCCACCGCAAACATCTGAAGGGGGGGAAAGGCATGTGGGTGTAAAAGCCAGGGCAGGGATAAGGACCTAGGGTCGAGGGCAAGGCTGGAGGGTTTTGGATCCAGGGTTGAGGGCAAGGCTGGAGGGTTTTGGATCCAAGATTGAGGGCAAGGCAGGAGGGTTTTGAACCCAGGGTTGTGGGCCAGGCATGTGGGTGTAAAAGCCAGGGCAGGGATAAGGGCCCAGGGTTGAGGGCAAGGCTGGAAGGTTTTGGATCCATGGTTGAGGGCAAGGCTGGAGGGTTTTGGATACAGGATTGAGGGGAATACTGGAGACCTCAGGACCCAGGGTTGTGGGCTAGGCATGTGGGTGTAAAAGCCAGGGCAGGGTTAAGGACCCAGGGTTGAGGGCAAGGCTGGAGGGTCTTGGATCCAGGGTTGAGGGCAAGGCTGGAGGGTTTTAAATACAGGATTGAGGGGAATACTGGAGATCTCAGGACCTAGGGTTGTGGGCCAGGCATGTGGGTGTAAAAGCCAGGGCAGGGTTAAGGACCCAGGGTTGAGGGCAAGGCTGGAGGGTTTTGGATCCAAGATTGAGGGCAAGGCAGGAGGGTTTTGGACCCTGGGTTGTAGGCCAGGCATGTGGGTGTAAAAGCCAGGGCAGGGATAAGGGCCCAGGGTTGAGGGCAAGGCTGGAAGGTTTTGGATCCATGGTTGAGGGCAAGGCTGGAGGGTTTTGGATACAGGATTGAGGGGAATACTGGAGATCTCAGGACCCAGGGTTGTGGGCCAGGCATGTGGGTGTAAAAGCCAGGGCAGGGTTAAGGACCCAGGGTTGAGGGCAAGGCTGGAGGGTCTTGGATCCAGGGTTGAGGGCAAGGCTGGAGGGTTTTAAATACAGGATTGAGGGGAATACTGGAGATCTCAGGACCCAGGGTTGTGGGCCAGGCATGTGGTTGTAAAAGCCAGGGCAGGGTTAAGGACCCAGGGTTGAGGGCAAGGCTGGAGGGTTTTGGATCCAAGATTGAGGGCAAGGCAGGAGGGTTTTGAACCCAGGGTTGTGGGCCAGGCATGTGGGTGTAAAAGCCAGGGCAGGGATAAGGGCCCAGGGTTGAGGGCAAGGCTGTAGGGTTTTGGATCCAGGGTTGAGGGCAAGGCTGGAGGGTTTTAAATACAGGATTGAGGGGAATACTGGAGATCTCAGGACCCAGGGTTGTGGGTCAGGCATGTCGGTGTAAAAGCCAGGGCAGGGATAAGGGCCCAGGGTTGAGGGCAAGGCTGTAGGGTTTTGGATCCAGGGTTGAGGGCAAGGCTGGAGGGTTTTGGATACAGGATTGAGGGGAATACTGGAGATCTCAGGACCCAGGGTTGTGGGTCAGGCATGTCGGTGTAAAAGCCAGGGCAGGGTTAAGGGCCCAGGGTTGAGGGCAAGGCTGGAGGGTCTTGGATCCAGGGTTGAGTGCAAGGCTGGAGGGTTCTAAATACAGGATTGAGGGGAATACTGGAGATCTCAGGACCCAGGGTTGTGGGCCAGGCATGTGGGTGTAAAAGCCAGGGCAGGGTTAAGGACCCAGGGTTGAGGGCAAGGCTGGAGGGTTTTGGACCCAGGGTTGAGGGCAAGGCTGGAGGGTTTTGGTTCCAAGATTGAGGGCAAGGCAGGAGGGTTTTGGACCCTGGGTTGTAGGCCAGGCATGTGGGTGTAAAAGCCAGGGCAGGGATAAGGGCCCAAGATTGAGGGCAAGGCAGGAGGGTATGGTGGAGAGGCCAGGCTGTAGGGTATGGTGGAGAGTCTAGGAGAGCACGGGGGGTACGGGAGGGTGGCTGGACCCTGACTGGTTGGATTTTGCAGCAGCATGGTCCTTGTTATGGAGGGATCTGAGTCTAAGGGCATCTGGATGGACCCCGGGAGTTATTGGGTACCTGCTTGTGTCGCAGGGATGTTGGTGCCCATGTTGCGCCGTGCCCTCCACTCCCCTTTCGCTCATCTCTCCCAGCTCCCCAGCCACCGCAAACATCTGAAGGGGGGGAAAGGCATGTGGGTGTAAAAGCCAGGGCAGGGATAAGGACCTAGGGTCGAGGGCAAGGCTGGAGGGTTTTGGATCCAGGGTTGAGGGCAAGGCTGGAGGGTTTTGGATCCAAGATTGAGGGCAAGGCAGGAGGGTTTTGAACCCAGGGTTGTGGGCCAGGCATGTGGGTGTAAAAGCCAGGGCAGGGATAAGGGCCCAGGGTTGAGGGCAAGGCTGGAAGGTTTTGGATCCATGGTTGAGGGCAAGGCTGGAGGGTTTTGGATACAGGATTGAGGGGAATACTGGAGACCTCAGGACCCAGGGTTGTGGGCTAGGCATGTGGGTGTAAAAGCCAGGGCAGGGTTAAGGACCCAGGGTTGAGGGCAAGGCTGGAGGGTCTTGGATCCAGGGTTGAGGGCAAGGCTGGAGGGTTTTAAATACAGGATTGAGGGGAATACTGGAGATCTCAGGACCTAGGGTTGTGGGCCAGGCATGTGGGTGTAAAAGCCAGGGCAGGGTTAAGGACCCAGGGTTGAGGGCAAGGCTGGAGGGTTTTGGATCCAAGATTGAGGGCAAGGCAGGAGGGTTTTGGACCCTGGGTTGTAGGCCAGGCATGTGGGTGTAAAAGCCAGGGCAGGGATAAGGGCCCAGGGTTGAGGGCAAGGCTGGAAGGTTTTGGATCCATGGTTGAGGGCAAGGCTGGAGGGTTTTGGATACAGGATTGAGGGGAATACTGGAGATCTCAGGACCCAGGGTTGTGGGCCAGGCATGTGGGTGTAAAAGCCAGGGCAGGGTTAAGGACCCAGGGTTGAGGGCAAGGCTGGAGGGTCTTGGATCCAGGGTTGAGGGCAAGGCTGGAGGGTTTTAAATACAGGATTGAGGGGAATACTGGAGATCTCAGGACCCAGGGTTGTGGGCCAGGCATGTGGTTGTAAAAGCCAGGGCAGGGTTAAGGACCCAGGGTTGAGGGCAAGGCTGGAGGGTTTTGGATCCAAGATTGAGGGCAAGGCAGGAGGGTTTTGAACCCAGGGTTGTGGGCCAGGCATGTGGGTGTAAAAGCCAGGGCAGGGATAAGGGCCCAGGGTTGAGGGCAAGGCTGTAGGGTTTTGGATCCAGGGTTGAGGGCAAGGCTGGAGGGTTTTAAATACAGGATTGAGGGGAATACTGGAGATCTCAGGACCCAGGGTTGTGGGTCAGGCATGTCGGTGTAAAAGCCAGGGCAGGGTTAAGGGCCCAGGGTTGAGGGCAAGGCTGTAGGGTTTTGGATCCAGGGTTGAGGGCAAGGCTGGAGGGTTTTGGATACAGGATTGAGGGGAATACTGGAGATCTCAGGACCCAGGGTTGTGGGCCAGGCATGTGGGTGTAAAAGCCAGGGCAGGGTTAAGGACCCAGGGTTGAGGGCAAGGCTGGAGGGTCTTGGATCCAGGGTTGAGGGCAAGGCTGGAGGGTTTTAAATACAGGATTGAGGGGAATACTGGAGATCTCAGGACCCAGGGTTGTGGGCCAGGCATGTGGGTGTAAAAGCCAGGGCAAGGTTAAGGACCCAGGGTCGAGGGCAAGGCTGGAGGGTTTTGGATCCAGGGTTGAGGGCAAGGCTGGAGGGTTTTAAATACAAGATTGAGGGGAATACTGGAGATCTCAGGACCCAGGGTTGTGTGCCAGGCATGTTGGTGTAAAAGCCAGGGCAGGGTTAAGGACCCAGGGTTGAGGGCAAGGCTGGAGGGTTTTGGATCCAAGATTGAGGGCAAGGCAGGAGGGTTTTGGACCCTGGGTTGTGGGCCAGGCATGTGGGTGTAAAAGCCAGGGCAGGGATAAGGGCCCAGGGTTGAGGGCAAGGCTGGAGGGTTTTGGATCCATGGTTGAGGGCAAGGCTGGAGGGTTTTGGATACAGGATTGAGGGGAATACTGGAGATCTCAGGACCCAGGGTTGTGGGCCAGGCATGTCGGTGTAAAAGCCAGGGTAGGGTCAAGGACCCAGGGTTGAGGGCAAGGCTGGAGGGTCTTGGATCCAGGGTTGAGGGCAAGGCTGGAGGGTTCTAAATACAGGATTGAGGGGAATACTGGAGATCTCAGGACCTAGGGTTGTGGGCAAGGCATGCGGGTGTAAAAGCCAGGGCAGGGTTAAGGACCCAGGGTTGAGGGCAAGGCTGGAGGGTTTTGGATCCAAGATTTAGGGCAAGGCATGAGGGTTTTAAATACAAGATTGAGGGGAATACTGGAGATCTCAGGACCCAGGGTTGTGTGCCAGGCATGTTGGTGTAAAAGCCAGGGCAGGGTTAAGGACCCAGGGTTGAGGGCAAGGCTGGAGGGTTTTGGATCCAAGATTGAGGGCAAGGCAGGAGGGTTTTGGACCCTGGGTTGTGGGCCAGGCATGTGGGTGTAAAAGCCAGGGCAGGGATAAGGGCCCATGGTTGAGGGCAAGGCTGGAGGGTTTTGGATCCATGGTTGAGGGCAAGGCTGGAGGGTTTTGGATACAGGATTGAGGGGAATACTGGAGATCTCAGGACCCAGGGTTGTGGGCCAGGCATGTGGGTGTAAAAGCCAGGGCAGGGTTAAGGACCCAGGGTTGAGGGCAAGGCTGGAGGGTCTTGGATCCATGGTTGAGTGCAAGGCTGGAGGGTTTTAAATACAGGATTGAGGGGAATACTGGAGATCTCAGGACCCAGGGTTGTGGGCCAGGCATGTGGGTGTAAAAGCCAGGGCAGGGTTAAGGACCCAGGGTTGAGGGCAAGGCTGGAGGGTTTTGGATCCAAGATTGAGGGCAAGGCTGGAGGGTTTTAAATACAGGATTGAGGGGAATACTGGAGATCTCAGGACCCAGGGTTGTGGGCCAGGCATGTGGGTGTAAAAGCCAGGGCAGGGTTAAGGACCCAGGGTTGAGGGCAAGGCTGGAGGGTTTTGGACCCAGGGTTGAGGGCAAGGCTGGAGGGTTTTGGTTCCAAGATTGAGGGCAAGGCAAGAGGGTTTTGGACCCTGGGTTGTAGGCCAGGCATGTGGGTGTAAAAGCCCGGGCAGAAATAAGGGCCCAAGATTGAGGGCAAGGCAGGAGGGTATGGTGGAGAGGCCAGGCTGTAGGGTATGGTGGAGAGTCTAGGAGAGCACGGGGGGTACGGGAGGGTGGCTGGACCCTGACTGGTTGGATTTTGCAGCAGCATGGTCCTTGTTATGGAGGGATCTGAGTCTAAGGGCATCTGGATGGACCCCGGGAGTTATTGGGTACCTGCTTGTGTTGCAGGGATGTTGGTGCCCATGTTGCGCCGTGCCCTCCACTCCCCTTTCGCTCATCTCTCCCAGCTCCGCAGCCACCGCAAACATCTGAAGGGGGGGAAAGGCATGTGGGTGTAAAAGCCAGGGCAGGGATAAGGACCTAGGGTCGAGGGCAAGGCTGGAGGGTTTTGGATCCAGGGTTGAGGGCAAGGCTGGAGGGTTTTAAATACAGGATTGAGGGGAATACTGGAGATCTCAAGACCCAGGGTTGTGGGTCAGGCATGTCGGTGTAAAAGCCAGGGCATGGTTAAGGGCCCATGGTTGAGGGCAAGGCTGTAGGGTTTTGGATCCAGGGTTGAGGGCAAGGCTGGAGGGTTTTGGATACAGGATTGAGGGGAATACTGGAGATCTCAGGACCCAGGGTTGTGGGCCAAGCATGTGGGTGTAAAAGCCAGGGCAGGGTTAAGGACCCAGGGTTGAGGGCAAGGCTGGAGGGTTTTAAATACAGGATTGAGGGGAATACTGGAGATCTCAGGACCCAGGGTTGTGGGCCAGGCATGTGGGTGTAAAAGCCAGGGCAGGGTTAAGGACCCAGGGTCGAGGGCAAGGCTGGAGGGTTTTGGATCCAGGGTTGAGGGCAAGGCTGGAGGGTTTTGGATCCAAGATTGAGGGCAAGGCAGGAGGGTTTTGAACCAAGGGTTGTGGACCAGGCATGTGGGTGTAAAAGCCAGGGCAGGGATAAGGGCCCAGGGTTGAGGGCAAGGCTGGAGGGTTTTGGATCCATGGTTGAGGGCAAGGCTGGAGGGTTTTGGATACAGGATTGAGGGGAATACTGGAGATCTCAGGACCCAGGGTTGTGGGCCAAGCATGTGGGTGTAAAAGCCAGGGCAGGGTTAAGGACCCAGGGTTGAGGGCAAGGTTGGAGGGTCTTGGATCCAGGGTTGAGGGCAAGGCTGGAGGGTTCTAAATACAGGATTGAGGGGAATACTGGAGATCTCAGGACCTAGGGTTGTGGGCCAGGCATGTGGGTGTAAAAGCCAGGGCAGGGTTAAGGACCCAGGGTTGCGGGCAAGGCTGGAGGGTTTTGGATCCAAGATTTAGGGCAAGGCAGGAGGGTTTTAAATACAAGATTGAGGGGAATACTGGAGATCTCAGGACCCAGGGTTGTGTGCCAGGCATGTTGGTGTAAAAGCCAGGGCAGGGTTAAGGACCCAGGGTTGAGGGCAAGGCTGGAGGGTTTTGGATCCAAGATTGAGGGCAAGGCAGGAGGGTTTTGGACCCTGGGTTGTGGGCCAGGCATGTGGGTGTAAAAGCCAGGGCAGGGATAAGGGCCCATGGTTGAGGGCAAGGCTGGAGGGTTTTGGATCCATGGTTGAGGGCAAGGCTGGAGGGTTTTTTATACAGGATTGAGGGGAATACTGGAGATCTCAGGACCCAGGGTTGTGGGCCAGGCATGTGGGTGTAAAAGCCAGGGCAGGGTTAAGGACCCAGGGTTGAGGGCAAGGCTGGAGGGTCTTGGATCCATGGTTGAGGGCAAGGCTGGAGGGTTTTAAATACAGGATTGAGGGGAATACTGGAGATCTCAGGACCCAGGGTTGTGGGCCAGGCATGTGGGTGTAAAAGCCAGGGCAGGGTTAAGGACCCAGGGTTGAGGGCAAGGCTGGAGGGTTTTGGATCCAAGATTGAGGGCAAGGCTGGAGGGTTTTAAATACAGGATTGAGGGGAATACTGGAGATCTCAAGACCCAGGGTTGTGGGCCAGGCATGTGGGTGTAAAAGCCAGGGCAGGGTTAAGGACCCAGGGTTGAGGGCAAGGCTGGAGGGTCTTGGATCCAGGGTTGAGGGCAAGGCTGGAGGGTTTGAAATACAGGATTGAGGGGAATACTGGAGATCTCAGGACCCAGGGTTGTGGGCCAGGCATGTGGGTGTAAAAGCCAGGGCAGGGTTAAAGACCCAGGGTTGAGGGCAAGGCTGGAGGGTTTTGGATCCAAGATTGAGGGCAAGGCAGGAGGGTTTTGGACCCTGGGTTGTAGGCCAGGCATGTGGGTGTAAAAGCCAGGGCAGGGATAAGGGCCCAGGGTTGAGGGCAAGGCTGTAGGGTTTTGGATCCAGGGTTGAGGGCAAGGCTGGAGGGTTTTAAATACAGGATTGAGGGGAATACTGGAGATCTCAGGACCCAGGGTTGTGGGCCAGGCTGTAGGGTATGGTGGAGAGTCTAGGAGAGCACGGGGGGTACGGGAGGGTGGCTGGACCCTGACTGGTTGGATTTTGCAGCAGCATGGTCCTTGTTATGGAGGGATCTGAGTCAAAGGGCATCAGGATGGACCCCGGGAGTTATTGGGTACCTGCTTGTGTCGCAGGGATGTTGGTGCCCATGTTGCGCCGTGCCCTCCACTCCCCTTTCGCTCATCTCTCCCAGCTCCCCAGCCACCGCAAACATCTGAAGGGGGGGAAAGGCATGTGGGTGTAAAAGCCAGGGCAGGGTTAAGGACCCAGGGTCGAGGGCAAGGCTGGGGGGTTTTGGATCCAGGGTTGAGGGCAAGGCTGGAGGGTTTTGGATCCAAGATTGAGGGCAAGGCAGGAGGGTTTTGAACCCAGGGTTGTGGGCCAGGCATGTGGGTGTAAAAGCCAGGGCAGGGATAAGGGCCCATGGTTGAGGGCAAGGCTGGAGGGTTTTGGATCCATGGTTGAGGGCAAGGCTGGAGGGTTTTGGATACAGGATTGAGGGGAATACTGAGAATCTCAGGACCCAGGGTTGTGGGCTAGGCATGTGGGTGTAAAAGCCAGGGCAGGGTTAAGGACCCAGGGTTGAGGGCAAGGCTGGAGGGTCTTGGATCCAGGGTTGAGTGCAAGGCTGGAGGGTTCTAAATACAGGATTGAGGGGAATACTGGAGATCTCAGGACCCAGGGTTGTGGGCCAGGCATGTGGGTGTAAAAGCCAGGGCAGGGTTAAGGACCCAGGGTTGAGGGCAAGGCTGGAGGGTTTTGGACCCAGGGTTGAGGGCAAGGCTGGAGGGTTTTGGTTCCAAGATTGAGGGCAAGGCAGGAGGGTTTTGGACCCTGGGTTGTAGGCCAGGCATGTGGGTGTAAAAGCCCGGGCAGAAATAAGGGCCCAAGATTGAGGGCAAGGCAGGAGGGTATGGTGGAGAGGCCAGGCTGTAGGGTATGGTGGAGAGTCTAGGAGAGCACGGGGGGTACGGGAGGGTGGCTGGACCCTGACTGGTTGGATTTTGCAGCAGCATGGTCCTTGTTATGGAGGGATCTGAGTCTAAGGGCATCTGGATGGACCCCGGGAGTTATTGGGTACCTGCTTGTGTCGCAGGGATGTTGGTGCCCATGTTGCGCCGTGCCCTCCACTCCCCTTTCGCTCATCTCTCCCAGCTCCCCAGCCACCGCAAACATCTGAAGGGGGGGAAAGGCATGTGGGTGTAAAAGCCAGGGCAGGGATAAGGACCTAGGGTCGAGGGCAAGGCTGGAGGGTTTTGGATCCAGGGTTGAGGGCAAGGCTGGAGGGTTTTGGATCCAAGATTGAGGGCAAGGCAGGAGGGTTTTGAACCCAGGGTTGTGGGCCAGGCATGTGGGTGTAAAAGCCAGGGCAGGGATAAGGGCCCAGGGTTGAGGGCAAGGCTGGAAGGTTTTGGATCCATGGTTGAGGGCAAGGCTGGAGGGTTTTGGATACATGATTGAGGGGAATACTGGAGATCTCAGGACCCAGGGTTGTGGGCCAGGCATGTGGGTGTAAAAGCCAGGGCAGGGTTAAGGACCCAGGGTTGAGGGCAAGGCTGGAGGGTCTTGGATCCAGGGTTGAGGGCAAGGCTGGAGGGTTTTAAATACAGGATTGAGGGGAATACTGGAGATCTCAGGACCTAGGGTTGTGGGCCAGGCATGTGGGTGTAAAAGCCAGGGCAGGGTTAAGGACCCAGGGTTGAGGGCAAGGCTGGAGGGTTTTGGATCCAAGATTGAGGGCAAGGCAGGAGGGTTTTGGACCCTGGGTTGTAGGCCAGGCATGTGGGTGTAAAAGCCAGGGCAGGGATAAGGGCCCAGGGTTGAGGGCAAGGCTGGAAGGTTTTGGATCCATGGTTGAGGGCAAGGCTGGAGGGTTTTGGATACAGGATTGAGGGGAATACTGGAGATCTCAGGACCCAGGGTTGTGGGCCAGGCATGTGGGTGTAAAAGCCAGGGCAGGGTTAAGGACCCAGGGTTGAGGGCAAGGCTGGAGGGTCTTGGATCCAGGGTTGAGGGCAAGGCTGGAGGGTTTTAAATACAGGATTGAGGGGAATACTGGAGATCTCAGGACCCAGGGTTGTGGGCCAGGCATGTGGGTGTAAAAGCCAGGGCAGGGTTAAGGACCCAGGGTTGAGGGCAAGGCTGGAGGGTCTTGGATCCAGGGTTGAGGGCAAGGCTGGAGGGTTTTAAATACAGGATTGAGGGGAATACTGGAGATCTCAGGACCTAGGGTTGTGGGCCAGGCATGTGGGTGTAAAAGCCAGGGCAGGGTTAAGGACCCAGGGTTGAGGGCAAGGCTGGAGGGTTTTGGATCCAAGATTGAGGGCAAGGCAGGAGGGTTTTGGACCCTGGGTTGTAGGCCAGGCATGTGGGTGTAAAAGCCAGGGCAGGGATAAGGGCCCAGGGTTGAGGGCAAGGCTGGAAGGTTTTGGATCCATGGTTGAGGGCAAGGCTGGAGGGTTTTGGATACAGGATTGAGGGGAATACTGGAGATCTCAGGACCCAGGGTTGTGGGCCAGGCATGTGGGTGTAAAAGCCAGGGCAGGGTTAAGGACCCAGGGTTGAGGGCAAGGCTGGAGGGTCTTGGATCCAGGGTTGAGGGCAAGGCTGGAGGGTTTTAAATACAGGATTGAGGGGAATACTGGAGATCTCAGGACCCAGGGTTGTGGGCCAGGCATGTGGGTGTAAAAGCCAGGGCAGGGTTAAGGACCCAGGGTTGAGGGCAAGGCTGGAGGGTTTTGGATCCAAGATTGAGGGCAAGGCAGGAGGGTTTTGAACCCAGGGTTGTGGGCCAGGCATGTGGGTGTAAAAGCCAGGGCAGGGATAAGGGCCCAGGGTTGAGGGCAAGGCTGTAGGGTTTTGGATCCAGGGTTGAGGGCAAGGCTGGAGGGTTTTAAATACAGGATTGAGGGGAATACTGGAGATCTCAGGACCCAGGGTTGTGGGTCAGGCATGTCGGTGTAAAAGCCAGGGCAGGGTTAAGGGCCCAGGGTTGAGGGCAAGGCTGTAGGGTTTTGGATCCAGGGTTGAGGGCAAGGCTGGAGGGTTTTGGATACAGGATTGAGGGGAATACTGGAGATCTCAGGACCCAGGGTTGTGGGCCAGGCATGTGGGTGTAAAAGCCAGGGCAGGGTTAAGGACCCAGGGTTGAGGGCAAGGCTGGAGGGTCTTGGATCCAGGGTTGAGGGCAAGGCTGGAGGGTTTTAAATACAGGATTGAGGGGAATACTGGAGATCTCAGGACCCAGGGTTGTGGGCCAGGCATGTGGGTGTAAAAGCCAGGGCAAGGTTAAGGACCCAGGGTCGAGGGCAAGGCTGGAGGGTTTTGGATCCAGGGTTGAGGGCAAGGCTGGAGGGTTTTGGATCCAAGATTGAGGGCAAGGCAGGAGGGTTTTGAACCCAGGGTTGTGGGCCAGGCATGTGGGTGTAAAAGCCAGGGCAGGGATAAGGGCCCAGGGTTGAGGGCAAGGCTGGAGGGTTTTGGATCCATGGTTGAGGGCAAGGCTGGAGGGTTTTGGATACAGGATTGAGGGGAATACTGGAGATCTCAGGACCCAGGGTTGTGGGCCAGGCATGTCGGTGTAAAAGCCAGGGCAGGGTTAAGGACCCAGGGTTGAGGGCAAGGCTGGAGGGTCTTGGATCCAGGGTTGAGGGCAAGGCTGGAGGGTTCTAAATACAGGATTGAAGGGAATACTGGAGATCTCAGGACCTAGGGTTGTGGGCCAGGCATGTGGGTGTAAAAGCCAGGGCAGGGTTAAGGACCCAGGGTTGAGGGCAAGGCTGGAGGGTTTTGGATCCAAGATTTAGGGCAAGGCATGAGGGTTTTAAATACAAGATTGAGGGGAATACTGGAGATCTCAGGACCCAGGGTTGTGTGCCAGGCATGTTGGTGTAAAAGCCAGGGCAGGGTTAAGGACCCAGGGTTGAGGGCAAGGCTGGAGGGTTTTGGATCCAAGATTGAGGGCAAGGCAGGAGGGTTTTGGACCCTGGGTTGTGGGCCAGGCATGTGGGTGTAAAAGCCAGGGCAGGGATAAGGGCCCATGGTTGAGGGCAAGGCTGGAGGGTTTTGGATCCATGGTTGAGGGCAAGGCTGGAGGGTTTTGGATACAGGATTGAGGGGAATACTGGAGATCTCAGGACCCAGGGTTGTGGGCCAGGCATGTGGGTGTAAAAGCCAGGGCAGGGTTAAGGACCCAGGGTTGAGGGCAAGGCTGGAGGGTCTTGGATCCATGGTTGAGTGCAAGGCTGGAGGGTTTTAAATACAGGATTGAGGGGAATACTGGAGATCTCAGGACCCAGGGTTGTGGGCCAGGCATGTGGGTGTAAAAGCCAGGGCAGGGTTAAGGACCCAGGGTTGAGGGCAAGGCTGGAGGGTTTTGGATCCAAGATTGAGGGCAAGGCTGGAGGGTTTTAAATACAGGATTGAGGGGAATACTGGAGATCTCAGGACCCAGGGTTGTGGGCCAGGCATGTGGGTGTAAAAGCCAGGGCAGGGTTAAGGACCCAGGGTTGAGGGCAAGGCTGGAGGGTTTTGGACCCAGGGTTGAGGGCAAGGCTGGAGGGTTTTGGTTCCAAGATTGAGGGCAAGGCAGGAGGGTTTTGGACCCTGGGTTGTAGGCCAGGCATGTGGGTGTAAAAGCCCGGGCAGGGATAAGGGCCTAAGATTGAGGGCAAGGCAGGAGGGTATGGTGGAGAGGCCAGGCTGTAGGGTATGGTGGAGAGTCTAGGAGAGCACGGGGGGTACGGGAGGGTGGCTGGACCCTGACTGGTTGGATTTTGCAGCAGCATGGTCCTTGTTATGGAGGGATCTGAGTCTAAGGGCATCTGGATGGACCCCGGGAGTTATTGGGTACCTGCTTGTGTTGCAGGGATGTTGGTGCCCATGTTGCGCCGTGCCCTCCACTCCCCTTTCGCTCATCTCTCCCAGCTCCGCAGCCACCGCAAACATCTGAAGGGGGGGAAAGGCATGTGGGTGTAAAAGCCAGGGCAGGGATAAGGACCTAGGGTCGAGGGCAAGGCTGGAGGGTTTTGGATCCAGGGTTGAGGGCAAGGCTGGAGGGTTTTGGATCCAAGATTGAGGGCAAGGCAGGAGGGTTTTGAACCCAGGGTTGTGGGCCAGGCATGTGGGTGTAAAAGCCAGGGCAGGGATAAGGGCCCAGGGTTGAGGGCAAGGCTGGAAGGTTTTGGATCCATGGTTGAGGGCAAGGCTGGAGGGTTTTGGATACAGGATTGAGGGGAATACTGGAGATCTCAGGACCCAGGGTTGTGGGCCAGGCATGTGGGTGTAAAAGCCAGGGCAGGGTTAAGGACCCAGGGTTGAGGGCAAGGCTGGAGGGTCTTGGATCCAGGGTTGAGGGCAAGGCTGGAGGGTTTTAAATACAGGATTGAGGGGAATACTGGAGATCTCAGGACCCAGGGTTGTGGGCCAGGCATGTGGGTGTAAAAGCCAGGGCAGGGTTAAGGACCCAGGGTTGAGGGCAAGGCTGGAGGGTTTTGGATCCAAGATTGAGGGCAAGGCAGGAGGGTTTTGGACCCTGGGTTGTAGGCCAGGCATGTGGGTGTAAAAGCCAGGGCAGGGATAAGGGCCCAGGGTTGAGGGCAAGGCTGGAAGGTTTTGGATCCATGGTTGAGGGCAAGGCTGGAGGGTTTTGGATACATGATTGAGGGGAATACTGGAGATCTCAGGACCCAGGGTTGTGGGCCAGGCATGTGGGTGTAAAAGCCAGGGCAGGGTTAAGGACCCAGGGTTGAGGGCAAGGCTGGAGGGTCTTGGATCCAGGGTTGAGGGCAAGGCTGGAGGGTTTTAAATACAGGATTGAGGGGAATACTGGAGATCACAGGACCCAGGGTTGTGGGCCAGGCATGTGGGTGTAAAAGCCAGGGCATGGTTAAGGACCCAGGGTTGAGGGCAAGGCTAGAGGGTTTTGGATCCAAGATTGAGGGCAAGGCTGGAGGGTTTTAAATACAGGATTGAGGGGAATACTGGAGATCTCAGGACCCAGGGTTGTGGGCCAGGCATGTGGGTGTAAAAGCCAGGGCAGGGTTAAGGACCCAGGGTTGAGGGCAAGGCTGGAGGGTCTTGTATCCATGGTTGAGTGCAAGGCTGGAGGGTTTTAAATACAGGATTGAGGGGAATACTGGAGATCTCAGGACCCAGGGTTGTGGGCCAGGCATGTGGGTGTAAAAGCCAGGGCAGGGTTAAGGACCCAGGGTTGAGGGCAAGGCTGGAGGGTTTTGGATCCAAGATTGAGGGCAAGGCTGGAGGGTTTTAAATACAGGATTGAGGGGAATACTGGAGATCTCAGGACCCAGGGTTGTGGGCCAGGCATGTGGGTGTAAAAGCCAGGGCAGGGTTAAGGACCCAGGGTTGAGGGCAAGGCTGGAGGGTTTTGGACCCAGGGTTGAGGGCAAGGCTGGAGGGTTTTGGTTCCAAGATTGAGGGCAAGGCAGGAGGGTTTTGGACCCTGGGTTGTAGGCCAGGCATGTGGGTGTAAAAGCCAGGGCAGGGATACGGGCCCAAGATTGAGGGCAAGGCAGGAGGGTATGGTGGAGAGGCCAGGCTGTAGGGTATGGTGGAGAGTCTAGGAGAGCACGGGGGGTACGGGAGGGTGGCTGGACCCTGACTGGTTGGATTTTGCAGCAGCATGGTCCTTGTTATGGAGGGATCTGAGTCTAAGGGCATCTGGATGGACCCCGGGAGTTATTGGGTACCTGCTTGTGTTGCAGGGATGTTGGTGCCCATGTTGCGCCGTGCCCTCCACTCCCCTTTCGCTCATCTCTCCCAGCTCCGCAGCCACCGCAAACATCTGAAGGGGGGGAAAGGCATGTGGGTGTAAAAGCCAGGGCAGGGATAAGGACCTAGGGTCGAGGGCAAGGCTGGAGGGTTTTGGATCCAGGGTTGAGGGCAAGGCTGGAGGGTTTTGGATCCAAGATTGAGGGCAAGGCAGGAGGGTTTTGAACCCAGGGTTGTGGGCCAGGCATGTGGGTGTAAAAGCCAGGGCAGGGATAAGGGCCCATGGTTGAGGGCAAGGCTGGAGGGTTTTGGATCCATGGTTGAGGGCAAGGCTGGAGGGTTTTGGATACAGGATTGAGGGGAATACTGAGAATCTCAGGACCCAGGGTTGTGGGCTAGGCATGTGGGTGTAAAAGCCAGGGCAGGGTTAAGGACCCAGGGTTGAGGGCAAGGCTGGAGGGTCTTGGATCCAGGGTTGAGTGCAAGGCTGGAGGGTTCTAAATACAGGATTGAGGGGAATACTGGAGATCTCAGGACCCAGGGTTGTGGGCCAGGCATGTGGGTGTAAAAGCCAGGGCAGGGTTAAGGACCCAGGGTTGAGGGCAAGGCTGGAGGGTTTTGGACCCAGGGTTGAGGGCAAGGCTGGAGGGTTTTGGTTCCAAGATTGAGGGCAAGGCAGGAGGGTTTTGGACCCTGGGTTGTAGGCCAGGCATGTGGGTGTAAAAGCCAGGGCAGGGATAAGGGCCCAAGATTGAGGGCAAGGCAGGAGGGTATGGTGGAGAGGCCAGGCTGTAGGGTATGGTGGAGAGTCTAGGAGAGCACGGGGGGTACGGGAGGGTGGCTGGACCCTGACTGGTTGGATTTTGCAGCAGCATGGTCCTTGTTATGGAGGGATCTGAGTCTAAGGGCATCTGGATGGACCCCGGGAGTTATTGGGTACCTGCTTGTGTCGCAGGGATGTTGGTGCCCATGTTGCGCCGTGCCCTCCACTCCCCTTTCGCTCATCTCTCCCAGCTCCCCAGCCACCGCAAACATCTGAAGGGGGGGAAAGGCATGTGGGTGTAAAAGCCAGGGCAGGGATAAGGACCTAGGGTCGAGGGCAAGGCTGGAGGGTTTTGGATCCAGGGTTGAGGGCAAGGCTGGAGGGTTTTGGATCCAAGATTGAGGGCAAGGCAGGAGGGTTTTGAACCCAGGGTTGTGGGCCAGGCATGTGGGTGTAAAAGCCAGGGCAGGGATAAGGGCCCAGGGTTGAGGGCAAGGCTGGAAGGTTTTGGATCCATGGTTGAGGGCAAGGCTGGAGGGTTTTGGATACATGATTGAGGGGAATACTGGAGATCTCAGGACCCAGGGTTGTGGGCCAGGCATGTGGGTGTAAAAGCCAGGGCAGGGTTAAGGACCCAGGGTTGAGGGCAAGGCTGGAGGGTCTTGGATCCAGGGTTGAGGGCAAGGCTGGAGGGTTTTAAATACAGGATTGAGGGGAATACTGGAGATCTCAGGACCTAGGGTTGTGGGCCAGGCATGTGGGTGTAAAAGCCAGGGCAGGGTTAAGGACCCAGGGTTGAGGGCAAGGCTGGAGGGTTTTGGATCCAAGATTGAGGGCAAGGCAGGAGGGTTTTGGACCCTGGGTTGTAGGCCAGGCATGTGGGTGTAAAAGCCAGGGCAGGGATAAGGGCCCAGGGTTGAGGGCAAGGCTGGAAGGTTTTGGATCCATGGTTGAGGGCAAGGCTGGAGGGTTTTGGATACAGGATTGAGGGGAATACTGGAGATCTCAGGACCCAGGGTTGTGGGCCAGGCATGTGGGTGTAAAAGCCAGGGCAGGGTTAAGGACCCAGGGTTGAGGGCAAGGCTGGAGGGTCTTGGATCCAGGGTTGAGGGCAAGGCTGGAGGGTTTTAAATACAGGATTGAGGGGAATACTGGAGATCTCAGGACCCAGGGTTGTGGGCCAGGCATGTGGGTGTAAAAGCCAGGGCAGGGTTAAGGACCCAGGGTTGAGGGCAAGGCTGGAGGGTCTTGGATCCAGGGTTGAGGGCAAGGCTGGAGGGTTTTAAATACAGGATTGAGGGGAATACTGGAGATCTCAGGACCTAGGGTTGTGGGCCAGGCATGTGGGTGTAAAAGCCAGGGCAGGGTTAAGGACCCAGGGTTGAGGGCAAGGCTGGAGGGTTTTGGATCCAAGATTGAGGGCAAGGCAGGAGGGTTTTGGACCCTGGGTTGTAGGCCAGGCATGTGGGTGTAAAAGCCAGGGCAGGGATAAGGGCCCAGGGTTGAGGGCAAGGCTGGAAGGTTTTGGATCCATGGTTGAGGGCAAGGCTGGAGGGTTTTGGATACAGGATTGAGGGGAATACTGGAGATCTCAGGACCCAGGGTTGTGGGCCAGGCATGTGGGTGTAAAAGCCAGGGCAGGGTTAAGGACCCAGGGTTGAGGGCAAGGCTGGAGGGTCTTGGATCCAGGGTTGAGGGCAAGGCTGGAGGGTTTTAAATACAGGATTGAGGGGAATACTGGAGATCTCAGGACCCAGGGTTGTGGGCCAGGCATGTGGGTGTAAAAGCCAGGGCAGGGTTAAGGACCCAGGGTTGAGGGCAAGGCTGGAGGGTTTTGGATCCAAGATTGAGGGCAAGGCAGGAGGGTTTTGAACCCAGGGTTGTGGGCCAGGCATGTGGGTGTAAAAGCCAGGGCAGGGATAAGGGCCCAGGGTTGAGGGCAAGGCTGTAGGGTTTTGGATCCAGGGTTGAGGGCAAGGCTGGAGGGTTTTAAATACAGGATTGAGGGGAATACTGGAGATCTCAGGACCCAGGGTTGTGGGTCAGGCATGTCGGTGTAAAAGCCAGGGCAGGGTTAAGGGCCCAGGGTTGAGGGCAAGGCTGTAGGGTTTTGGATCCAGGGTTGAGGGCAAGGCTGGAGGGTTTTGGATACAGGATTGAGGGGAATACTGGAGATCTCAGGACCCAGGGTTGTGGGCCAGGCATGTGGGTGTAAAAGCCAGGGCAGGGTTAAGGACCCAGGGTTGAGGGCAAGGCTGGAGGGTCTTGGATCCAGGGTTGAGGGCAAGGCTGGAGGGTTTTAAATACAGGATTGAGGGGAATACTGGAGATCTCAGGACCCAGGGTTGTGGGCCAGGCATGTGGGTGTAAAAGCCAGGGCAAGGTTAAGGACCCAGGGTCGAGGGCAAGGCTGGAGGGTTTTGGATCCAGGGTTGAGGGCAAGGCTGGAGGGTTTTGGATCCAAGATTGAGGGCAAGGCAGGAGGGTTTTGAACCCAGGGTTGTGGGCCAGGCATGTGGGTGTAAAAGCCAGGGCAGGGATAAGGGCCCAGGGTTGAGGGCAAGGCTGGAGGGTTTTGGATCCATGGTTGAGGGCAAGGCTGGAGGGTTTTGGATACAGGATTGAGGGGAATACTGGAGATCTCAGGACCCAGGGTTGTGGGCCAGGCATGTCGGTGTAAAAGCCAGGGCAGGGTTAAGGACCCAGGGTTGAGGGCAAGGCTGGAGGGTCTTGGATCCAGGGTTGAGGGCAAGGCTGGAGGGTTCTAAATACAGGATTGAAGGGAATACTGGAGATCTCAGGACCTAGGGTTGTGGGCCAGGCATGTGGGTGTAAAAGCCAGGGCAGGGTTAAGGACCCAGGGTTGAGGGCAAGGCTGGAGGGTTTTGGATCCAAGATTTAGGGCAAGGCATGAGGGTTTTAAATACAAGATTGAGGGGAATACTGGAGATCTCAGGACCCAGGGTTGTGTGCCAGGCATGTTGGTGTAAAAGCCAGGGCAGGGTTAAGGACCCAGGGTTGAGGGCAAGGCTGGAGGGTTTTGGATCCAAGATTGAGGGCAAGGCAGGAGGGTTTTGGACCCTGGGTTGTGGGCCAGGCATGTGGGTGTAAAAGCCAGGGCAGGGTTAAGGACCCAGGGTTGAGGGCAAGGCTGGAGGGTCTTGGATCCAGGGTTGAGGGCAAGGCTGGAGGGTTTTAAATACAGGATTGAGGGGAATACTGGAGATCTCAGGACCCAGGGTTGTGGGCCAGGCATGTGGGTGTAAAAGCCAGGGCAGGGTTAAGGACCCAGGGTTGAGGGCAAGGCTGGAGGGTCTTGGATCCAGGGTTGAGGGCAAGGCTGGAGGGTTTTAAATACAGGATTGAGGGGAATACTGGAGATCTCAGGACCTAGGGTTGTGGGCCAGGCATGTGGGTGTAAAAGCCAGGGCAGGGTTAAGGACCCAGGGTTGAGGGCAAGGCTGGAGGGTTTTGGATCCAAGATTGAGGGCAAGGCAGGAGGGTTTTGGACCCTGGGTTGTAGGCCAGGCATGTGGGTGTAAAAGCCAGGGCAGGGATAAGGGCCCAGGGTTGAGGGCAAGGCTGGAAGGTTTTGGATCCATGGTTGAGGGCAAGGCTGGAGGGTTTTGGATACAGGATTGAGGGGAATACTGGAGATCTCAGGACCCAGGGTTGTGGGCCAGGCATGTGGGTGTAAAAGCCAGGGCAGGGTTAAGGACCCAGGGTTGAGGGCAAGGCTGGAGGGTCTTGGATCCAGGGTTGAGGGCAAGGCTGGAGGGTTTTAAATACAGGATTGAGGGGAATACTGGAGATCTCAGGACCCAGGGTTGTGGGCCAGGCATGTGGGTGTAAAAGCCAGGGCAGGGTTAAGGACCCAGGGTTGAGGGCAAGGCTGGAGGGTTTTGGATCCAAGATTGAGGGCAAGGCAGGAGGGTTTTGAACCCAGGGTTGTGGGCCAGGCATGTGGGTGTAAAAGCCAGGGCAGGGATAAGGGCCCAGGGTTGAGGGCAAGGCTGTAGGGTTTTGGATCCAGGGTTGAGGGCAAGGCTGGAGGGTTTTAAATACAGGATTGAGGGGAATACTGGAGATCTCAGGACCCAGGGTTGTGGGTCAGGCATGTCGGTGTAAAAGCCAGGGCAGGGTTAAGGGCCCAGGGTTGAGGGCAAGGCTGTAGGGTTTTGGATCCAGGGTTGAGGGCAAGGCTGGAGGGTTTTGGATACAGGATTGAGGGGAATACTGGAGATCTCAGGACCCAGGGTTGTGGGCCAGGCATGTGGGTGTAAAAGCCAGGGCAGGGTTAAGGACCCAGGGTTGAGGGCAAGGCTGGAGGGTCTTGGATCCAGGGTTGAGGGCAAGGCTGGAGGGTTTTAAATACAGGATTGAGGGGAATACTGGAGATCTCAGGACCCAGGGTTGTGGGCCAGGCATGTGGGTGTAAAAGCCAGGGCAAGGTTAAGGACCCAGGGTCGAGGGCAAGGCTGGAGGGTTTTGGATCCAGGGTTGAGGGCAAGGCTGGAGGGTTTTGGATCCAAGATTGAGGGCAAGGCAGGAGGGTTTTGAACCCAGGGTTGTGGGCCAGGCATGTGGGTGTAAAAGCCAGGGCAGGGATAAGGGCCCAGGGTTGAGGGCAAGGCTGGAGGGTTTTGGATCCATGGTTGAGGGCAAGGCTGGAGGGTTTTGGATACAGGATTGAGGGGAATACTGGAGATCTCAGGACCCAGGGTTGTGGGCCAGGCATGTCGGTGTAAAAGCCAGGGCAGGGTTAAGGACCCAGGGTTGAGGGCAAGGCTGGAGGGTCTTGGATCCAGGGTTGAGGGCAAGGCTGGAGGGTTCTAAATACAGGATTGAAGGGAATACTGGAGATCTCAGGACCTAGGGTTGTGGGCCAGGCATGTGGGTGTAAAAGCCAGGGCAGGGTTAAGGACCCAGGGTTGAGGGCAAGGCTGGAGGGTTTTGGATCCAAGATTTAGGGCAAGGCATGAGGGTTTTAAATACAAGATTGAGGGGAATACTGGAGATCTCAGGACCCAGGGTTGTGTGCCAGGCATGTTGGTGTAAAAGCCAGGGCAGGGTTAAGGACCCAGGGTTGAGGGCAAGGCTGGAGGGTTTTGGATCCAAGATTGAGGGCAAGGCAGGAGGGTTTTGGACCCTGGGTTGTGGGCCAGGCATGTGGGTGTAAAAGCCAGGGCAGGGATAAGGGCCCATGGTTGAGGGCAAGGCTGGAGGGTTTTGGATCCATGGTTGAGGGCAAGGCTGGAGGGTTTTGGATACAGGATTGAGGGGAATACTGGAGATCTCAGGACCCAGGGTTGTGGGCCAGGCATGTGGGTGTAAAAGCCAGGGCAGGGTTAAGGACCCAGGGTTGAGGGCAAGGCTGGAGGGTCTTGGATCCATGGTTGAGTGCAAGGCTGGAGGGTTTTAAATACAGGATTGAGGGGAATACTGGAGATCTCAGGACCCAGGGTTGTGGGCCAGGCATGTGGGTGTAAAAGCCAGGGCAGGGTTAAGGACCCAGGGTTGAGGGCAAGGCTGGAGGGTTTTGGATCCAAGATTGAGGGCAAGGCTGGAGGGTTTTAAATACAGGATTGAGGGGAATACTGGAGATCTCAGGACCCAGGGTTGTGGGCCAGGCATGTGGGTGTAAAAGCCAGGGCAGGGTTAAGGACCCAGGGTTGAGGGCAAGGCTGGAGGGTTTTGGACCCAGGGTTGAGGGCAAGGCTGGAGGGTTTTGGTTCCAAGATTGAGGGCAAGGCAGGAGGGTTTTGGACCCTGGGTTGTAGGCCAGGCATGTGGGTGTAAAAGCCCGGGCAGGGATAAGGGCCTAAGATTGAGGGCAAGGCAGGAGGGTATGGTGGAGAGGCCAGGCTGTAGGGTATGGTGGAGAGTCTAGGAGAGCACGGGGGGTACGGGAGGGTGGCTGGACCCTGACTGGTTGGATTTTGCAGCAGCATGGTCCTTGTTATGGAGGGATCTGAGTCTAAGGGCATCTGGATGGACCCCGGGAGTTATTGGGTACCTGCTTGTGTTGCAGGGATGTTGGTGCCCATGTTGCGCCGTGCCCTCCACTCCCCTTTCGCTCATCTCTCCCAGCTCCGCAGCCACCGCAAACATCTGAAGGGGGGGAAAGGCATGTGGGTGTAAAAGCCAGGGCAGGGATAAGGACCTAGGGTCGAGGGCAAGGCTGGAGGGTTTTGGATCCAGGGTTGAGGGCAAGGCTGGAGGGTTTTGGATCCAAGATTGAGGGCAAGACAGGAGGGTTTTGAACCCAGGGTTGTGGGCCAGGCATGTGGGTGTAAAAGCCAGGGCAGGGATAAGGGCCCAGGGTTGAGGGCAAGGCTGGAAGGTTTTGGATCCATGGTTGAGGGCAAGGCTGGAGGGTTTTGGATACAGGATTGAGGGGAATACTGGAGATCTCAGGACCCAGGGTTGTGGGCCAGGCATGTGGGTGTAAAAGCCAGGGCAGGGTTAAGGACCCAGGGTTGAGGGCAAGGCTGGAGGGTCTTGGATCCAGGGTTGAGGGCAAGGCTGGAGGGTTTTAAATACAGGATTGAGGGGAATACTGGAGATCTCAGGACCCAGGGTTGTGGGCCAGGCATGTGGGTGTAAAAGCCAGGGCAGGGTTAAGGACCCAGGGTTGAGGGCAAGGCTGGAGGGTTTTGGATCCAAGATTGAGGGCAAGGCAGGAGGGTTTTGGACCCTGGGTTGTAGGCCAGGCATGTGGGTGTAAAAGCCAGGGCAGGGATAAGGGCCCAGGGTTGAGGGCAAGGCTGGAAGGTTTTGGATCCATGGTTGAGGGCAAGGCTGGAGGGTTTTGGATACATGATTGAGGGGAATACTGGAGATCTCAGGACCCAGGGTTGTGGGCCAGGCATGTGGGTGTAAAAGCCAGGGCAGGGTTAAGGACCCAGGGTTGAGGGCAAGGCTGGAGGGTCTTGGATCCAGGGTTGAGGGCAAGGCTGGAGGGTTTTAAATACAGGATTGAGGGGAATACTGGAGATCACAGGACCCAGGGTTGTGGGCCAGGCATGTGGGTGTAAAAGCCAGGGCAGGGTTAAGGACCCAGGGTTGAGGGCAAGGCTAGAGGGTTTTGGATCCAAGATTGAGGGCAAGGCTGGAGGGTTTTAAATACAGGATTGAGGGGAATACTGGAGATCTCAGGACCCAGGGTTGTGGGCCAGGCATGTGGGTGTAAAAGCCAGGGCAGGGTTAAGGACCCAGGGTTGAGGGCAAGGCTGGAGGGTTTTGGATCCAGGGTTGAGGGCAAGGCTGGAGGGTTTTGGTTCCAAGATTGAGGGCAAGGCAGGAGGGTTTTGGACCCTGGGTTGTAGGCCAGGCATGTGGGTGTAAAAGCCAGGGCAGGGATACGGGCCCAAGATTGAGGGCAAGGCAGGAGGGTATGGTGGAGAGGCCAGGCTGTAGGGTATGGTGGAGAGTCTAGGAGAGCACGGGGGGTACGGGAGGGTGGCTGGACCCTGACTGGTTGGATTTTGCAGCAGCATGGTCCTTGTTATGGAGGGATCTGAGTCTAAGGGCATCTGGATGGACCCCGGGAGTTATTGGGTACCTGCTTGTGTTGCAGGGATGTTGGTGCCCATGTTGCGCCGTGCCCTCCACTCCCCTTTCGCTCATCTCTCCCAGCTCCGCAGCCACCGCAAACATCTGAAGGGGGGGAAAGGCATGTGGGTGTAAAAGCCAGGGCAGGGATAAGGACCTAGGGTCGAGGGCAAGGCTGGAGGGTTTTGGATCCAGGGTTGAGGGCAAGGCTGGAGGGTTTTGGATCCAAGATTGAGGGCAAGGCAGGAGGGTTTTGAACCCAGGGTTGTGGGCCAGGCATGTGGGTGTAAAAGCCAGGGCAGGGATAAGGGCCCAGGGTTGAGGGCAAGGCTGGAAGGTTTTGGATCCATGGTTGAGGGCAAGGCTGGAGGGTTTTGGATACAGGATTGAGGGGAATACTGGAGATCTCAGGACCCAGGGTTGTGGGCCAGGCATGTGGGTGTAAAAGCCAGGGCAGGGTTAAGGACCCAGGGTTGAGGGCAAGGCTGGAGGGTCTTGGATCCAGGGTTGAGGGCAAGGCTGGAGGGTTTTAAATACAGGATTGAGGGGAATACTGGAGATCTCAGGACCCAGGGTTGTGGGCCAGGCATGTGGGTGTAAAAGCCAGGGCAGGGTTAAGGACCCAGGGTTGAGGGCAAGGCTGGAGGGTTTTGGATCCAAGATTGAGGGCAAGGCAGGAGGGTTTTGGACCCTGGGTTGTAGGCCAGGCATGTGGGTGTAAAAGCCAGGGCGGGGATAAGGGCCCAGGGTTGAGGGCAAGGCTGGAAGGTTTTGGATCCATGGTTGAGGGCAAGGCTGGAGGGTTTTGGATACAGGATTGAGGGGAATACTGGAGATCTCAGGACCCAGGGTTGTGGGCCAGGCATGTGGGTGTAAAAGCCAGGGCAGGGTTAAGGACCCAGGGTTGAGGGCAAGGCTGGAGGGTCTTGGATCCAGGGTTGAGGGCAAGGCTGGAGGGTTTTAAATACAGGATTGAGGGGAATACTGGAGATCTCAGGACCCAGGGTTGTGGGCCAGGCATGTGGGTGTAAAAGCCAGGGCAGGGTTAAGGACCCAGGGTTGAGGGCAAGGCTGGAGGGTTTTGGATCCAAGATTGAGGGCAAGGCAGGAGGGTTTTGAACCCAGGGTTGTGGGCCAGGCATGTGGGTGTAAAAGCCAGGGCAGGGATAAGGGCCCAGGGTTGAGGGCAAGGCTGTAGGGTTTTGGATCCAGGGTTGAGGGCAAGGCTGGAGGGTTTTAAATACAGGGTTGAGGGGAATACTGGAGATCTCAGGACCCAGGGTTGTGGGTCAGGCATGTCGGTGTAAAAGCCAGGGCAGGGTTAAGGGCCCAGGGTTGAGGGCAAGGCTGTAGGGTTTTGGATCCAGGGTTGAGGGCAAGGCTGGAGGGTTTTGGATACAGGATTGAGGGGAATACTGGAGATCTCAGGACCCAGGGTTGTGGGCCAGGCATGTGGGTGTAAAAGCCAGGGCAGGGTTAAGGACCCAGGGTTGAGGGCAAGGCTGGAGGGTCTTGGATCCAGGGTTGAGGGCAAGGCTGGAGGGTTTTAAATACAGGATTGAGGGGAATACTGGAGATCTCAGGACCCAGGGTTGTGGGCCAGGCATGTGGGTGTAAAAGCCAGGGCAGGGTTAAGGACGTAGGGTCGAGGGCAAGGCTGGAGGGTCTTGGATCCAGGGTTGAGGGCAAGGCTGGAGGGTTTTGGATCCAAGATTGAGGGCAAGGCATGAGGGTTTTGAACCCAGGGTTGTGGGCCAGGCATGTGGGTGTAAAAGCCAGGGCAGGGATAAGGGCCCAGGGTTGAGGGCAAGGCTGGAGGGTTTTGGATCCATGGTTGAGGGCAAGGTTGGAGGGTTTTGGATACAGGATTGAGGGGAATACTGGAGATCTCAGGACCCAGGGTTGTGGGCCAGGCATGTCGGTGTAAAAGCCAGGGCAGGGTTAAGGACCCAGGGTTGAGGGCAAGGCTGGAGGGTCTTGGATCCAGGGTTGAGGGCAAGGCTGGAGGGTTCTAAATACAGGATTGAGGGGAATACTGGAGATCTCAGGACCTAGGGTTGTGGGCCAGGCATGTGGGTGTAAAAGCCAGGGCAGGGTTAAGGACCCAGGGTTGAGGGCAAGGCTGGAGGGTTTTGGATCCAAGATTTAGGGCAAGGCAGGAGGGTTTTAAATACAAGATTGAGGGGAATACTGGAGATCTCAGGACCCAGGGTTGTGTGCCAGGCATGTTGGTGTAAAAGCCAGGGCAGGGTTAAGGACCCAGGGTTGAGGGCAAGGCTGGAGGGTTTTGGATCCAAGATTGAGGGCAAGGCAGGAGGGTTTTGGACCCTGGGTTGTGGGCCAGGCATGTGGGTGTAAAAGCCAGGGCAGGGATAAGGACCCAGGGTTGTGGGCCAGGCTGTAGGGCTCAAGATCCAGAGTTAAGGGCAGGCTGGAGGATTAAGGACCCAGGGGTTGAGGGCAAGGCTGGAAGGATAAGGACCCAAGGGTGTAGGGCAAGGTTGGAGGCTCAGGAACCAGGGCTAAGGGCAAGGCTGGAGATGACGGAAGCACGCCACAGGTGGGGAGAGGCTTCAACTACAGCTGAGGACTTCAGCTACATCTTATGCCACAGGTGGGGAGAGGGTACGGGAGAGTATAGGAGGGCACGGGAGGGCACAGGGGCTGCGGGAGGGTACAAGGAGGTACGAGGAGGTATAAGGAGGTGCATGGAGGTATGGGAAGGTATGGGGGGTCTATAGGAGGGTATGGTGGAGAGTCTAGGAGAGCACGGGGGGTACATGAGGGTGGCTGGACCCTGACTGGTTGGATTTTGCAGCAGCATGGTCCTTGTTATGGAGGGATCTGAGTCTAAGGGCATCTGGATGGACCCCGGGAGTTATTGGGTACCTGCTTGTGTCGCAAGGATGTTGGTGCCCATGTTGCTTTGGCTGTTGAGAAGCAGGATGGGAGGACGAGGGAGCAGGTGCAGTGCTTTGGATGTTGAGAAGCAGGATGGGAGGACGGGGGAGCAGGGGGAGAGCTTTGGCTGTTGAGAAGCAGGATGGGAGGACGAGGGAGCAGGTGGAGTGCTTTGGCTTTTGAGAAGCATGATGGAAGGACGGGGGAACATGTAAAGTGCTTTGGCTGTTGAGAAGCAGGATGGGAGGACAAGGGAGTAGGTGGAGTGCTTTGGTTGTTGACAAACATGACTGGAGGACGGGGGAGCAGGTGGAGTGCTTTGGCTGTTGAGAAGCAGGATGGGAGGACGGGGGACCAGGTGGAGTGCTTTGGCTGTTGAGAAGTAGGATGGGAGGACGGGGGAGCAGGTGGAATGCTTTGGCTGTTGAGAAGTAGGATGGGAGGACGGGGGAGCAGGTGGAGTGCTTTGGCTGTTGAGAAGCAGGATGGGAGGACGGGGGACCAGGTGGAGTGCTTTGGCTGTTGAGAAGCATGATGGGAGGACGGGGGAGCAGGTGGAATGCTTTGGCTGTTGAGAAGCAGGATGGGAGGACGGGGGAGCAGGTGGAGTGCTTTGGCTGTTGAGAAGTAGGATGGGAGGACGGGGGACCAGGTGGAGTGCTTTGGCTGTTGAGAAGCAGGATGGGAGGACGGGGGAGCAGGTGGAATGCTTTGGCTGTTGAGAAGTAGGATGGGAGGACGGGGGACCAGGTGGAGTGCTTTGGCTGTTGAGAAGTAGGATGGGAGGACGGGGGAGCAGGTGGAATGCTTTGGCTGTTGAGAAGTAGGATGGGAGGACGGGGGACCAGGTGGAGTGCTTTGGCTGTTGAGAAGCAGGATGGGAGGACGGGGGACCAGGTGGAGTGCTTTGGCTGTTGAGAAGCATGATGGGAGGACGGGGGACCAGGTGGAATGCTTTGGCTGTTGAGAAGCAGGATGGGAGGACGGGGGAGCAGGTGGAGTGCTTTGGCTGTTGAGAAGTAGGATGGGAGGACGGGGGACCAGGTGGAATGCTTTGGCTGTTGAGAAGCAGGATGGGAGGACGGGGGACCAGGTGGAATGCTTTGGCTGTTGAGAAGTAGGATGGGAGGACGGGGGAGCAGGTGGAATGCTTTGGCTGTTGAGAAGTAGGATGGGAGGACGGGGGACCAGGTGGAGTGCTTTGGCTGTTGAGAAGCAGGATGGGAGGACGGGGGACCAGGTGGAATGCTTTGGCTGTTGAGAAGTAGGATGGGAGGACGGGGGAGCAGGTGGAATGCTTTGGCTGTTGAGAAGTAGGATGGGAGGACGGGGGACCAGGTGGAGTGCTTTGGCTGTTGAGAAGTAGGATGGGAGGACGGGGGAGCAGGTGGAATGCTTTGGCTGTTGAGAAGCAGGATGGGAGGACGGGGGAGCAGGTGGAATGCTTTGGCTGTTGAGAAGTAGGATGGGAGGACGGGGGACCAGGTGGAATGCTTTGGCTGTTGAGAAGTAGGATGGGAGGACGGGGGACCAGGTGGAATGCTTTGGCTGTTGAGAAGCAGGATGGGAGGACGGGGGAGCAGGTGGAATGCTTTGGCTGTTGAGAAGTAGGATGGGAGGACGGGGGAGCAGGTGGAATGCTTTGGCTGTTGAGAAGCAGGATGGGAGGACGGGGGACCAGGTGGAATGCTTTGGCTGTTGAGAAGTAGGATGGGAGGACGGGGGAGCAGGTGGAATGCTTTGGCTGTTGAGAAGTAGGATGGGAGGACGGGGGACCAGGTGGAGTGCTTTGGCTGTTGAGAAGCAGGATGGGAGGACGGGGGACCAGGTGGAATGCTTTGGCTGTTGAGAAGTAGGATGGGAGGACGGGGGAGCAGGTGGAATGCTTTGGCTGTTGAGAAGTAGGATGGGAGGACGGGGGACCAGGTGGAGTGCTTTGGCTGTTGAGAAGCAGGATGGGAGGACGGGGGACCAGGTGGAGTGCTTTGGCTGTTGAGAAGCATGATGGGAGGACGGGGGACCAGGTGGAATGCTTTGGCTGTTGAGAAGCAGGATGGGAGGACGGGGGAGCAGGTGGAGTGCTTTGGCTGTTGAGAAGTAGGATGGGAGGACGGGGGACCAGGTGGAATGTTTGGCTGTTGAGAAGTACGATGGGAGGACGGGGGAGCAGGTGGAATGCTTTGGCTGTTGAGAAGTAGGATGGGAGGACGGGGGAGCAGGTGGAATGCTTTGGCTGTTGAGAAGCAGGATGGGAGGACGGGGGACCAGGTGGAATGCTTTGGCTGTTGAGAAGTAGGATGGGAGGACGGGGGAGCAGGTGGAATGCTTTGGCTGTTGAGAAGTAGGATGGGAGGACGGGGGACCAGGTGGAGTGCTTTGGCTGTTGAGAAGCAGGATGGGAGGACGGGGGAACAGGTGGAATGCTTTGGCTGTTGAGAAGTAGGATGGGAGGACGGGGGAGCAGGTGGAATGCTTTGGCTGTTGAGAAGTAGGATGGGAGGACGGGGGACCAGGTGGAGTGCTTTGGCTGTTGAGAAGCAGGATGGGAGGACGGGGGACCAGGTGGAGTGCTTTGGCTGTTGAGAAGCATGATGGGAGGACGGGGGACCAGGTGGGATGCTTTGGCTGTTGAGAAGCAGGATGGGAGGACGGGGGAGCAGGTGGAGTGCTTTGGCTGTTGAGAAGTAGGATGGGAGGACGGGGGACCAGGTGGAATGCTTTGGCTGTTGAGAAGTACGATGGGAGGACGGGGGAGCAGGTGGAATGCTTTGGCTGTTGAGAAGTAGGATGGGAGGACGGGGGAGCAGGTGGAATGCTTTGGCTGTTGAGAAGCAGGATGGGAGGACGGGGGACCAGGTGGAATGCTTTGGCTGTTGAGAAGTAGGATGGGAGGACGGGGGAGCAGGTGGAATGCTTTGGCTGTTGAGAAGTAGGATGGGAGGACGGGGGACCAGGTGGAGTGCTTTGGCTGTTGAGAAGCAGGATGGGAGGACGGGGGAACAGGTGGAATGCTTTGGCTGTTGAGAAGTAGGATGGGAGGACGGGGGAGCAGGTGGAATGCTTTGGCTGTTGAGAAGTAGGATGGGAGGACGGGGGACCAGGTGGAGTGCTTTGGCTGTTGAGAAGCAGGATGGGAGGACGGGGGACCAGGTGGAGTGCTTTGGCTGTTGAGAAGCATGATGGGAGGACGGGGGACCAGGTGGAATGCTTTGGCTGTTGAGAAGCAGGATGGGAGGACGGGGGAGCAGGTGGAGTGCTTTGGCTGTTGAGAAGTAGGATGGGAGGACGGGGGACCAGGTGGAATGCTTTGGCTGTTGAGAAGCAGGATGGGAGGACGGGGGAGCAGGTGGAGTGCTTTGGCTGTTGAGAAGTAGGATGGGAGGACGGGGGACCAGGTGGAGTGCTTTGGTTGTTGAGAAGTAGGATGGGAGGACGGGGGACCAGGTGGAGTGCTTTGGCTGTTGAGAAGTAGGATGGGAGGACGGGGGAGCAGGTGGAATGCTTTGGCTGTTGAGAAGTAGGATGGGAGGACGGGGGACCAGGTGGAGTGCTTTGGCTGTTGAGAAGTAGGATGGGAAGACGGTAGAGCAGGTGGAGTGCATTGGCTGTTGCGAAGCAGTAGGTGATGAGGCTGGGCTTGGGTACCTTCAGACGATCATGATGCATGGTAGGCCAGCTAGCATAGTCCTGTGGTAGCAAGGGACATAAAGGGTGCATGCTTTATGGCATGGGATGTACGGGAGGGTATGTGGGAGAGTCTAGGAGAGCAGATGGGGGTACTGGATGTGGCTGGACCCTGACTGGTTGGACTTTGAGTGGTTGGACCCTAAATTACCGGGCAATTGTGGGGGATCTTTGGCATGCAAGACATGGGCAGCTGAGGGGGAGAGGTGGACTGCTGGATCTAGGCAGCAAAGGGGGATATGTGGACTGCATGAGCTAGGCAGCTGAGGGGGAGAGGTGTTTGGGGAGGGGGTTCTGTTACTTTGCCTTGATGTATCAGGATGGTGGAGTCTTGTGCATGGGGACATGTACTTGTACGCTGCTCTGATAAAAACATGGAGGTGGAGTCGTGTGCACGGGGACAGGTACTGGTACCTTGCTCTGTAATTTACTTGTGGCTGGTGGCCTGGGGTGTAAGCACGAGGGGGAGGGGGGGGTATGGACAGGCTAGAGGGCACATGGCCCATGCTGGAGGGCCATGCGGGAGGGACACGCTGTTACTTGCCTTTCATCCAGCAAACAGCAGGAAGGTCGAGTCGAGTGGTCGTGTGGTCGAGTGGTTGTGGCACTCTGATCTGATGTAGCAAGGTGATGGAGTCTTGTGCACAGGGGATGGTAGTTGCTGGGCTTCTCGATCTTCCTTGTTCTTGCGTTTACGATGGCGCTTTGGGGATGCGTGGGGATGTCGGCCCCCGGTGTGTTGGGTACCTGACGGTACGCATGAGGAAGATGCTGCTTATACATTACATTGCGTATGAGTACAACGCGTTACTCAGAGAACTTCATACAAGATCCAATCCGTGGCAAAGCATGATCGGGCATATCAGGATGAAGCTGGGTCGCCATCAGAGCGTAGCATTACGTGTGCTACCAAGCTCACCCGAATTGGTTGATCTTTCAAGAAGGGACTGGTACACTGGTGGTACTGAGAAGTGCATTCCAGATCGTCGACAGGTGGTACAAAGTGTGGAACGTTGCCCCATGGCTGTGGCGTCGAGACGTTCGGTCTCCAGGCGTATCATGGCCGTCTGTTGAGATTGGCATTCCTGGTGTAGGTCTACAAGATCAACCAGAGGTTTCGCTCAACATCATGCAACACCATCTAGTAGTAACACTGATCGTGGAGCTGTAGGAACGGCGAGGTACGCTTTGCATGATTGCTTTATCAGATGCACTGCAATCGCGCTGGGTGTGCCCTCCTGCCACCTCTTGCTGCGCTCAGGCAGCACAGCTGGCGAGGGCTGCGTGGCCAACCTGTAGACGAAGCAAGAAGATTGGAGATCGGAGTGGTGCGGCGTGGCTTCGACGCAGATCGGTAAGATGTTGTTGCAAAAAACTGATGGGTGAACATGTTGTTGCTGTCACCTGAGGCATCAGGCGTGTATGGCACGTTAGATAAAACAGTGTTCGAAACAGCAGAAAGCGGCGTATATGCGCGCATGCGTGTCTTGGTAGGGCGGCGCTTCGTTCAAAAAGACAGGCAGGATGTTGAAATGAAAAGACTAAAACTAAACCCTAAACCCTAAACCCTAAACCCTAAACCCTAAACCCTAAACCCTAAACCCTAAACCCTAAACCCTAAACCCTAAACCCTAAACCCTAAACCCTAAACCCTTGTAAGCTGGCTGACAACACTGCGGCAGGTAGCTGGCTGACAACACAGTCAGATGGGAAGAGGAGGACAGAGGGCTGCAGCGCAGCCGCAGCAGGGGCGAGAGGCCCGCTGCATGGCATGAGGATTCCCGATTCACCCAGGGCGGTACAGGGCGCCGGGACAGATCGGGCAGCAGAGGGCGGGTTCGCCCTGAGCCAGACCCGCCGAGATTGCCAGAGAACAGGTGCTTCGTGCAGTGGTACCGCCTGGGGGAAGAAATGCCAGAGGCGTCGTCTTCAGAGGCTATGATCACTCTGCCGGCACAGTCCAAGGATGGGCTATGTAGGGTGCAGAACCACAGGCTCCTGGAAGGCAGGACGCAGACGTGTGTCAACATAGCGGCAGCCATGCAGGCAGTGGCCAGACTGATCTTTCCATGGGACGCGGTGACAACAGTCCTGCTGGGTGCAGCACTCAAGGGCTTCATACAGCCCAGCACAAGGATGGAGGATTATATGCAGAGGGGGTGGTCACAGCACCCCATCTACGCATACTGCATCAGCGGGATGGTGGACCTTGCCGTCAAAGAAGGCATCACAGCGGTGGCCGCAGCCGACAGGGCGCATCCAGACGTGCCGGATAGCACGCGCACCGAGGGGGTGTGGCAGGGCGCGCAGCCCGGGTTCATGCGCACGCCATGGGCGGAGGACTGCGTCCATCAGTTGATGGAGCACCCCGCTCTCAGAAACCGCGCTTTCTACGTGCCAGTGCAGGCCTTAGGAGGGCACGGAGGGGGTGACAGGTCCGAGGATGGAACCTACGGCGGGGCAGGGCTGTGCCATTCCGATAGGCCAAGGCGGTGTGAGGCCACCGTTGAGGCGTCGGTCACCATCCCCAGGATGGTCGCAGGGCAAGCTGTACCGTGGGGAGTGGCTCCTGGGGAAGCCAGGGCAGCCATCCCAGTTCAGCAGCTGGTAACTTACTACTACGAGGAGCTGGAAGAGGGAGAACTGCCTGTTTCAGCGGCATGGATCCACATGCATGCGTCGCGGGATGATATGTCAGTCTTCCTGTTCGCAAGGTGCGAAGGGAACGTGGCGATCACCAAGTGCGCATCAGTCGACGAGGCAGAGTTCCACGCGCACACGCACGCCAGGGGAGCAGACCCAGCGACATGGGCAGTCATGCTCATGGCGTTGCAACGGGTTCTGCTTCCGGGACAGCTGTCGGCAGCCATGCGGCATGTCTGGGGCGTGGATGATCAGTGGGCGCCGCTGGAAATGACAGACTGCCCCACATGGCCATATGGGACCCAGAGGTCGCCAGCAGATGGACCCATGTGGGAAGACGAGGAGGAGTTCGCGCGCTCACCGTTCGCAGTGGAACGGTTAGAAGCGTGCGTGCACCAGTGGGTGCGCTGGGAGAGAAGAGCGTGGCGCGACAACAGGGCCAGCAACGTGGGGCCTTCAGTTATTGGCAGGCAAACGGCATGACAGTACAGCTGTGGAGGCAGGCGCACCCGGCAGGGGTGCGCACGCTGCATCCCTTGTTCAGAGGAGCAGGATCGGATACCTACATGGAGGAACTGGAAGAGCTGAGGACTCAGCCCGTGCTGGGACGCTGGATACTGGGCAGGTGGGGTGCCCGCTATTGGGACCCCGCTGCTGACAGTGGCGGACCAATCCATGACGCATACGAGCCACCAGAGCAGGGCCATGTCGCCTTCGTCACCACACTCGGGGCAACAGCATCCTCTTGGGAATGGCTGGAGCCCATGGGGGAGATGGAGGTGTCAGCCCTGGAGGCTGAGACCGGGGATCGGGCGGAGCCCCAGACACCCCCGGACAGTACCAGCAGACCACGTGCAGGAGACCTGGACAGCAGGGATCCAAGGTCCAGCGAAGAGCTTCGCCCCCGCCAGGAGGGCATGGGACTGCTAGGAGAGGAGGATGAAGACCCTTCGGAAGGGCCACCATCACTGGTGCAGGATTCAGAGTCGGAAGAGGAGTGGGGCGCTGACGGAAACGCGTTCCCAGAAAGGATCAGCATCACAAGAGCTGATGCCGGGGATGCAGAAGGGATGGAAGAGCCAACCGACGCAGGCCCTGGACCAGGGAGTCCAGGGTGGGGCCGCGAGGAGGAGTTGTTACAGCTACGGCAAGAGTGGATGTGCAGTGTTGTTCAGGAGCAAGCAGCCATGGAAGAGCGCAGAATCAGGAGAGCCGAGATAGAGCGTGGTAGTGAGATCGCACTAGAAGAGGAGGCGCACCAGGCTGCAGTGGGGGTCAGCCCGCGGCAGGCAGCAGACCAGTACGCTTTCGAGCCCAAGGGGGCAGCAGCAGGCGAGGCGAGCAGCAGGCGCCCAGGGGACGCCCAGATCAGCCCGCCAGCGCAGGCAGCAGCAAGGGAGCCCTGGGGTGACCCGGCATCATACAGCACGGGATGCTGGGTGGCAGTGCTCAGGAACTTCGTGGATCAGCTGGACGTGCTAAGAAGGCGGGAAATGGGGCAGCAAGAGGCAAGCCAGGAGGCTAGCCTGCTGTTCCGACTCAGAATGCTGTCGCAGCCCGATCCGAACCCCAGGATGGGAGGTTACAACAGGGCGGTCAGGGAGCTGCAGGAGGAGCTGACGGAGAGAATATCAGCCCTAAGAACGATGGGAGCAAAGGGAGTAGCCACCCAACAGCCGTCGGACAGCCGCAGCGGCCAAGCCCGAACCAGCAGGGGGGAGGACCTTGCAAGACGGGTTGCCAGCGCTCGGGAAGCCATGCGACAGGGCTGTGGACCAGAGGAGCCCGCGGGTACAGGCAGCAGCAAGGCTGTGCAGCGCGCTACTCACAGGCAGGAGCGGCTGGCACAATGCAGCACAAGACAGACCCCAGGGGCAGGGCCAGAAAGGGCCGGTACGGCTTGGGCTGACACTGCCGAGTTGTAGGGGAAAAAGTCAAAGAAGGCTAGGCGACGTGCATGGAAGGCGCAGAGGGCAGCCGCGGACAGGGACCGTGGCAGCAGACCAGGAATGGACTGCCCAGTCCTGCCACTCAGGATCAGCCAGGTAGACCTGGAGATCACATGGGCCAGAGGGCAGCAGAGGCCAGCGCAGAGTGCAGAACCATGCGTACAGCCCACAGAGCACCTACCGCAGGAACCCAAGCGGCGGATGCCAGCTTGCACAGGACTCCTCACCTGTACAGCATTTAAGGGGATCCTTACGGGGACGCTCCAGCTGATACTGGTGTGGCTCCTGCTGTCGGTGTGTGTACCAGGGGCGCGAGCCACCGGGCAGGGAGTGCGAGGAGGAGGATTTACATCAAGACAGGGGGCTTTTGTGTCTGGCCAAGAGGCAGCAGCGAAGCTGTCATCTGGATGGTTGCGCCCGCCAGCAGTCATCCCCATGGGGGGTGCCAGCAGGAGGAGTGCCTGCAGCCAGCAGGAGAGCTGGCAACACAGCAACAACACTGGCAGGGAAGAGCCGCCCGCGGAGGACGACCCGCATGTGAATGAGATGATCGACATGTTCCAGCCGGGGGGAGTAGTGGAGCCGCCAGCGGAGTACGTCAAAACCAAGGAGGGGTGGCTGCTGGGCCAGCACCCCGACTTCACTGCGGAACAGCAGGAGAGCCTTGAGCAGAGCCTCAGGGATCGCCAAGGAGCGTTCGCTTACTCAATGGAGGATTTACCGGGCTACTGCGGCACGCAGGGTGAGTTTACGCTGGCTTTAGAAGACGAGGTCAGTTCGTGCTTTCAAAAGTCCAGGGACATGCCACCCCCCAAAGCAGCCATTTTTAAAGAAAAATGCCAGCCAATGATACAGGCAGGTATCATCGTCAAAGTACCACAGGGGGGGCCTATCAAGTTTGCGGCCAACTCAGTTGTAGCAGCCAAAAAGAGTGCCGAGACTGGCGAGTGGACTGACCACCGGATAGCGCATGATATGCGCATGTTAAACCTGCGTACGGCTAAGCAGGAGTTTGCCATCCCCAGGATGGAAACTTTTTTTCAGAACCTGGGTACGACCAAGATATTCAGCAAGGTTGATCTTAGGTCAGGGTTCATGCAGATCCCGATCAAGGCTGAGGACCAGCCTAAGACGGCTTTCTGGATGGGACCTGAGCTTTGGATGTACACAAAGCTCAACTTCGGTCTGCGCAATGGGCCTCCCTTCGTTCAGCGTATGATGGAAGAGGAGATTGCCAGGGCAGGCCTGAGTGCGTTCTGCGTGGCATTCATTGATGACCTACTGGTGTACAGTGATACACCGGCAGAACACATCAGGCATGTGGAGCTGATGTTGGACATGCTCCACAGTGTAGGATTAAGGGCGCACCCCGACAAGTCCCTGTTTGGGTGTGCGACTGTAGAGTACCTGGGTCACAATGTGTCGGCCCAGGGGCTGACGCCGCACACAGCTAAGATAGCAGCGGTTATGGCGCTGCCAGAGCCCACATCGGTGATAAACATTCAGGAGGTCATGGGATTCTTGAATTTCTACCGGTGCTACGTCCCGGACTTCTCGAAAAAGGCGGCATGCATCAACGCATTGCTGGTCAAGGGGGTCCCGTTTGTGTGGGGGCCAGAGCAGTCGCAGGCGTTCCAGTTGATCAAAACAGAGATGTGCGAGGGCGGAAGAGTCCTGCGCCGACCAGATTACAGTGGGACAGGGCCAGACGGCAAGGGACCGCCAAGGCCGTTCTTATTGTACACAGATTTCTCTAAGCAGGGCATAGGCGCCGTGCTAGGGCGGCAGTGTGATGACAGCGGGCGGGAGTATATGGTGGCATGCACGTCCAGATCCCTGAACAAGAGCGAGAGGAGCTATTCCTCGTTCCAGGGGGAGATGCTGACTGCAGTGTATGCAGCACGCACATACCGCCACATGCTGTTTGGGTGCAAGGTGCATCTCATCACTGACCATGAGCCGCTCACTAACCTCATGGACAATCAGACGTTGGTGGGCCAGCACGCTAGGTGGGCTCTCATGCTCCAAGAGCTGGACATTACCATTGTCCACCGCTCAGGAGCATGCCACCAGAATGCGGACATCCCGTCCAGATCGCCCCTCCCATCCTCAGCTGACCGCACGGGGGCCAGGCTTGATACAGCCGCTCCCGAGCCAGCAGTCAAGGAGGAGGCAAGTGGGAAGCAGGTAGCTTTGCTCACGGGGTTGGGCAGAGTGAACCAGTGGCATGCAGACCAGATGGTGCGCATGGCGCAGGAGGGCAGAAGGAGAGTACATATGTTGCGAGCTGCAGAGGCAGCTTGCGTGACAGCGCCGGTGGGGCAGGAGATATCCTCTGCCGCCACTGACGATGATGAGCAGGCGCAGCCTGTCAGTACGGCAGAACAGGTGTTCAGCAACAGGGAGCGGGCCAGGACAATGATCAGTGATGTTCTTGCTGACCTGCCTCGGGTGACGCCCCCTCATTACATGCAGGCCTGGACACAGCTTGCCTGTCGAGTGGGGCTGTGCGGGCCATGGAGACCGAGGGAGTCGTCCTTTTCGAGCCCTTTGGAGGTATGTGCTCAGGGCTGGAAATGGTGTTCAGGGCGGGTATCCCAGTGGTGCAGTACTTGTATGCTGATATGAGTGAGGAAGTCAGAGAGATCGCAGGGGGTCGCCCGGTGCAGTTGCACAGGAGATACCCTCAGTTGCTTCCAGTCAAAGCGTTTGATAAGGCTTTCAGAGCGTTGCCCCAAGATGTGTATGCCATTACGGCGGAGCACCTCCAGGAGGCGGGCGCCCAGGAGGGGCGCCAGTGGTTCATGGTAGCAGGCTGGGAGTGCCAGGACCTCTCGTCAGCAGGCAAGGGGCGTGGGCTCGCGGGAGAGAGAAGCAAGTCTTTCTTCCCGTTAGTCAAGCTGTTGGGTACACTGCAGTTCCTGCAGGGGCCTAGGCCGCCAGCGTACCGGATTGAGAATGTGGCAATGCAATTGAACCAGAAAAGTGTGAAGGCCAGCGTTGAGGCCTTTCAGGAGGTGTGCTGGATTCTGGGAACACCAGCGTTGTTTGACGCAGCGCAGGTGGGGTCTTACGCCCACCGCACTCGCAACTATTGGGGGAATGTCGCCCCTGCAGCAGATATCGAGTTTGTGATTCGTGCGTCAACCAGACCCCACGGGGGGATAGTAGACGACATTCTGGACGAGGGCAGCAAGGCCCAGGTAGTCTCATGCCCGGACAATGGGGGGTACCGCATCAACGTAACAGGACAGCCCAGGAAGGTGCTGCCGTGTTTGATGGCCACGCCCTCATCATATGCTTTTAGGAACGGGCAAAATGGGATGGTGTACAGAGCCATGGGAGACTTGCAGGAGCCCAATGCGAACGAACGTGAACGGGCCATGGGGTACGCTGTGGGGTCCACATTGCCGCGCCCAGACTTTCCAGAGGCGGCCAGGAGGGCAGCCTTGGGCAGGTGCATGGATTCGTGGGCACTAGGAGCGTGGCTCAATGTGGCACTTGAGTGTGCTAAAATCATACCAGAGGAATTGCAACGCAGAGCAAGGCTGCCAGGCCCGGACAGGGATCCAATGCTGGGTGCAACTTTAGTGTCCAGCCACTACGCCCTTGCTACTGCAGGAAACGCGTGCTCTGGCAGTGGAGAAGCGGCCGCGTCATACAGGCAGTGCCTGGGAGAATCGGCTGCGGCAGACTGGGCCGACGCGGCACAGGAACCAGGTGGGAACACGCCTGCGGAACAAGTTGATGTTGAAATCGAGGTAACCAGGGACACAGAGGGTGAGAAGGACCCGCCAGGATGTCCTGCAGGACCATTGGCCAGGGTTGATGTGTGGGCAGATGAGCCTGTATTGAGGTTCCTCCGCGAGAAGACATATGTTCAGGGAACAGAGCTAGGAGAATAGACCAGAATACAGCGCAGAGCGGCGCCATTCAAGTGGGAATCAGAGAGGGGAGGAGTCCTGATGAGACTCATGCCTGATGGTAGACGTTGCGTGGTGCCCATGCCAGAGGACAGGCTTGCTGTGATCCAGACAGCCCATGCGTCAGCGAGATGGTGGACCTTGCCGTCAAAGAAGGCATCACAGCGGTGGCCGCAGCCGACAGGGCGCATCCAGACGTGCCGGATAGCACGCGCACCGAGGGGGTGTGGCAGGGCGCGCAGCCCGGGTTCATGCGCACGCCATGGGCGGAGGACTGCGTCCATCAGTTGATGGAGCACCCCGCTCTTAGAAACCGCGCTTTCTACGTGCCAGTGCAGGCCTTAGGAGGGCACGGAGGGGGTGACAGGTCCGAGGATGGAACCTACGGCGGGGCAGGGCTGTGCCATTCCGATAGGCCAAGGCGGTGTGAGGCCACCGTTGAGGCGTCGGTCACCATCCCCAGGATGGTCGCAGGGCAAGCTGTACCGTGGGGAGTGGCTCCTGGGGAAGCCAGGGCAGCCATCCCAGTTCAGCAGCTGGTAACTTACTACTACGAGGAGCTGGAAGAGGGAGAACTGCCTGTTTCAGCGGCATGGATCCACATGCATGCGTCGCGGGATGATATGTCAGTCTTCCTGTTCGCAAGGTGCGAAGGGAACGTGGCGATCACCAAGTGCGCATCAGTCGACGAGGCAGAGTTCCACGCGCACACGCACGCCAGGGGAGCAGACCCAGCGACATGGGCAGTCATGCTCATGGCGTTGCAACGGGTTCTGCTTCCGGGACAGCTGTCGGCAGCCATGCGGCATGTCTGGGGCGTGGATGATCAGTGGGCGCCGCTGGAAATGACAGACTGCCCCACATGGCCATATGGGACCCAGAGGTCGCCAGCAGATGGACCCATGTGGGAAGACGAGGAGGAGTTCGCGCGCTCACCGTTCGCAGTGGAACGGTTAGAAGCGTGCGTGCACCAGTGGGTGCGCTGGGAGAGAAGAGCGTGGCGCGACAACAGGGCCAGCAACGTGGGGCCTTCAGTTATTGGCAGGCAAACGGCATGACAGTACAGCTGTGGAGGCAGGCGCACCCGGCAGGGGTGCGCACGCTGCATCCCTTGTTCAGAGGAGCAGGATCGGATACCTACATGGAGGAACTGGAAGAGCTGAGGACTCAGCCCGTGCTGGGACGCTGGATACTGGGCAGGTGGGGTGCCCGCTATTGGGACCCCGCTGCTGACAGTGACGGACCAATCCATGACGCATACGAGCCACCAGAGCAGGGCCATGTCGCCTTCGTCACCACACTCGGGGCAACAACATCCTCTTGGGAATGGCTGGAGCCCATGGGGGAGATGGAGGTGTCAGCCCTGGAGGCTGAGACCGGGGATCGGGCGGAGCCCCAGACACCCCCGGACAGTACCAGCAGACCACGTGCAGGAGACCTGGACAGCAGGGATCCAAGGTCCAGCGAAGAGCTTCGCCCCCGCCAGGAGGGCATGGGACTGCTAGGAGAGGAGGATGAAGACCCTTCGGAAGGGCCACCATCACTGGTGCAGGATTCAGAGTCGGAAGAGGAGTGGGGCGCTGACGGAAACGCGTTCCCAGAAAGGATCAGCATCACAAGAGCTGATGCCGGGGATGCAGAAGGGATGGAAGAGCCAACCGACGCAGGCCCTGGACCAGGGAGTCCAGGGTGGGGCCGCGAGGAGGAGTTGTTACAGCTACGGCAAGAGTGGATGTGCAGTGTTGTTCAGGAGCAAGCAGCCATGGAAGAGCGCAGAATCAGGAGAGCCGAGATAGAGCGTGGTAGTGAGATCGCACTAGAAGAGGAGGCGCACCAGGCTGCAGTGGGGGTCAGCCCGCGGCAGGCAGCAGACCAGTACGCTTTCGAGCCCAAGGGGGCAGCAGCAGGCGAGGCGAGCAGCAGGCGCCCAGGGGACGCCCAGATCAGCCCGCCAGCGCAGGCAGCAGCAAGGGAGCCCTGGGGTGACCCGGCATCATACAGCACGGGATGCTGGGTGGCAGTGCTCAGGAACTTCGTGGATCAGCTGGACGTGCTAAGAAGGCGGGAAATGGGGCAGCAAGAGGCAAGCCAGGAGGCTAGCCTGCTGTTCCGACTCAGAATGCTGTCGCAGCCCGATCCGAACCCCAGGATGGGAGGTTACAACAGGGCGGTCAGGGAGCTGCAGGAGGAGCTGACGGAGAGAATATCAGCCCTAAGAACGATGGGAGCAAAGGGAGTAGCCACCCAACAGCCGTCGGACAGCCGCAGCGGCCAAGCCCGAACCAGCAGGGGGGAGGACCTTGCAAGACGGGTTGCCAGCGCTCGGGAAGCCATGCGACAGGGCTGTGGACCAGAGGAGCCCGCGGGTACAGGCAGCAGCAAGGCTGTGCAGCGCGCTACTCACAGGCAGGAGCGGCTGGCACAATGCAGCACAAGACAGACCCCAGGGGCAGGGCCAGAAAGGGCCGGTACGGCTTGGGCTGACACTGCCGAGTTGTAGGGGAAAAAGTCAAAGAAGGCTAGGCGACGTGCATGGAAGGCGCAGAGGGCAGCCGCGGACAGGGACCGTGGCAGCAGACCAGGAATGGACTGCCCAGTCCTGCCACTCAGGATCAGCCAGGTAGACCTGGAGATCACATGGGCCAGAGGGCAGCAGAGGCCAGCGCAGAGTGCAGAACCATGCGTACAGCCCACAGAGCACCTACCGCAGGAACCCAAGCGGCGGATGCCAGCTTGCACAGGACTCCTCACCTGTACAGCATTTAAGGGGATCCTTACGGGGACGCTCCAGCTGATACTGGTGTGGCTCCTGCTGTCGGTGTGTGTACCAGGGGCGCGAGCCACCGAGCAGGGAGTGCGAGGAGGAGGATTTACATCAAGCCAGGGGGCTTTTGTGTCTGGCCAAGAGGCAGCAGCGAAGCTGTCATCTGGATGGTTGCGCCCGCCAGCAGTCATCCCCATGGGGGGTGCCAGCAGGAGGAGTGCCTGCAGCCAGCAGGAGAGCTGGCAACACAGCAACAACACTGGCAGGGAAGAGCCGCCCGCGGAGGACGACCCGCATGCGGCTGAGATGATCGACATGTTCCAGCCGGGGGGAGTAGTGGAGCCGCCAGCGGAGTACGTCAAAACCAAGGAGGGGTGGCTGCTGGGCGAGCACCCCGACTTCACTGCGGAACAGCAGGAGAGCCTTGAGCAGAGCCTCAGGGATCGCCAAGGAGCGTTCGCTTACTCAATGGAGGATTTACCGGGCTACTGCGGCACGCAGGGTGAGTTTACGCTGGCTTTAGAAGACGAGGTCAGTTCGTGCTTTCAAAAGTCCAGGGACATGCCACCCCCCAAAGCAGCCATTTTTAAAGAAAAATGCCAGCCAATGATACAGGCAGGTATCATCGTCAAAGTACCACAGGGGGGGCCTATCAAGTTTGCGGCCAACTCAGTTGTAGCAGCCAAAAAGAGTGCCGAGACTGGCGAGTGGACTGACCACCGGATAGCGCATGATATGCGCAGGTTAAACCTGCGTACGGCTAAGCAGGAGTTTGCCATCCCCAGGATGGAAACTTTTTTTCAGAACCTGGGTACGGCCAAGATATTCAGCAAGGTTGATCTTAGGTCAGGGTTCATGCAGATCCCGATCAAGGCTGAGGACCAGCCTAAGACGGCTTTCTGGATGGGACCTGAGCTTTGGATGTACACAAAGCTCAACTTCGGTCTGCGCAATGGGCCTCCCTTCTTTCAGCGTATGATGGAAGAGGAGATTGCCAGGGCAGGCCTGAGTGCGTTCTGCGTGGCATTCATTGATGACCTACTGGTGTACAGTGATACACCGGCAGAACACATCAGGCATGTGGAGCTGATGTTGGACATGCTCCACAGTGTAGGATTAAGGGCGCACCCCGACAAGTCCCTGTTTGGGTGTGCGACTGTAGAGTACCTGGGTCACAATGTGTCGGCCCAGGGGCTGACGCCGCACGCAGCTAAGATAGCAGCGGTTATGGCGCTGCCAGAGCCCACATCGGTGATAAACATTCAGGAGGTCATGGGATTCTTGAATTTCTACCGGTGCTACGTCCCGGACTTCTCGAAAAAGGCGGCATGCATCAACGCATTGCTGGTCAAGGGGGTCCCGTTTGTGTGGGGGCCAGAGCAGTCGCAGGCGTTCCAGTTGATCAAAACAGAGATGTGCGAGGGCGGAAGAGTCCTGCGCCGACCAGATTACAGTGGGACAGGGCCAGACGGCAAGGGACCGCCAAGGCCGTTCTTATTGTACACAGATTTCTCTAAGCAGGGCATAGGCGCCGTGCTAGGGCGGCAGTGTGATGACAGCGGGCGGGAGTATATGGTGGCATGCACGTCCAGATCCCTGAACAAGAGCGAGAGGAGCTATTCCTCGTTCCAGGGGGAGATGCTGACTGCAGTGTATGCAGCACGCACATACCGCCACATGCTGTTTGGGTGCAAGGTGCATCTCATCACTGACCATGAGCCGCTCACTAACCTCATGGACAATCAGACGTTGGTGGGCCAGCACGCTAGGTGGGCTCTCATGCTCCAAGAGCTGGAAATTACCATTGTCCACCGCTCAGGAGCATGCCACCAGAATGCGGACATCCCGTCCAGATCGCCCCTCCCATCCTCAGCTGACCGCACGGGGGCCAGGCTTGATACAGCCGCTCCCGAGCCAGCAGTCAAGGAGGAGGCAAGTGGGAAGCAGGTAGCTTTGCTCACGGGGTTGGGCAGAGTGAACCAGTGGCATGCAGACCAGATGGTGCGCATGGCGCAGGAGGGCAGAAGGAGAGTACAGATGTTGCGAGCTGCAGAGGCAGCTTGCGTGACAGCGCCGGTGGGGCAGGAGATATCCTCTGCTGCCACTGACGATGATGAGCAGGCGCAGCCTGTCAGTACGGCAGAACAGGTGTTCAGCAACAGGGAGCGGGCCAGGACAATGATCAGTGATGTTCTTGCTGACCTGCCTCGGGTGACGCCCCCTCATTACATGCAGGCCTGGACACAGCTTGCCTGTCGAGTGGGGTTGCGCGGGCCATGGAGACCGAGGGAGTCGTCCTTTTCGAGCCCTTTGGAGGTATGTGCTCAGGGCTGGAAATGGTGCTCAGGGCGGGTATCCCAGTGGTGCAGTACTTGTATGCTGATATCAGTGAGGAAGTCAGAGAGATCGCAGGGGGTCGCCTGGTGCAGTTGCACAGGAGATACCCTCAGTTGCTTCCAGTCAAAGCGTTTGATAAGGCTTTCAGAGCGTTGCCCCAAGATGTGTATGCCATTACGGCGGAGCACCTCCAGGAGGCGGGCGCCCAGGAGGGGCGCCAGTGGTTCATGGTAGCAGGCTGGGAGTGCCAGGACCTCTCGTCAGCAGGCAAGGGGCGTGGGCTCGCGGGAGAGAGAAGCAAGTCTTTCTTCCCGTTAGTCAAGCTGTTGGGTACACTGCAGTTCCTGCAGGGGCCTAGGCCGCCAGCGTACCTGATTGAGAATGTGGCAATGCAATTGAACCAGAAAGTGTGAATGCCAGCGTTGAGGCCTTTCAGGAGGTGTGCTGGATTCTGGGAGCACCAGCGTTGTTTGACGCAGCGCAGGTGGGGTCTTACGCCCACCGCACTCGCAACTATTGGGGGAATGTCGCCCCTGCAGCAGATATCGAGTTTGTGATTCGTGCGTCAACCAGACCCCACGGGGGGATAGTAGACGACATTCTGGACGAGGGCAGCAAGGCCCAGGTAGTCTCATGCCCGGACAATGGGGGGTACCGCATCAACGTAACAGGACAGCCCAGGAAGGTGCTGCCGTGTTTGATGGCCACGCCCTCATCATATGCTTTTAGGAACGGGCAAAATGGGATGGTGTACAGAGCCATGGGAGACTTGCAGGAGCCCAATGCGAACGAACGTGAACGGGCCATGGGGTACGCTGTGGGGTCCACATTGCCGCGCCCAGACTTTCCAGAGGCGGCCAGGAGGGCAGCCTTGGGCAGGTGCATGGATTCGTGGGCACTAGGAGCGTGGCTCAATGTGGCACTTGAGTGTGCTAAAATCATACCAGAGGAATTGCAACGCAGAGCAAGGCTGCCAGGCCCGGACAGGGATCCAATGCTGGGTGCAACTTTAGTGTCCAGCCACTACGCCCTTGCTACTGCAGGAAACGCGTGCTCTGGCAGTGGAGAAGCGGCCGCGTCATACAGGCAGTGCCTGGGAGAATCGGCTGCGGCAGACTGGGCCGACGCGGCACAGGAACCAGGTGGGAACACGCCTGCGGAACAAGTTGATGTTGAAATCGAGGTAACCAGGGACACAGAGGGTGAGAAGGACCCGCCAGGATGTCCTGCAGGACCATTGGCCAGGGTTGATGTGTGGGCAGATGAGCCTGTATTGAGGTTCCTCCGCGAGAAGACATATGTTCAGGGAACAGAGCTAGGAGAATAGACCAGAATACAGCGCAGAGCGGCGCCATTCAAGTGGGAATCAGAGAGGGGAGGAGTCCTGATGAGACTCATGCCTGATGGTAGACGTTGCGTGGTGCCCATGCCAGAGGACAGGCTTGCTGTGATCCAGACAGCCCATGCAGGTACGGGCCATTTTGGCAGCCACCGCACGGCTTTCATGGTCATGCAGCAGCATTGGTGGCGGGGGCTTCAAGCAGCAGTCAAGAAGGCAGTGCAGGAATGCGGTGTGTGTGACAGGGCCAGGGCGTCCACGTTCAATCACATACAGCCCAACCTGCACCCGCTACCCATTGAGGGGTTGTTTTTCCGGTGGGGAGTGGAGTAGTGGACATGTGTGGTCCATTCACGACCACTTCCAGGGGCAATCGGTTTGTGATGGTTTGTGTGGAGCATTACTCCAAATGGGTGGAGTTGATCCCCATTCCAAGCAAGGCGTCTGATGTGACGGCCTTGGCATTCTTTCAAAATGTGGTGGCACGATTCGGAGGATGCGCAGAGGTGGTGACAGACCAGGAAACAGAGTTCCAGGGTGAATTTCAGGGCATGTTGTTGGACTGCTTCATTGATCACCGCACCACTTCTGCCAACCATCCCCAGGCAGACGGGCTATCAGAGAGGGCTGTCCAGACCCTCAAGGCAGGCCTACGCAAGTGCTGCGAGGAAGGCAGCAGCGACGAGTCCTGGGACAAGATGGTGCCCTGGGTAGCCCTGGGCTTCAGGTGCTCGCCGCAGCAAGCCACGCGCATGGCGCCGTACGAGGTGCTGTTCGGGCAGAGACCCACCTTCCCCTCCAGAGTGGGGGCGGACCTCTGGAACACAGCCAAGGTGGCAACAGCAGAAGAGGCATCAGACCTGCTCTTGGCCAGAGTGGCCAGGATCAAAGAGGCACTGCCAGTCGCGGGTGAGCATCTGAAAATTGCGCAGCACCGCGACAAGCTGCGATATGCACGCATTCGTGGGGGAGGGTATGTCCCCCAGGTCAGGCGTTTTGCAGAGGGAGATTACGTGTATGTGAAGTATTCATCAGAAAGACGCAGCCTCGATCCCAAGGCCAGGCCTGAGATCCTAAGGGTGAAGACACTGGGGGCGACGGGAACCTTGGTTTTGGAGGGGGCAGATGGCCTCACAGTAACAGAGAATGCTGTCAATTGTTCTCCATGCCACTTGCCCAACCTCAGGGGAGTGGTTGATTTCAGTGGCACCAGACCCAATAACAGCCTGTCCTGCGAGGTGTGCCAGCTGCCTGATCGCGGAGAGGTGATGCTTTTGTGTGATGCCTGCAATACAGGTTGGCACATGGATTGCTTGGTGCCAGTACTCAAGGAGGTGCATGAGGGCGAATGGTTGTGCCCACACTGCACACCTGACAACAAGGGAGCAGGGCCCGCTGCAATAGCAGGGCCCGCTACAGAAGATCGCAGTTTGCAGGTCCAGGGGCGGCCGAGCCCAGCAGCCAGAGCGGCTGCCAGGACAGCCCAGGAGGCCAACGTCATGGACAGGCCTGAGGTGGAAGTCATGGCCACCAACCCAGCAACAAGGCAAATGGAGCGGGGCATCGCAAGACCAATGGCGAACGGGTTGTACGACATCTCGTACACCACTGGTCGGGGAGAGGCCAATGTCACCCCAAGAGCAGTTACAAGAAGGGCTAAGGTGGCCAAGGAAGCAGCAAGGGAAGAAGAGGAGTCAGCCCTTGAGGAGCTTACCGAGACCTGAGGCCGAGCCCAGAGCGGCAAGGCCGCTGAGCACGTGACCTCACCCACGCCGTAACTGGCAAGGAGCGGGCAGGCGCCTACAGAGCAGAAATGCAGACGCAGCGCGGCTTGTCCTAGTACCCGGCAGGCAGTGGGCCGGCAGCCAGCGGACCGAAGACGGAAGATGCAGGAGTGGAGTTACAGCTATCGCAGCAGCATAGTGAAAATTTGTTTCTCAAAACACCATAGCAGCAAGGCTACGGTAGTACATATGTTATGACGATGATGAGCGAGGAGAATTAGTCAACTCGGGCAATGATACCACAGTAGGGGCAAATCACGCTGCTACGGCGCACATTTCCTGTGGCCAGTGAAGACCAGGCGGCTATGGCGCAGTGGGGCGAGAACAGCGGTTATTCTTAGCTTGACCTGATAACTTTCTCTGTTTGCTAGCCAGTAGTGGGCTGAACAGCTTGGATTTGTAGGATTCTGCGCATGGCGCTTCAGCTGAGACTTGGTGGATTTTTTTTAAGTCCTGATTGAAGAAGGCCTGAACCAGGCAGATTTGCTGAGATGATTTGCGCTTCTACGTACATATTTTTCCAGAAGTTCTTTCAGTACCACCCCTTTTCCGGCTCCCCGCGCATGCCTGGAGGGCTTAACGCTGGGGAGCGGGGGGCGAGTAAAGTGGTAGGGGCGGTACCCACGAGACGGAGACTTCTAGGCAGAGACATCCAGTTAGGGACTTCCAGTTATAGTTATCTTGTTAACAAGCTCTTGTCTGAAGTACAAGGAGCATGAGTGTACGGTGATGTACCGTATTTGTGAGTAGAGGACACCTCTCTAAGGTGTCCTGACCGGAGTTTACGGTATTTACCATAGTATTGCAGTTACTGCTTTATGGTGCGACAGCTGTCACAGTATATTACCGTATACGTGACAGAACCGTTTAGACCGCAGTTGGCGGCCTCGGGGCCTCCGCAGCTTCTCTGCGGAGTCCCCGGATTTGAACTGAGACCTAGAAACCCGCTTACGCAGGGTGATTTGACAGGTTCTACCGTACTCTGAATTGGGCCTGCCGGGTCCCTGTATCCCGGAAATAGCCTAAACTAGTTACTTCGTCCCTTTCTAAAGGACAGACCTCTATTGTAACAAGCACCGGCCGTCATCCGTGTATGAGACCTGCAGCTTTCACATAAGTCAGTACCTTAACCCGAGTCAAGACTAGCTCAGCCTCAGCTGAACTAGCTGGAGACAAGTACCCCAGTAGAGAACCGAGACCCTGCGAGAGAAGGAGTACGCAGCCTACGTCCCGGCCACCTCACCGCGAGTCGCGCGGTAAGTGCCCTTAACATAGCCCAGCTGGATCGCGCCCAGACGGCCAGAAGGCCTACGCTACCATAGTCTATTGCTATACATACAAATATCCAGCTCAGCTGCTTAACTCGCTGAGCACTCGCAGCCAGTGAAGAGTCACTGAGCCTGCACGTAGGCGTCCGTCACTGAAGTGAGGAAAGAAGTCCGCCGCGGACCTAAAGCGCACATCGCGCGGGGCGAGTAAAGTGGTAGGGGCGAGTAAAGTGGTAGGGGCGGTACCCACGAGACGGAGACTTCTAGGCAGAGACATCCAGTTAGGGACTTCCAGTTATAGTTATCTTGTTAACAAGCTCTTGTCTGAAGTACAAGGAGCATGAGTGTACGGTGATGTACCGTATTTGTGAGTAGAGGACACCTCTTTAAGGTGTCATGACCGGAGTTTACGGTATTTACCATAGTATTGCAGTTACTGCTTTATGGTGCGACATCACTGCAGAAACAGATCAGCACATTACTGATGAAAGCCTTGAGACTGTCTTTAGCCAAAAATAACCGTCGCAAGCTTAAGTCAAAACAAACGCTAAAAGCTAAACGCACAACAGCCGTGCGTGGGATGCACACAAAATCTTCAAATTGACCGCAATTGTTTATTGCTTATGGTAACTAGAGTTCTAAATTGCAATAGCCAATCAGTTCTAGTTGAGGAACCTTCCACAAATTAAGCCAGCTCTGGAGAAACGTTTCAAGACTTGCCAGAAAAATCCCAGGGCAGTGGCTGATGCTATTTTTATCTAGCTCCGTAATTGGCGAGGACCTTGGACTGATTCCGGATGGGGCTGCGGTCCCCAGGCGCCGTTGCGCTGGGGCCTTGGTCTTCAAGGTAACATCCTCCACAGCCGATCTTGCAGGCGAAAGCAGCTACAGTAAGAAAGCTTTAATTTGGGTACATAATGCAGCAAGGTACTCAACATAGCCAAATTCAACAGGAACATGCATACGTGTGAACCCATTTAAAAGTGTGGACTAAGCAATCAAAACCTGTGTCACAGAACAATTAATTGATTAATACAATTAATTGGTCTGCACTCGTAGGATTATGATTGACACAGGGTGTAAATCACAATCTAACAGAATTTTAAATTCTCAGATCATCATGATCATACAAACGGCGTGGGAAGCAGGTCATGGTTTAAAACTGTCCCAGCTCTGGGTATCACATCCTTGCGGCGGCACTGGTAGGACCACACTGGGCCTGACATTATGACCCCAACAGGTATGGCAGCAGAGTACAAGCAATCCTTCAACGCCTAGCTATCAGATAGAGGTAAGATATAGGCCGCAGTTTTAGAATAGCGGCGTATCACAATGCTAAACAACAAAATAGCTTCTTCCAACCATAAAATGGTTACCATGCAGGATCGTTGACTTTTGGCCGTAATTAAGCCACAATTTCACTGACCAGGTAATTTTAGCACATGGCAGTGGCAGTTTTCCCACCGCATTTGGAATCATCACTAAGTCTCAAGGTCAGAGTGGCTAGCAGAACTCAAATTAGCACCATTACCCGTATGTACAGTTACACAGTACACATATCACTCCAAGGCAGGTCCATATCTAATTTATTTTTAAATATAACGTTTTATGTAGGTACCTGTCGCACCATAAAGCAGTAACTGCAATACTGTGGTAAATACCGTAAACTCCGGTCAGGACACCTTAGAGAGGTGTCCTCTACTCACAAATACGGTACATCACCGTACACTCATGCTCCTTGTACTTCAGACAAGAGCTTGTTAACAAGATAACTATAACTGGAAGTCCCTAACTGGATGTTTTTGCCTAGAAGTCTCCGCCTCGTGGGTACCGCCCCTACCACTTTACTCGCGATGTGCGCTTCAGGTCCGTGGCGGTCTTCTTTCCTCACGGCAGTGACGGACGCCTACGGGCAGGCTCAGTGACTCTCCACTGGCTGCGAGTGCTCAGCGAGTCAAGCAGCTGATCTGGATATTTGTATGTATAGCAATAGACTAAGGTAGCGTAGGCCTTCTGGCCGTCTGGGCGCGATCCAGCTGGGCTATGTTAAGGGCACTTACCGCGCGACACGCGGTGAGGTAGCCGGGACGTAGACTGCGTACTTCTTCTTCGGCAGGGTCTCGGTTCTCTACTGGGGTACTTGTCTCCAGCTAGTTCAGCTGAGGCTGAGCTAGACTTGACTATGATTAAGGTACTGACTTATGTGAAAGCTGCAGGTCTCAGTTGACGGCCGTTGCTTGTTACAATAGAGGTCTGTCCTTTAGAAAGGGACGAAGTAACTAGTTTAGGCAATTGCCGGGATACAGGGACCCGGCAGGCCCAATTCAGAGTACGGTAGAACCTGTCAAATCACCCTGCGTAAGCGGGTTTCTAGGTCTCAGTTCAAATCCGGAGACTCCGCAGAGAAGCTGCGGAGGCCCCGAGGCCGCCAACTGCGGTCTAAACGGTTCTGTCACGTATACGGTAATATACTGTGACAGCTGTCGCACCATAAAGCAGTAACTGCAATACTATGGTAAATACCGTAAACTCCGGTCAGGACACCTTAGAGAGGTGTCCTCTACTCACAAATACGGTACATCACCGTACACTCATGCTCCTTGTACTTCAGACAAGAGCTTGTTAACAAGATAACTATAACTGGAAGTCCCTAACTGGATGTCTCTGCCTAGAAGTCTCCGTCTCGTGGGTACCGCCCCTACCACTTTACTCGCCCCCCGCTCCCCAGCGTTAAGCCCTCCAGGCATGCGCGGGGAGCCGGAAAAGGGGTGGTACTGAAAGAACTTCTGGAAAAATATGTACGTAGAAGCGCAAATCATCTCAGCAAATCTGCCTGGTTCAGGCCTTCTTCAATCAGGACTTAAAAAAAATCCACCAAGTCTCAGCTGAAGCGCCATGCGCAGAATCCTACAAATCCAAGCTGTTCAGCCCACTACTGGCTAGCAAACAGAGAAATTTTCAAAGTTATCAGGTCAAGCTAAGAATAACCGCTGCTCTCGCCCCACTGCGCCATAGCCGCCTGGTCTTCACTGGCCACAGGAAATGTGCGCCGTAGCAGCGTGATTTGCCCCTACTGTGGTATCATTGCCCGAGTTGACTAATTCTCCTCGCTCATTATCGTCATAACATATGTACTACCGTAGCCTTGCTGCTATGGTGTTTTGAGAAACAAATTTTCACTATGTTGCTGCGATAGCTGTAACTCCACTCCTGCATCTTCCGTCTTCGGTCCGCTGGCTGCCGGCCCACTGCCTGCCGGGTACTAGGACAAGCCGCGTTGCGTCTGCATTCCTGCTCTGTAGGCGCCTGCCCGCTCCTTGCCAGTTACGGCGTGGGTGAGGTCACGTGCTCAGCGGCCTTGCCGCTCTGGTCTCGGCCTCAGGTCTCGGTAAGCTCCTCAAGGGCTGACTCCTCTTCTTCCCTTGCTGCTTCCTTGGCCACCTTAGCCCTTCTTGTAACTGCTCTCGGGGTGACATTGGCCTCTCCCCGGCCAGTGGTGTACGAGATGTCGTACAACCCGTTCGCCATTGGTCTTGCGATGCCCCGCTCCATTTTCCTTGTTGCTGGGTTGGTGGCCATGACTTCCACCTCAGGCCTGTCCATGACGTTGGCCTCCTGGGCTGTCCTGGCAGCCGCTCTGGCTGCTGGGCTCGGCCGCCCCTGGACCTGCAAACTGCGATCTTCTGTAGCGGGCCCTGCTATTGCAGCGGGCCCTGCTCCCTTGTTGTCAGGTGTGCAGTGTGGGCACAACCATTCGCCCTCATGCACCTCCTTGAGTACTGGCACCAAGCAATCCATGTGCCAACCTGTATTGCAGGCATCACACAAAAGCATCACCTCTCCGCGACCAGGCAGCTGGCACACCTCGCAGGACAGGCTGTTATTGGGTCTGGTGCCACTGAAATCAACCACTCCCCTGAGGTTGGGCAAGTGGCATGGAGAACAATTGACAGCATTCTCTGTTACTGTGAGGCCATCTGCCCCCTCCAAAACCAAGGTTCCCGTCGTCCCCAGTGTCTTCACCCTTAGGATCTCAGGCCTGGCCTTGGGATCGAGGCTGCGTCTTTCTGATGAATACTTCACATACACGTAATCTCCCTCTGCAAAACGCCTGACCTGGGGGACATACCCTCCCCCACGAATGCGTGCATATCGCAGCTTGTCGCGGTGCTGCGCAATTTTCAGATGCTCACCCGCGACTGGCAGTGCCTCTTTGATCCTGGCCACTCTGGCCAAGAGCAGGTCTGCTGCCTCTTCTGCTGTTGCCACCTTGGCTGTGTTCCAGAGGTCCGCCCCCACTCTGGAGGGGAAGGTGGGTCTCTGCCCGAACAGCACCTCGTACGGCGCCATGCGCGTGGCTTGCTGCGGCGAGCACCTGAAGCCCAGGGCTACCCAGGGCACCATCTTGTCCCAGGACTCGTCGCTGCTGCCTTCCTCGCAGCACTTGCGTAGGCCTGCCTTGAGGGTCTGGACAGCCCTCTCTGATAGCCCGTCTGCCTGGGGATGGTTGGCAGAAGTGGTGCGGTGATCAATGAAGCAGTCCAACAACATGTCCTGAAATTCACCCTGTAACTCTGTTCCCTGGTCTGTCACCACCTCTGCGCATCCTCCGAATCGTGCAACCACATTTTGAAAGAATGCCAAGGCCGTCACATCAGACGCCTTGCTTGGAATGGGGATCAACTCCACCCATTTGGAGTAATGCTCCACAAAAACCATCACAAACCGATTGCCCCTGGAAGTGGTCGTGAATGGACCACACAGGTCCACTCCCCACCGGAAAAACAACCCCTCAATGGGTAGCGGGTGCAGGTTGGGCTGTATGTGATTGAACGTGGACGCCCTGGCCCTGTCACACACACCGCATTCCTGCACTGCCTTCTTGACTGCTGCTCTAAGCCCCCGCCACCAATGCTGCTGCATGACCATGGAAGCCGTGCGGTGGCTGCCAAAATGGCCCGTACCTGCATGGGCTGTCTGGATCACAACAAGCCTGTCCTCTGGCCTGGGCACCACGCAACGTCTACCATCAGGCATGAGTCTCATCAGGACTCCTCCCCTCTCTGATTCCCACTTGAATGGCGCCGCTCTGCGCTGTATTCTGGTCTGTTCTCCTAGCTCTGTTCCCTGAACATATGTCTTCTCGCGGAGGAACCTCAATACAGGCTCATCTGCCCACACATCAACCCTGGCCGATGGTCCTGCAGGACATCCTGGCGGGTCCTTCTCACCCTCTGTGTCCCTGGTTACCTCGATTTCAACATCAACTTGTTCCTCAGGCGTGTTCCCACCTGGTTCCTGTGCCGCGTCGGCCCAGTCTGCCGCAGCCGATTCTCCCAGGCACTGCCTGTATGACGCGGCCGCTTCTCCACTGCCAGAGCACGCGTTTCCTGTAGTAGCAAGGGCGTAGTGGCTGGACACTAAAGTTGCACCCAGCATTGGATCCCTGTCCGGGCCTGACAGCCTTGCTCTGCGTTGCAATTCCTCTGGTATGATTTTAGCACACTCAAGTGCCACATTGAGCCACGCTCCTTGTGCCCACGAATCCATGCACCTGCCCAAGGCTGCCCTCCTGGCCGCCTCTGGAAAGTCTGGGCGCGGCAATGTGGACCCCACAGCGTACCCCATGGCCCGTTCACGTTCGTTCGCATTGGGCTCCTGCAAGTCTCCCATGGCTCTGTACACCATCCCATTTTGCCCGTTCCTAAAAGCATATGATGAGGGCGTGGCCATCAAACACGGCAGCACCTTCCTGGGCTGTCCTGTTACGTTGATGCGGTACCCCCCATTGTCCGGGCATGAGACTACCTGGGCCTTGCTGCCCTCGTCCAGAATGTCGTCTACTATCCCCCCGTGGGGTCTGGTTGACGCACGAATCACAAACTCGATATCTGCTGCATGGGCGATATTCCCCCAATAGTTGCGAGTGCGGTGGGCGTAAGACCCCACCTGCGCTGCGTCAAACAACGCAGGTGTTCCCAGAATCCTGCACATCTCCTGAAAGGCCTCAACACTGGCCTTCACACTTTTCTGGTTCAATTGCATTGCCACATTCTCAATCAGGTACGCTGGCGGCCTAGGCCACCAGGATGGCACATGAAATATGTGCGCTTGGGGTGCATGCTGGTAAAGCGCAACACCCACTAGCAAGGCGCAGGAAATATGGGCGCTTGGGGTGCATGCTGGTGAAGCGCAACACCCACCAGCAGGGCACAGGAAATACGGGCGGTTGGGGTGCATGTTGGTGAAGCGCAACACCCACCAGCAAGGCACAGGAAATACGGGCGGTTGGGGTGCATTCTGGTGAAGCCAACACCCACCAGCAGTGCAAAGGAAACACGGGCGGTCGCGGTGCATGTTAATGAAGCGCAACACCCACCAGCAGGGCATAGGAAATACGGGCGGTTGGGGTGCATGCTGGTAAAGCGCAACACCCAACAGCAGGGCACAGGAAATATGGGCGCTTGGGGTGCATGCTGGTAAGGCGCAACACCCACCAGCATGGCACAGGAAATACGGGCAGTTGCGGTGCATGCTGGTGATGCGCAACACCCACCAGCAAGGCACAGGAAATACGGCCTGTTGGGGTGCATTCTGGTGAAGCGCAACACCCACCAGCAGGGCACAGGAAATACGGGCGCTTTTAATGCATGCTGGTGAAGCGCAACACACACCAGGAGGGCGCAGGAAATATGGGCGCTTGGGGTTCATGCAGGTGAAGCGCAACACCCACTGGCCGGGCACAGGAAATGTGGGCGGTTGGGGTGCATGCTGGTGAAACGCAACACCCACCAGCAGGGCACAGGAAATACGGGCGGTTGGGGTGCATATTGGTGAAGCGCAATACTCACCAACAGGGCACAGGAAATACGGGTGGTTGGGGTGCATTCTGGTGAAGCGCAACACCCACTAGCAGTGCGCAGGAAACACGGGCGGTCGCGGTGCATGCCAATGAAGCGCAACACCCAAGACCAGGGCATAGGAAATACGGGCGGCTGGGGTGCATGTTGGTAAAGCGCAACACCCAACAGCAGGGCACAGGAAATACGGGCGGTTGCGGTGCATGCCATTGAAGCGTAACACCCACCAGCAGGGCACAGGAAAGACGGGTGCTTGGGGTGCATGCTGGTAAAGCGCGACACCCACCAGGAGGGCACAGGAAATATGGGCGCTTGGGGTGCATGCTGGTGAAGCGCAACACCCACCAGCAGGGCACAGGAAATGCGGGCGGTTGAGGTGCATGCTGGTAAAGCGCGACACCCACCAGGAGGGCACAAGAAATATGGGCGCTTGGGGTGCATGCTGGTGAAGCGCAACACCCACCAGCAGGGCACAGGAAATATGGGCGCTTGGGGTGCATGCTTGTAAAGCGCAACACCCACCAGCAGGGCATAGGAAATATGGGCGGTTGGGGTGCATGCTGGTGAAGCGCAACACCCACGAGCAGGGCACATGAACTAAATACGGGCAGTTGCGGTGCATGCCATTGAAGCGCAACACCCACCAGCAGGGCACAAGAAATACGGGCGGTTGGGATGCATGCTGGTGAAGCGCAACACCCACCAGCAGGACACAGGAAATACGAGCGGTTGCGGTGTATGCCATTGAAGCGCAACACCCACCAGCAGGACATAGGAAGTACGGGCGGTTGGGGAGCATGCTGGTGCAGCGCAACTCCCACGAGCAGGGCACAGGAAATACGGGCGGTTGGGGTGCATGCTGGTGAAGGGCAACACCCACCAGCATGGCACAGGAAATGCGGGCGCTTGGTGTGCATGCAAGTGAAGCGCAACACACACCAGCAGGGCACAGGAAATATGAGCGGTTGCGGTGTATACCTGTGAAGCGCAACACCCACCAGCAGAGCGAAGGAAACACGGGCGGTCGCAGTGCATGTCAATGAAGCGAAACACCCACCAGCAGGGCATAGGAAATACGGGCGGTTGGGGTGCATGCTGTTGAAGCGCAACACCCACCAGCAGGGCACCGGAAATGTGGGCGGTTGGGGTGCATGCTGTTGAAGCGCAACACCCACCAGCAGGGCACATAAAATACGGGCTGTTGCGGTGCATGCCATTGAAGCGCAACACCCACCAGCAGGGCATAGGAAATACAGGCGGTTGGGGTGCATGCTGGTAAAGCGCAACACCCACCAGCAGGGCACAGGAAATATGGGCGGTTGCGGTGCGTACCAGTGAAGCGCAACTACCACCAGAAATGCGCAGGAAACACGGGCGGTCGCGGTGCATGCCAATGAAGCGCAACACCCACCAGGAGGGCACAGGAAAGACGGGTACTTGGGGTGCATGCTGGTAAAGCGCGACACCCACCAGGAGGGCACAGGAAGTATGGGCGCTTGGGGTGCATGTTGGTGGAGTGCAACACCCACCAGGAGGGCACAGGAATTTTGGGCGGATGCGGTGCATGCTGGTGAAGCGCAACATCCACTAGCAAGGCGCAGGACATATGGGCGCTTGGGGTGCATGCTGGTGAAGCGCAACACCCACCAGCAGGGCACAGGAAATACGGGCACTTGGGGTGCATGCTGCTGAAGCGCAACACCCACTAGCAGGGCACAGGAAATGCGGGCGCTTGGGGTTTATGCTGGTGAAGCGCAACACTCACCAGCAGGGCACAGGAAATACGGGCGCTTGGGGTGCATGCTTGTAAAGCGCAACACCGACCAGGAGGGCACAGGAAATATGGGCGCTTGAGGTGCATGCTGGTGAAGTGCAACACCCACCAGGAGGGCACAGGAAATATGGGCGCGTGGGGTTCATGCTGGTGAAGCGCAACATCCACCAGCAGGACACAGGAAATACGGGCGCTTGGGGATTATGCTGGTGAAGCGCAACACCCACCAGCAGGGCACTAGAATTTTGGGCGCTTGGGGTGCATGCCATTGAAGCGCAACACCCACCAGCAGGGCACAGGAAATGCGGGCGGTTGGGGTGCATGCTGGTGAAGCGCAAAACCCACTAGCAGGGCACAGGAAATGTGGGCGCTTGGGGTGCATGCTGGTGAAGGACAACATCCACCAGCAGGGCACATGAAATACGGGCGCTTGGGGTGCATGCTGGTAAAGCGCAACACTCACCAGCAGGGCACAGGAAATATGGGCGCTTGGGGTGCATGCTGGTGAAGCGCAACACCCACCAGCAGGGCACAGGAAATACGGGCAGTTGCGGTGCATGCTGGTGATGCGCAACACCCACCAGCAAGGCACAGGAAATACGGCATGCTGGGGTGCATGCTGGTGAAGCGCGACACCCACCAGCAGGGCACAGGAAATACGGGCGCTTTTAATGCATGCTGGTGAAGCGCAACACACACCAGGAGGGCGCAGGAAATATGGGCGCTTGGGGTTCATGCTGGTGAAGCGCAACACCCACTGGTAGGGCACAGGAAATGTGGGCGCTTGGGGTGCATGCTGGTGAAGCGCAACACCCACCAGCAGGGCACAGGAAATACGGGCGGTTGGGGTGCATATTGGTGAAGCGCAATACCCACCAACAGGGCACAGGAAATACGGGTGGTTGGGGTGCATTCTGGTGAAGCGCAACACCCACTAGCAGTGCGCAGGAAACACGGGCGGTCGCGGTGCATGCCAATGAAGCGCAACACCCAAGACCAGGGCATAGGAAATACGGGCGGCTAGGGTGCATGTTGGTAAAGCGCAACACCCAACAGCAGGGGACAGGAAATACGGGCGGTTGCGGTGCATGCCATTGAAGCGCAACACCCACCAGCAGGGCACAAGAAATACGGGCGGTTGGGGTGCATGCTGGTGAAGCGCAACACCCACCAGCAGGGCACAGGAAATACGGGTGGTTGGGGTGCATTCTGGTGAAGCGCAACACCCACTAGCAGTGCGCAGGAAACACGGGCGGTCGCGGTTCATGCCAATGAAGCGCAACACCCAAGACCAGGGCATAGGAAATACGGGCGGCTAGGGTGCATGTTGGTAAAGCGCAACACCCAACAGCAGGGCACAGGAAATACGGGCGGTTGCGGTGCATGCCATTGAAGCGCAACACCCACCAGCAGGGCACAAGAAATACGGGCGGTTGGGGTGCATGCTGGTGAAGCGCAACACCCACCAGCAGGGCACAGGAAATACGGGCGCTTTTGGTGCATGCTGGTGAAGCGCAACACACACCAGGATGGTGCAGGAAATATGGGCGCTTGGGGTGCATGCTGGTGAAGCGCAACACCCACCAGGATGGCACATGAAATATGTGCGCTTGGGGTTCATGCTGGTAAAGCGCAACACCCACTAGCAAGGCGCATGAAATATGGGCGCTTGGGGTGCATGCTGGTGAAGCGCAACACCCACCAGCAGGGCACAGGAAATACGGGCGCTTGGGGTGCATGCCAATAAAGCGCAACACCCACCAGCAGGGCACAGGAAATATGGGCGCTTGGGGTGCATGCTGGTGAAGCGCAACACCCACCAGCAGGGCACATGAACTAAATACGGGCAGTTGCGGTGCATGCCATTGAAGCGCAACACCCACGAGCAGGGCACAAGAAATACGGGCGGTTGGGATGCATGCTGGTGAAGCGCAACACCCACCAGCAGGACACAGGAAATACGAGCGGTTGCGGTGCATGCCATTGAAGCGCAACACCCACCAGCAGGACATAGGAAGTACGGGCGGTTGGGGAGCATGCTGGTGCAGCGCAACTCCCACGAGCAGGGCACAGGAAATACGGGCGGTTGGGGTGCATGCTGGTGAAGGGCAACACCCACCAGCATGGCACAGGAAATGCGGGCGCTTGGTGTGCATGCAAGTGAAGCGCAACACCCACCAGCAGGGCACAGGAAATATGAGCGGTTGCGGTGTATACCTGTGAAGCGCAACACCCACCAGCAGAGCGAAGGAAACACGGGCGGTCGCAGTGCATGTCAATGAAGCGAAACACCCACCAGCAGGGCATAGGAAATACGGGCGGTTGGGGTGCATGCTGTTGAAGCGCAACACCCACCAGCAGGGCACCGGAAATGTGGGCGGTTGGGGTGCATGCTGTTGAAGCGCAACACCCACCAGCAGGGCACATAAAATACGGGCTGTTGCGGTGCATGCCATTGAAGCGCAACACCCACCAGCAGGGCATAGGAAATACAGGCGGTTGGGGTGCATGCTGGTAAAGCGCAACACCCACCAGCAGGGCACAGGAAATATGGGCGGTTGCGGTGCGTACCAGTGAAGCGCAACTACCACCAGAAATGCGCAGGAAACACGGGCAGTCGCGGTGCATGCCAATGAAGCGCAACACCCACCAGGAGGGCACAGGAAAGACGGGTACTTGGGGTGCATGCTGGTAAAGCGCGACACCCACCAGGAGGGCACAGGAAGTATGGGCGCTTGGGGTGCATGTTGGTGGAGTGCAACACCCACCAGGAGGGCACAGGGATTTTGGGCGGATGCGGTGCATGCTGGTGAAGCGCAACACCCACTAGCAAGGCGCAGGAAATATGGGCGCTTGGGGTGCATGCTGGTGAAGCGCAACACCCACCAACAGGGCACAGGAAATACGGGCACTTGGGGTGCATGCTGGTGAAGCGCAACACCCACTAGCAGGGCACAGGAATTGCGGGCGCTTGGGGTTTATGCTGGTGAAGCGCAACATCCACCAGCAGGGCACAGGAAATACGGGCGCTTGGGGTGCATGCTTGTAAAGCGCAACACCCACCAGCAGGGCACAGGAAATATGGGCGCTTGAGGTGCATGCTGGTGAAGTGCAACACCCACCAGGAGGGCACAGGAAATATGGGCGCGTGGGGTTCATGCTGGTGAAGCGCAACATCCACCAGCAGGACACAGGAAATACGGGCGCTTGGGGATTATGCTGGTGAAGCGCAACACCCACCAGGAGGGCACAAGAATTTTGGGCGCTTGGGGTTTATGCTGGTGCAGCCCAACACCCACCAGGAGGGCACAGGAATTATGGGCGCTTGGGGTGCATGCCATTGAAGCGCAACACCCACCAGCAGGGCACAGGAAATGCGGGCGGTTGGGGTGCATGCTGGTGAAGCGCAAAACCCACTAGCAGGGCACAGGAAATGTGGGCGCTTGGGGTGCATGCTGGTGAAGGACAACATCCACCAGCAGGGCATAGGAAATACGGGCGCTTGGGGTGCATGCTGGTAAAGCGCAACACTCACCAGCAGGGCACAGGAAATATGGGCGCTTGGGGTGCATGCTGGTGAAGCGCAACACCCACCAGCAGGGCACAGGAAATACGGGCAGTTGCGGTGCATGCTGGTGATGCGCAACACCCACCAGCAAGGCACAGAAAATACGGCATGTTGGGGTGCATGCTGGAGAAGCGCGACACCCACCAGCAGGGCACAGGAAATACGGGCGCTTTTAATGCATGCTGGTGAAGCGCAACACACACCAGGAGGGCGCAGGAAATATGGGCGCTTGGGGTTCATGCTGGTGAAGCGCAACACCCACTGGTAGGGCACAGGAAATATGGGCGCTTGGGGTGCATGCTGGTGAAGCGCAACACCCACCAGCAGGGCACAGGAAATACGGGCGGTTGGGGTGCATATTGGTGAAGCGCAATACCCACCAACAGCGCCCAGGAAATACGGGTGGTTGGGGTGCATTCTGGTGAAGCGCAACACCCACTAGCAGTGCGCAGGAAACACGGGCGGTCGCGGTGCATGCCAATGAAGCGCAACACCCAAGACCAGGGCATAGGAAATACGGGCGGCTAGGGTGCATGTTGGTAAAGCGCAACACCCAACAGCAGGGCACAGGAAATACGGGCGGTTGCGGTGCATGCCATTGAAGCGCAACACCCACCAGCAGGGCACAAGAAATACGGGCGGTTGGGGTGCATGCTGGTGAAGCGCAACACCCACCAGCAGGGCACAGGAAATACGGGCGCTTTTGGTGCATGCTGGTGAAGCGCAACACACACCAGCATGGCGCAGGAAATATGGGCGCTTGGGGTGCATGCTGGTGAAGCGCAACACCCACCAGGATGGCACATGACATATGTGCGCTTGGGGTTCATGCTGGTAAAGCGCAACACCCACTAGCAAGGCGCATGAAATATGGGCGCTTGGGGTGCATGCTGGTGAAGCGCAACACCCACCAGCAGGGCACAGGAAATACGGGCGGTTGGGGTGCATGTTGGTGAAGCGCAACACCCACCAGCAAGGCACAGGAAATACGGGCGGTTGGGGTGCATTCTGGTGAAGCCAACACCCACCAGCAGTGCAAAGGAAACACGGGCGGTCGCGGTGCATGTTAATGAAATGCAACACCCACCAGCATGGCACAGGAAATACGGGCGGTTGGGGTGCATGCTGGTAAAGCGCAACACCCAACAGCAGGGCACAGGACATATGGGCGGTCGCGGTGCATACCAGTGAAGCGCAACACCCACCAGAAATGCGCAGGAAACACGGGCGGTCGCGGTGCTTGCCAATGAAGCGAAACACACACCAGCAGGGCTCAGGAAATATGGGCGGTTGCGGTGCGTACCAGTGAAGCGCAACATCCACCAACAATGCGCAGGAAACACGGGCGGTCGCGGTGCATGCCAATGAAGCGAAACACCCACCAGGAGGGCATAGGAAATACGGGCGGTTGGGGTGCATGCTGTTGAAGCGCAACACCCACCAGCAGGGCTCAGGAAATACGGGCGGTTGCGGTGCATGCCATTGAAGCGCAACACCCACCAGCAGGACATAGGAAATACGGGCGGTTGGGGTACATACTGGTGAAGCGCAACACCCACCAGGAGGGCACAGGAATTTGGGCGCTTGGGGTTTATGCTGGTGCAGCGCAACACCCACCAGGAGGGCACAGGAATTATGGGCGCTTGGGGTGCATGCCATTGAAGCGCAACACCCACTAGCAGGGCACAGGAAATACGGGCGCTTGGGGTGCATGCTTGTGAAGCGCAACACCCACCAGGAGGGCACAGGAAATATGGGCGCTTGGGGTGCATGCTGGTGAAGCGCAACACCCACCAGCAGGGCACAGGAAATACGGGCGGTTGGGGTGCATGTTGGTGGAGTGCAACACCCACCAGGAGGGCACAGGAAATATGGGCGGTTGCGGTGCATGCTGGTGAAGCGCAACACCCACTAGCAAGGCGCATGAAATATTGGCGCTTGGGGTGCATGCTGGTGAAGCGCAACACCCACCAGCAGGGCACAGGAAATACGGGCACTTGGGGTGCATGCTGGTGAAGCGCAACACCCACTAGCAGGGCACAGGAATTGCGGGCGCTTGGGGTTTATGCTGGTGAAGCGCAACATCCACCAGCAGGGCACAGGAAGTACGGGCGCTTGGGGTGCATGCTTGTGAAGCGCAACACCCACCAGCAGGGCACAGGAAATACGGGCAGTTGCGGTGCATGCTGGTGATGCGCAACACCCACCAGCAAGGCACAGGAAATACGGCCTGTTGGGGTGCATGCTGGTGAAGCGCAACACCCACCAGTAGGGCACAGGAAATACGGGCGCTTTTAATGCATGCTGGTGAAGCGCAACACACACCAGGAGGGCGCAGGAAATATGGGCGCTTGGGGTTCATGCTGGTGAAGCGCAACACCCACTTGCAGGGCACAGGAAATGTGGGCGCTTGGGGTGCATGCTGGTGAAGCGCAACACCCACCAGCAGGGCACAGGAAATACGGGCGGTTGGGGTGCATATTGGTGAAGCGCAATACCTACCAGCAGGGCACAGGAAATACGGCAGCATGGGGTGCATGCTTGTGAAGCGCAACACCCACCAGCAGGACACACGAAATACGGGCGGTTGCGACGTATGCTGGTGAAGCGCAACACCCACCAGCAGGGCATAGGAAATACAGGCGGTTGGGGTGCATGCTGGTAAAGCGCAACACCCACCAGCAGGGCACAGGAAATATGGGCGGTTGCGGTGCGTACCAGTGAAGCGCAACTACCACCAGAAATGCGCAGGAAACACGGGCGGTCGCGGTGCATGCCAATGAAGCGCAACACCCACCAGGAGGGCACAGGAAAGACGGGTACTTGGGGTGCATGCTGGTAAAGCGCGACACCCACCAGGAGGGCACAGGAAATATGGGCGCTTGGGGTGCATGCTGGTGAAGCGCAACACCCACCAGCAGGGCACAGGAAATATGGGCGCTTGGGGTGCATGTTGGTGGATTGCAACACTCACCAGGAGGGCACAGGAAATATGGGCGGTTGCGGTGCATGCTGGTGAAGCGCAACACCCACTAGCAAGGCGCAGGAAATATGGGCGCTTGGGGTGCATGCTGGTGAAGCGCAACACCCACCAGCAGGGCACAGGAAATACGGGCACTTGGGGTGCATGCTGGTGAAGCGCAACACCCACTAGCAGGGCACAGGAATTGCGGGCGCTTGGGGTTTATGCTGGTGAAGCGCAACATCCACCAGCAGGGCACAGGAAATACGGGCGCTTGGGGTGCATGCTTGTAAAGCGCAACACCCACCAGGAGGGCACAGGAAATATGGGCGCTTGAGGTGCATGCTGGTGGAGTGCAACACCCACCAGGAGGGAACAGGAAATATGGGCGCGTGGGGTTCATGCTGGTGAAGCGCAACATCCACCAGCAGGACACAGGAAATACGGGCGCTTGGGGATTATGCTGGTGAAGCGCAACACCCACCAGGAGGGCACAGGAATTTTGGGCGCTTGGGGTTTATGCTGGTGCAGCGCAACATCCACCAGGAGGGCACAGGAATTATGGGCGCTTGGGGTGCATGCCATTGAAGCGCAACACCCACCAGCAGGGCACAGGAAATGCGGGCGGTTGGGGTGCATGCTGGTGAAGGACAACATCCACCAGCAGGGCACAGGAAATACGGGCGCTTGGGGTGCATGTTGGTAAAGCGCAACACTCACCAGCAGGGCACAGGAAATATGGGCGTTTGGGGTGCATGCTGGTGAAGCGCAACACCCACCAGCAGGGCACAGGAAATACGGGCAGTTGCGGTGCATGCTGGTGATGCGCAACACCCACCAGCAAGGCACAGGAAATACGGCCTGTTGGGGTGCATGCTGGTGAAGCGCAACACCCACCAGCAGGGCACAGAAAATATGGGCGCTTTTAATGCATGCTGGTGATGCGCAACACACACCAGGAGGGCGCGGGAAATATGGGCGCTTGGGGTTCATGCTGGTGAAGCGCAACATCCACCAGCAGGGCACAGGAAATGTGGGCGCTTGGGGTGCATGCTGGTGAAGCGCAACACCCACCAGCAGGGCACAGGAAATACGGGGGTTGGGGTGCCTATTGGTGAAGCGCAATACCCACGAACATGGCACAGGAAATACGGGTGGTTGGGGTGCATTCTGGTGAAGCGCAACACCCACTAGCAGTGCGCAGGAAACACGGGCGGTCGCGGTGCATGCCAATGAAGCGCAACACCCAAGAGCAGGGCATAGGAAATACGGGCGGCTGGGGTGCATGTTGGTAAAGCGCAACACCCACCAGCAGGGCACAGGAAATACGGGCGGTTGCGGTGCATGCCATTGAAGCGCAACACCCACCAGCAGGGCACAGGAAATACGGGCGGTTGGGGTGCATGCTGGTGAAGCGCAACACCCACCAGCAGGGCACAGGAAATACGGGCGCTTTTGGTGCATGTTGGTGAAGCGCAACACACACCAGGAGGGCGCAGGAAATATGGGCGCTTGGGGTGCATGCTGGTGAAGCGCAACACCCACCAGGATGGCACATGAAATATGTGCGCTTGGGGTGCATGCTGGTAAAGCGCAACACCCACCAGCAAGGCGCAGGAAATATGGGCGCTTGGGTTGCATGCTGGTGAAGCGCAACACCCACCAGCAGGGCACAGGAAATACGGGCGGTTGGGGTGCATGTTGGTGAAGCGCAACACCCACCAGCAAGGCACAGGAAATACAGGCGGTTGGGGTGCATTCTGGTGAAGTCAACACCCACCAGCAGTGCAAAGGAAACACGGGCGGTCGCAGTGCATGTTAATGAAGCGCAACACCCACCAGCAGGGCATAGGAAATACGAACGGTTGGGGTGCATGCTGGTAAAGTGCAACACCCAACAGCAGGGCACAGGACATATGGGCGGTCGCGGTGCATACCAGTGAAGCGCAACACCCACCAGAAATGCGCAGGAAACACAAGCGGTCGCGGTGCTTGTCAATGAAGCGAAACACCCACCAGCAGGGCTCAGGAAATACGGGCGGTTGCGGTGCATGCCATTGAAGCGCAACACCCACCAGCAGGACATAGGAAATATGGGCGGTTGGGGTGCATACTGGTGAAGCGCAACACCCACCAGGAGGGCACAGAAATTTTGGGCGCTTGGGGTTTATGCTGGTGAAGCGCAACACCCACCAGCAGGGCACAGGAAATGCGGGCGGTCGGGGTGCATGCTGGTGAAGCGCAAGACCCACTAGCAGGGCACTGGAAATACGGGCGCTTGGGGTGCATGTTGGTGAAGCGCAACACCCACCAGCAGGGCACAGGAAATACGGGCGCCTGGGGTGCATGCTGGTGAAGCGCAACACCCACCAGCAGGGCACAGGAAATACGGGCAGTTGCGGTGCATGCTGGTGAAGCGCAACACCTACCATCAGGACACAGGAAATACGGGCGGTTGCGGTGCATGCCATTGAAGCGCAACACCCACCAGCAGGACATAGGAAGTACGGGCGCTTGGGGTGCATGCTGGTGAAGTGCAACATCCACCAGGAGGGCACAGGAAAGATGGGCGCTTGGGGTGCATGCTGGTGAAGCGCAACACCCACTGGCAGGGCACAGGAAATGTGGGCGCTTGGGGTGCATGCTGGTGAAGCGCAACACCCACTAGCAAGGCACAGGAATTGCGGGCGCTTGGGGTTTATGCTGGTGAAGCGCAACATCCACCAGCAGGGCACAGGAAATACGGGCGCTTGGGGTGCATGCTTGTAAAGCTCAACACCCACCAGGAGGGCAGAGGAAATATGGGCGCTTGAGGTGCATGCTGGTGGAGTGCAACACCCACCAGGAGGGCACAGGAAATATGGGCGCGTGGGGTTCATGCTGGTGAAGCGCAACATCCACCAGCAGGACACAGGAAATACGGGCGCTTGGGGATTATGCTGGTGAAGCGCAACACCCACCAGGAGGGCACAGGAATTTTGGGCGCTTGGGGTTTATGCTGGTGCAGCGCAACACCCACCAGCAGGGCACAGGAATTATGGGCGCTTGGGGTGCATGCCATTGAAGCGCAACACCCACCAGCAGGGCACAGGAAATGCGGGCGGTTGGGGTGCATGCTGGTGAAGCGCAATACCCACTAGCAGGGCACAGGAAATGTGGGCGCTTGGGGTGCATGCTGGTGAAGGACAACATCCACCAGCAGGGCACAGGAAATACGGGCGCTTGGGGTGCATGCTGGTAAAGCGCAACACTCACCAGCAGGGCACAGGAAATATGGGCGTTTGGGGTGCATGCTGGTGAAGAGCAACACCCACCAGCAGGGCACAGGAAATACGGGCAGTTGCGGTGCATGCTGGTGATGCGCAACACCCACCAGCAAGGCACAGGAAATACGGCCTGTTGGGGTGCATGCTGGTGAAGCGCAACACCCACCAGCAGGGCACAGGAAATATGGGCGCTTTTAATGCATGCTGGTGAAGCGCAACACACACCAGGAGGGCGCAGGAAATATGGGCGCTTGGGGTGCATGCTGGTGAAGCGCAACATCCACCAGCAGGGCACAGGAAATGTGGGCGCTTGGGGTGCATGCTGGTGAAGCGCAACACCCACCAGCAGGGCACAGGAAATACGGGGGTTGGGGTGCATATTGGTGAAGCGCAATACCCACCAACAGGGCACAGGAAATACGGGCAGTTGCGGTGCATGCTGGTGATGCGCAACACCCACCAGCAAGGCACAGGAAATACGGCCTGTTGGGGTGCATGCTGGTGAAGCGCAACACCCACCAGCAGGGCACAGGAAATACGGGCGCTTTTAATGCATGCTGGTGAAGCGCAATACACACCAGGAGGGCGCAGGAAATATGGGCGCTTGGGGTTCATGCTGGTGAAGCGCAACACCCACTGGCAGGGCACAGGAAATGTGGGCGCTTGGGGTGCATGCTGGTGAAGCGCAACACCCACCAGCAGGGCACAGGAAATACGGGCAGTTGCGGTGCATGCTGGTTAAGCGCAACACCTACCAGCAGGGCACAGGAAATACGGCAGCATGGGGTGCATGCTTGTGAAGCGCAACACCCACCAGCAGGACACAAGAAATACGGGCGGTTGCGACGTATGCTGGTGAAGCGCAACACCCACCAGCAGGGCATAGGAAATACAGGCGGTTGGGGTGCATGCTGGTAAAGCGCAACACCCACCAGCAGGGCACAGGAAATATGGGCGGTTGCGGTGCGTACCAGTGAAGCGCAACTACCACCAGAAATGCGCAGGAAACACGGGCGGTCGCGGTGCATGCCAATGAAGCGCAACACCCACCAGGAGGGCACAGGAAAGACGGGTACTTGGGGTGCATGCTGGTAAAGCGCGACACCCACCAGGAGGGCACAGGAAATATGGGCGCTTGGGGTGCATGCTGGTGAAGCGCTACACCCACCAGCAGGGCACAGGAAATATGGGCGCTTGGGGTGCATGTTGGTGGAGTGCAACACTCACCAGGAGGGCACAGGAAATATGGGCGGTTGCGGTGCATGCTGGTGAAGCGCAACACCCACTAGCAAGGCGCAGGAAATATGGGCGCTTGGGGTGCATGCTGGTGAAGCGCAACACCCACCAGCAGGGCACAGGAAATACGGGCACTTGGGGTGCATGCTGGTGAAGCGCAACACCCACTAGCAGGGCACAGGAATTGCGGGCGCTTGGGGTTTATGCTGGTGAAGCGCAACATCCACCAGCAGGGCGCAGGAAATACGGGCGCTTGGGGTGCATGCTTGTAAAGCGCAACACCCACCAGGAGGGCACAGGAAATATGGGCGCTTGAGGTGCATGCTGGTGGAGTGTAACACCCACCAGGAGGGCACAGGAAATATGGGCGCGTGGGGTTCATGCTGGTGAAGCGCAACATCCACCAGCAGGACACAGGAAATACGGGCGCTTGGGGATTATGCTGGTGAAGCGCAACACCCACCAGGAGGGCACAGGAATTTTGGGCGCTTGGGGTTTATGCTGGTGCAGCGCAACATCCACCAGGAGGGCACAGGAATTATGGGCGCTTGGGGTGCATGCCATTGAAGCGCAACACCCACCAGCAGGGCACAGGAAATACGGGCGGTTGGGGTGCATGATGGTGAAGCGCAACACCCACCAGCAGGGCACAGGAAATACGGGCGCTTTTGGTGCATGCTGGTGAAGCGCAACACACACCAAGAGGGCGCAGGAAATATGGGCGCTTGGGGTGCATGCTGGTGAAGCGCAACACCCACCAGGATGGCACATGAAATATGTGCGCTTGGGGTGCATGCTGGTAAAGCGCAACACCCACCAGCAAGGCGCAGGAAATATGGGCGCTTGGGGTGCATGCTGGTGAAGCGCAACACCCACCAGCAGGGCACAGGAAATACGGGCGGTTGGGGTGCATGTTGGTGAAGCGCAACACCCACCAGCAAGGCACAGGAAATACAGGCGGTTGGGGTGCATGCTGGTAAAGTGCAACACCCAACAGCAGGGCACAGGACATATGGGCGGTCGCGGTGCCTACCAGTGAAGCGCAACACCCACCAGAAATGCGCAGGAAACACAAGCAGTCGCGGTGCTTGCCAATGAAGCGAAACACCCACCAGCAGGGCTCAGGAAATATGGGCGGTTGCGGTGCGTACCAGTAAAGCGCAACACCCACCAACAATGCGCAGGAAACACGGGCGGTCGCGGTGCATGCCAATGAAGCGAAACACCCACCAGGAGGGCATAGGAAATACGGGCGGTTGGGGTGCATGCTGTTGAAGCGCAACACCCACCAGCAGGACACAGGAAATACGGGCGGTAGCGGTGCATGCCATTGAAGCGCAACACCCACCAGCAGGACATAGGAAATACGGGCGGTTGGGGTGCATACTGGTGAAGCGCAACACCCACCAGGAGGGCACAGGAAATATGGGCGCTTGGGGTTTATGCTGGTGAAGCGCAACACCCACCAGCAGGGCACAGGAAATGCGGGCGGTCGGGGTGCATGCTGGTGAAGCGCAAGACCCACTAGCAGGGCACAGGAAATACGGGCGCTTGGGGTGCATGCTGGTGAAGCGCAACACCCACCAGCAGGGCACAGGAAAAACGGGCGCCTGGGGTGCATGCTGGTGAAGCGCAACACCCACCAGCAGGGCACAGGAAATACGGGCAGTTGCGGTGCATGCTGGTGAAGCGCAACACCTACCAGCAGGACACAGGAAATACGGGCGGTTGCGGTGCATGCCATTGAAGCGCAACACCCACCAGCAGGACATAGGAAGTACGGGCGCTTGGGGTGCATGCTGGTGAAGTGCAACATCCACCAGGAGGGCACAGGAAAGATGGGCGCTTGGGGTGTTTGCTGGTGAAGCGCAACACCCACTGGCAGGGCACAGGAAATGTGGGCGCTTGGGGTGCATGCTGGTGAAGCGCAACACCCACCAGCAGGACACAAGAAATACGGGCGGTTGCGACGTATGCTTGTGAAGCGCAACACCCACCAGCAGGGCATAGGAAATACAGGCGGTTGGGGTGCATGTTGGTAAAGCGCAACACCCACCAGCAGGGCACATGAAATATGGGCGGTTGCAGTGCGTACCAGTGAAGCGCAACTACCACCAGAAATGCGCAGGAAACACGGGCGGTCGCGGTGCATGCCAATGAAGCGCAACACCCACCAGCAGGGCACAGGAAAGACGGGTACTTGGGGTGCATGCTGGTAAAGCGCGACACCCACCAGGAGGGCACAGGAAATATGGGCGCTTGGGGTGCATGCTGGTGAAGCGCAACACCCACCAGCAGGGCACAGGAAATATGGGCGCTTGGGGTGCATGTTGGTGGAGTGAAACACTCACCAGGAGGGCACAGGAAATATGGGCGGTTGCGGTGCATGCTGGTGAAGCGCAACATCCACCAGCAGGACACAGGAAATACGGGCGCTTGGGGATTATGCTGGTGAAGCGCAACACCCACCAGGAGGGCACAGGAATTTTGGGCGCTTGGGGTTTATGCTGGTGCAGCGCAACATCCACCAGGAGGGCACAGGAATTATGGGCGCTTGGGGTGCATGCCATTGAAGCGCAACACCCACCAGCAGGGCACAGGAAATGCGGGCACTTGGGGTGCATGCTGGTGAAGCGCAATACCCACTAGCAGGGCACAGGAAATGTGGGCGCTTGGGGTGCATGCTGGTGAAGGACAACATCCACCAGCAGGGCACAGGAAATACGGGCGCTTGGGGTGCATGCTGGTAAAGCGCAACACTCACCAGCAGGGCACAGGAAATATGGGCGTTTGGGGTGCATGCTGGTGAAGCGCAACACCCACCAGCAGGGCACAGGAAATACGGGCAGTTGCGGTGCATGCTGGTGATGCGCAACACCCACCAGCAGGGCACAGGAAATACGGGCAGTTGCGGTGCATGCTGGTGATGCGCAACACCCACCAGCAGGGCACAGGAAATACGGGCGGTTGGGGTGCATGTTGGTGAAGCGCAACACCCACCAGCAAGGCACAGGAAATACAGGCGGTTGGGGTGCATGCTGGTAAAGTGCAACACCCAACAGCAGGGCACAGGACATATGGGCGGTCGCGGTGCCTACCAGTGAAGCGCAACACCCACCAGAAATGCGCAGGAAACACAAGCGGTCGCGGTGCTTGCCAATGAAGCGAAACACCCACCAGCAGGGCTCAGGAAATATGGGCGGTTGCGGTGCGTACCAGTAAAGCGCAACACCCACCAACAATGCGCAGGAAACACGGGCGGTCGCGGTGCATGCCAATGAAGCGAAACACCCACCAGGAGGGCATAGGAAATACGGGCGGTTGGGGTGCATGCTGTTGAAGCGCAACACCCACCAGCAGGACACAGGAAATACGGGCGGTAGCGGTGCATGCCATTGAAGCGCAACACCCACCAGCAGGACATAGGAAATACGGGCGGTTGGGGTGCATACTGGTGAAGCGCAACACCCACCAGGAGGGCACAGGAAATATGGGCGCTTGGGGTTTATGCTGGTGAAGCGCAACACCCACCAGCAGGGCACAGGAAATGCGGGCGGTCGGGGTGCATGCTGGTGAAGCGCAAGACCCACTAGCAGGGCACAGGAAATACGGGCGCTTGGGGTGCATGCTGGTGAAGCGCAACACCCACCAGCAGGGCACAGGAAAAACGGGCGCCTGGGGTGCATGCTGGTGAAGCGCAACACCCACCAGCAGGGCACAGGAAATACGGGCAGTTGCGGTGCATGCTGGTGAAGCGCAACACCTACCAGCAGGACACAGGAAATACGGGCGGTTGCGGTGCATGCCATTGAAGCGCAACACCCACCAGCAGGACATAGGAAGTACGGGCGCTTGGGGTGCATGCTGGTGAAGTGCAACATCCACCAGGAGGGCACAGGAAAGATGGGCGCTTGGGGTGTTTGCTGGTGAAGCGCAACACCCACTGGCAGGGCACAGGAAATGTGGGCGCTTGGGGTGCATGCTGGTGAAGCGCAACACCCACCAGCAGGACACAAGAAATACGGGCGGTTGCGACGTATGCTTGTGAAGCGCAACACCCACCAGCAGGGCATAGGAAATACAGGCGGTTGGGGTGCATGTTGGTAAAGCGCAACACCCACCAGCAGGGCACATGAAATATGGGCGGTTGCAGTGCGTACCAGTGAAGCGCAACTACCACCAGAAATGCGCAGGAAACACGGGCGGTCGCGGTGCATGCCAATGAAGCGCAACACCCACCAGCAGGGCACAGGAAAGACGGGTACTTGGGGTGCATGCTGGTAAAGCGCGACACCCACCAGGAGGGCACAGGAAATATGGGCGCTTGGGGTGCATGCTGGTGAAGCGCAACACCCACCAGCAGGGCACAGGAAATATGGGCGCTTGGGGTGCATGTTGGTGGAGTGAAACACTCACCAGGAGGGCACAGGAAATATGGGCGGTTGCGGTGCATGCTGGTGAAGCGCAACATCCACCAGCAGGACACAGGAAATACGGGCGCTTGGGGATTATGCTGGTGAAGCGCAACACCCACCAGGAGGGCACAGGAATTTTGGGCGCTTGGGGTTTATGCTGGTGCAGCGCAACATCCACCAGGAGGGCACAGGAATTATGGGCGCTTGGGGTGCATGCCATTGAAGCGCAACACCCACCAGCAGGGCACAGGAAATGCGGGCACTTGGGGTGCATGCTGGTGAAGCGCAATACCCACTAGCAGGGCACAGGAAATGTGGGCGCTTGGGGTGCATGCTGGTGAAGGACAACATCCACCAGCAGGGCACAGGAAATACGGGCGCTTGGGGTGCATGCTGGTAAAGCGCAACACTCACCAGCAGGGCACAGGAAATATGGGCGTTTGGGGTGCATGCTGGTGAAGCGCAACACCCACCAGCAGGGCACAGGAAATACGGGCAGTTGCGGTGCATGCTGGTGATGCGCAACACCCACCAGCAAGGCACAGGAAATACGGCCTGTTGGGGTGCATGCTGGTGAAGCGCAACACCCACCAGCAGGGCACAGGAAATATGGGCGCTTTTAATGCATGCTGGTGATGCGCAACACACACCAGGAGGGCGCGGGAAATATGGGCGCTTGGGGTTCATGCTGGTGAAGCGCAACATCCACCAGCAGGGCACAGGAAATGTGGGCGCTTGGGGTGCATGCTGGTGAAGCGCAACACCCACCAGCAGGGCACAGGAAATACGGGGGTTGGGGTGCATATTGGTGAAGCGCAATACCCACCAACAGGGCACAGGAAATACGGGTGGTTGGGGTGCATTCTGGTGAAGCGCAACGCCCACTAGCAGTGCGCAGGAAACACGGGCGGTCGCGGTGCATGCCAATGAAGCGCAACACCCAAGAGCAGGGCATAGGAAATACGGGCGGCTGGGGTGCATGTTGGTAAAGCGCAACACCCACCAGCAGGGCACAGGAAATACGGGCGGTTGCGGTGCATGCCATTGAAGCGCAACACCCACCAGCAGGGCACAGGAAATACGGGCGGTTGGGGTGCATGATGGTGAAGCGCAACACCCACCAGCAGGGCACAGGAAATACGGGCGCTTTTGGTGCATGCTGGTGAAGCGCAACACCCACCAGGAGGGCGCAGGAAATATGGGCGCTTGGGGTGCATGCTGGTGAAGCGCAACACCCACCAGGATGGCACATGAAATATGTGCGCTTGGGGTGCATGCTGGTAAAGCGCAACACCCACCAGCAAGGCGCAGGAAATATGGGCGCTTGGGGTGCATGCTGGTGAAGCGCAACACCCACCAGCAGGGCACAGGAAATACGGGCGGTTGGGGTGCATGTTGGTGAAGCGCAACACCCACCAGCAAGGCACAGGAAATACAGGCGGTTGGGGTGCATGCTGGTAAAGTGCAACACCCAACAGCAGGGCACAGGACATATGGGCGGTCGCGGTGCCTACCAGTGAAGCGCACCACCCACCAGAAATGCGCAGGAAACACAAGCGGTCGCGGTGCTTGCCAATGAAGCGAAACACCCACCAGCAGGGCTCAGGAAATATGGGCGGTTGCGGTGCGTACCAGTAAAGCGCAACACCCACCAACAATGCGCAGGAAACACGGGCGGTCGCGGTGCATGCCAATGAAGCGAAACACCCACCAGGAGGGCATAGGAAATACGGGCGGTTGGGGTGCATGCTGTTGAAGCGCAACACCCACCAGTAGGACACAGGAAATACGGGCGGTTGCGGTGCATGCCATTGAAGCGCAACACCCACCAGCAGGACATAGGAAATACGGGCGGTTGGGGTGCATACTGGTGAAGCGCAACACCCACCAGGAGGGCACAGGAATTTTGGGCGCTTGGGGTTTATGCTGGTGAAGCGCAACACCCACCAGCAGGGCACAGGAAATGCGGGCGGTCGGGGTGCATGCTGGTGAAGCGCAAGACCCACTAGCAGGGCACAGGAAATACGGGCGCTTGGGGTGCATGCTGGTGAAGCGCAACACCCACCAGCAGGGCACAGGAAATACGGGCGCCTGGGGTGCATGCTGGTGAAGCGCAACACCCACCAGCAGGGCACAGGAAATACGGGCAGTTGCGGTGCATGCTGGTGAAGCGCAACACCTACCAGCAGGACACAGGAAATACGGGCGGTTGCGGTGCATGCCATTGAAGCGCAACACCCACCAGCAGGACATAGGAAGTACGGGCGCTTGGGGTGCATGCTGGTGAAGTGCAACATCCACCAGGAGGGCACAGGAAAGATGGGCGCTTGGGGTGTTTGCTGGTGAAGCGCAACACCCACTGGCAGGGCACAGGAAATGTGGGCGCTTGGGGTGCATGCTGGTGAAGCGCAACACCCACTAGCAGGGCACAGGAATTGCGGGCGCTTGGGGTTTATGCTGGTGAAGCGCAACATCCACCAGCAGGGCACAGGAAATACGGGCGCTTGGGGTGCATGCTTGTAAAGCGCAACACCCACCAGGAGGGGACAGGAAATATGGGCGCTTGAGGTGCATGCTGGTGGAGTGCAACACCCACCAGGAGGGCACAGGAAATATGGGCGCGTGGGGTTCATGCTGGTGAAGCGCAACATCCACCAGCATGACACAGGAAATACGGGCGCTTGGGGATTATGCTGGTGAAGCGCAACACCCACCAGGAGGGCACAGGAATTTTGGGCGCTTGGGATTTATGCTGGTGCAGCGCAACATACACCAGGAGGGCACAGGAATTATGGGCGCTTGGGGTGCATGCCATTGAAGCGCAACACCCACCAGCAGGGCACAGGAAATGCGGGCGGTTGGGGTGCATGCTGGTGAAGCGCAATACCCACTAGCAGGGCACAGGAAGTACGGGCGCTTGGGGTGCATGCTGGTGAAGGACAACATCCACCAGCAGGGCACAGGAAATACGGGCGCTTGGGGTGCATGCTGGTAAAGCGCAACACTCACCAGCAGGGCACAGGAAATATGGGCGTTTGGGGTGCATGCTGGTGAAGCGCAACACCCACCAGCAGGGCACAGGAAATACGGGCAGTTGCGGTGCATGCTGGTGATGCGCAACACCCACCAGCAAGGCACAGGAAATACGGCCTGTTGGGGTGCATGCTGGTGAAGCGCAACACCCACCAGCAGGGCACAGGAAATATGGGCGCTTTTAATGCATGCTGGTGAAGCGCAACACACACCAGGAGGGCGCAGGAAATATGGGCGCTTGGGGTTCATGCTGGTGAAGCGCAACATCCACCAGCAGGGCACAGGAAATGTGGGCGCTTGGGGTGCATGCTGGTGAAGCGCAACACCCACCAGCAGGGCACAGGAAATACGGGGGTTGGGGTGCATATTGGTGAAGCGCAATACCCACCAACAGGGCACAGGAAATACGGGTGGTTGGGGTGCATTTTGGTGAAGCGCAACACCCACCAGCAAGGCACAGGAAATACAGGCGGTTGGGGTGCATGCTGGTAAAGTGCAACACCCAACAGCAGGGCACTCGAAATATGGGCGGTTGCGGTGCGTACCAGTAAAGCGCAACACCCACCAACAATGCGCAGGAAACACGGGCGGTCGCGGTGCATGCCAATGAAGCGAATCACCCACCAGGAGGGCATAGGAAATACGGGCGGTTGGGGTGCATGCTGTTGAAGCGCAACACCCACCAGCAGGACACAGGAAATACGGGCGGTTGCGGTGCATGCCATTGAAGCGCAACACCCACCAGCAGGACATAGGAAATACGGGCGGTTGGGGTGCATACTGGTGAAGCGCAACACCCACCAGGAGGGCACAGGAATTTTGGGCGCTTGGGGTTTATGCTGGTGAAGCGCAACACCCACCAGCAGGGCACAGGAAATGCGGGCGGTCGGGGTGCATGCTGGTGAAGCGCAAGACCCACTAGCAGGGCACAGGAAATACGGGCGCTTGGGGTGCATGCTGGTGAAGCGCAACACCCACCAGCAGGGCACAGGAAATACGGGCGCCTGGGGTGCATGCTGGTGAAGCGCAACACCCACCAGCAGGGCACAGGAAATACGGGCAGTTGCGGTGCATGCTGGTGAAGCGCAACACCCACCAGCAGGACACAGGAAATACGGGCGGTTGCGGTGCATGCCATTGAAGCGCAACACCCACCAGCAGGACATAGGAAGTACGGGCGCTTGGGGTGCATGCTGGTGAAGTGCAACATCCACCAGGAGGGCACAGGAAAGATGGGCGCTTGGGGTGTTTGCTGGTGAAGCGCAACACCCACTGGCAGGGCACAGGAAATGTGGGCGCTTGGGGTGCATGCTGGTGAAGCGCAACACCCACTAGCAGGGCACAGGAATTGCGGGCGCTTGGGGTTTATGCTGGTGAAGCGCAACATCCACCAGGAGGGCACAGGAAATACGGGCGCTTGGGGTGCATGCTTGTAAAGCGCAACACCCACCAGGAGGGCACAGGAAATATGGGCGCTTGAGGTGCATGCTGGTGGAGTGCAACACCCACAAGGAGGGCACAGGAAATATGGGCGCGTGGGGTTCATGCTGGTGAAGCGCAACATCCACCAGCATGACACAGGAAATACGGGCGCTTGGGGATTATGCTGGTGAAGCGCAACACCCACCAGGAGGGCACAGGAATTTTCGGCGCTTGGGGTTTATGCTGGTGCAGCGCAACATACACCAGGAGGGCACAGGAATTATGGGCGCTTGGGGTGCATGCCATTGAAGCGCAACACCCACCAGCAGGGCACAGGAAATGCGGGCGGTTGGGGTGAATGCTGGTGAAGCGCAATACCCACTAGCAGGGCACAGGAAATGTGGGCGCTTGGGGTGCATGCTGGTGAAGGACAACATCCACCAGCAGGGCACAGGAAATACGGGCGCTTGGGGTGCATGCTCGTAAAGCGCAACACTCACCAGCAGGGCACAGGAAATATGGGCGTTTGGGGTGCATGCTGGTGAAGAGCAACACCCACCAGCAGGGCACAGGAAATACGGGCAGTTGCGGTGCATGCTGGTGATGCGCAACACCCACCAGCAAGGCACAGGAAATACGGCCTGTTGGGGTGCATGCTGGTGAAGCGCAACACCCACCAGCAGGGCACAGGAAATATGGGCGCTTTTAATGCATGCTGGTGAAGCGCAACACACACCAGGAGGGCGCAGGAAATATGGGCGCTTGAGGTTCATGCTGGTGAAGCGCAACATCCACCAGCAGGGCACAGGAAATGTGGGCGCTTGGGGTGCATGCTGGTGAAGCGCAACACCCACCAGCAGGGCACAGGAAATACGGGGGTTGGGGTGCATATTGGTGAAGCGCAACACCCACCAACAGGGCACAGGAAATACGGGTGGTTGGGGTGCATTCTGGTGTAGCGCAACACCCACTAGCAGTGCGCAGGAAACACGGGCGGTCGCGGTGCATGCCAATGAAGCGCAACACCCAAGAGCAGGGCATAGGAAATACGGGCGGCTGGGGTGCATGTTGGTAAAGCGCAACACCCACCAGCAGGGCACAGGAAATACGGGCGGTTGCGGTGCATGCCATTGAAGCGCAACACCCACCAGCAGGGCACAGGAAATACGGGCGGTTGGGGTGCATGCTGGTGAAGCGCAACACCCACCAGCAGGGCACAGGAAATACGGGCGCTTTTGGTGCATGCTGGTGAAGCGCAACACACACCAGGAGGGCGCAGGAAATATGGGCGCTTGGGGTGCATGCTGGTGAAGCGCAACACCCACCAGGATGGCACATGAAAGATGTGCGCTTGGGGTGCATGCTGGTAAAGCGCAACACCCACCAGCAAGGCGCAGGAAATATGGGCGCTTGGGGTGCATGCTGGTGAAGCGCAACACCCACCAGCAGGGCACAGGAAATACGGGCGGTTGGGGTGCATGTTGGTGAAGCGCAACACCCACCAGCAAGGCACAGGAAATACAGGCGGTTGCGGTGCATGCCATTGAAGCGCAACACCCACCAGCAGTGCAAAGGAAACACGGGCGGTCGCGGTGCATGTTAATGAAGCGCAACACCCACCAGGAGGGCACAGGAAATACGGGTGGTTGGGGTGCATTCTGGTGAAGCGCAACACCCACTAGCAGTGCGCAGGAAACACGGGCGGTCGCGGTGCATGCCAATGAAGCGCAACACCCAAGAGCAGGGCATAGGAAATACGGGCGGCTGGGGTGCATGTTGGTAAAGCGCAACACCCACCAGCAGGGCACAGGAAATACGGGCGGTTGCGGTGCATGCCATTGAAGCGCAACACCCACCAGCAGGGCACAGGAAATACGGGCGGTTGGGGTGCATGCTGGTGAAGCGCAACACCCACCAGCAGGGCACAGGAAATACGGGCGCTTTTGGTGCATGCTGGTGAAGCGCAACACACACTAGGAGGGCGCAGGAAATATGGGCGCTTGGGGTGCATGCTGGTGAAGCGCAACACCCACCAGGATGGCACATGAAAGATGTGCGCTTGGGGTGCATGCTGGTAAAGCGCAACACCCACCAGCAAGGCGCAGGAAATATGGGCGCTTGGGGTGCATGCTGGTGAAGCGCAACACCCACCAGCAGGGCACAGGAAATACGGGCGGTTGGGGTGCATGTTGGTGAAGCGCAACACCCACCAGCAAGGCACAGGAAATACAGGCGGTTGCGGTGCATGCCATTGAAGCGCAACACCCACCAGCAGTGCAAAGGAAACACGGGCGGTCGCGGTGCATGTTAATGAAGCGCAACACCCACCAGCAGGGCATAGAAAATACGGGCGGTTGGGGTGCATACCAGTGAAGCGAAACACCCACCAGAAATGCGCAGGAAACACGGGCGGTCGCGGTGCTTGCCAATGAAGCGAAACACCCACCAACAGGGCACAGGAAATATGGGCGGTTGCGGTGCGTACCATGGAAGCGCAACACCCACCAACAATGCACAGGAAACACGGGTGGTCGCGGTGCATGCCAATGAAGCGAAACACCCACCATGTGGGCATAGAAAATACGGGCGGTTGGGGTGCATGCTGTTGAAGCGCAACACCCACCAGCAGGGCACATTAAGTACGGGCGGTTGCGGTGCATGCCATTGAAGCGCAACACCCACCAGCAGGACATAGGAAATACGGGCGGTTGGGGTGCATACTGGTGAAACGCAACACCCACCAGCAGGACACAAGAAATACGGGCAGTTGCGGTGCATACCATTGAAGCGCAACACCCACCAGCAGGACATAGGAAGTACGGGCGGTTGGGGAGCATGCTGGTGAAGCGCTACTCCCTCGAGCAGGGCACAGATGATGCGGGCGGTTGGGGTGCATGCTGGTGTAGCGCAACACCCACTAGCATGGCACAGGAATTGCGGGCGCTTGGGGTTTATGCTGGTGAAGCGCAACATCCACCAGCAGGGCACAGGAAATACGGGCGCTTGGGGTGCATGCTTGTGAAGCGCAACACCCACCGGGAGGGCACGGGAAATATGGACGCTTGGGGTGCATGCTGGTGAAGCGCAACACCCACCAGTAGGACACAGGAAATACGGGCAGTTGCGGTGCATGCTGGTGAAGCGCAACACCCACCAGCAAGGCACAGGAAATACGGGCGGTGGGGGTGCATGCTGGTGAAGCGCAATACCCACCAACAGGGCACAGGAAGTACGGGCGCTTGGGGTGCATGCTGGTGAAGCGCAACACCCTCCAGCAGGGCACAGGAAATACGGGCAGTTGCGGTGCATGCTGGTGATGCGCAACACCCACCAGCAAGGCACAGGAAATACGGCCTGTTGGGGTGCATGCTGGTGAAGCGCAACACCCACCAGCAGGGCACAGGAAATACGGGCAGTTGCGGTGCATGCTGGTGATGCGCAACACCCACCAGCAAGGCACAGGAAATACGGCCTGTTGGGGTGCATGCTGGTGAAGCGCAACACCCACCAGCAGGGCACAGGAAATACGGGCGCTTTTAATGCATGCTGGTGAAGCGCAACACACACCAGGAGGGCGCAGGAAATATGGGCGCTTGGGGTTCATGCTGGTGAAGCGCAACACCCACTGGCAGGGCACAGGAAATGTGGGCGCTTGGGGTGCATGCTGGTGAAGCGCAACACCCACCAGCAGGGCACAGGAAATACGGGCAGTTGCGGTGCATGATGGTGAAGCGCAACACCTACCAGCAGGGCACAGGAAATACGGCAGCATGGGGTGCATGCTTGTGAAGCGCAACACCCACCAGCAGGACACAAGAAATACGGGCGGTTGCGACGTATGCTTGTGAAGCGCAACACCCACCAGCAGGGCATAGGAAATACAGGCGGTTGGGGTGCATGCTGGTAAAGCGCAACACCCACCAGAAGGGCACAGGAAATATGGGCGGTTGCGGTGCGTACCAGTGAAGCGCAACTACCACCATAAATGCGCAGGAAACACGGGCGGTCGCGGTGCATGCCAATGAAGCGCAACACCCACCAGGAGGGCACAGGAAAGACGGGTACTTGGGGTGCATGCTGGTAAAGCGCAACACCCACCAGGAGGGCACAGGAAATATGGGCGCTTGGGGTGCATGCTGGTGAAGCGCAACACCCACCAGCAGGGCACAGGAAATATGGGCGCTTGGGGTGCATGCTGGTGGAGTGCAACACCCACCAGGAGGGCACAGGAAATATGGGCGCGTGGGGTTCATGCTGGTGAAGCGCAACATCCACCAGCAGGACACAGGAAATACGGGCGCTTGGGGATTATGCTGGTGAAGCGCAACACCCACCAGGAGGGCACAGGAATTTTGGGCGCTTGGGGTTTATGCTGGTGCAGCGCAACATCCACCAGGAGGGCACAGGAATTATGGGCGCTTGGGGTGCATGCCATTGAAGCGCAACACCCACCAGCAGGGCACAGGAAATGCGGGCGGTTGGGGTGCATGCTGGTGAAGCGCAATACCCACTAGCAGGGCAGAGGAAATGTGGGCGCTTGGGGTGCATGCTGGTGAAGGACAACATCCACCAGCAGGGCACAGGAAATACGAGCGCTTGGGGTGCATGCTGGTAAAGCGCAACACTCACCAGCAGGGCACAGGAAATATGGGCGTTTGGGGTGCATGCTGGTGAAGCGCAACACCCACCAGCAGGGCACAGGAAATACGGGCAGTTGCGGTGCATGCTGGTGATGCGCAACACCCACCAGCAAGGCACAGGAAATACGGCCTGTTGGGGTGCATGCTGGTGAAGCGCAACACCCACCAGCAGGGCACAGGAAATATGGGCGCTTTTAATGCATGCTGGTGATGCGCAACACACACCAGGAGGGCGCGGGAAGTATGGGCGCTTGGGGTTCATGCTGGTGAAGCGCAACATGCACCAGCAGGGCACAGGAAATGTGGGCGCTTGGGGTGCATGCTGGTGAAGCGCAACACCCACCAGCAGGGCACAGGAAATACGGGCGGTTGGGGTGCATACTGGTGAAACGCAACACCCACCAGCAGGACACAGGAAATACGGGCAGTTGCGGTGCATACCATTGAAGCGCAACACCCACCAGCAGGACATAGGAAGTACGGGCGGTTGGGGAGCATGCTGGTGAAGCGCTACTCCCACGAGCAGGGCACAGATGATGCGGGCGGTTGGGGTGCATGCTGGTGTAGCGCAACACCCACTAGCATGGCACAGGAATTGCGGGCGCTTGGGGTGTATGCTGGTGAAGCGCATTATCCACCAGCAGGGCACAGGAAATACGGGCGCTTGGAGTGCATGCTTGTGAAGCGCAACACCCACCAGGAGGGCACGGGAAATATGGACGCTTGGGGTGCATGCTGGTGAAGCGCAACACCCACTAGCAGGGCACAGGAAATAAGGGCGCTTGGGGTGCATGCTGGTGAAGCGCAACACCCACCAGCAGGACACAGGAAATACGGGCAGTTGCGGTGCATGCTGGTGAAGCGCAACACCCACCAGCAAGGCACAGGAAATACGGGCGGTTGGGGTGCATGATGGTGAAGCGCAATACCCACCAACAGGGCACAGGAAGTACGGTCGCTTGGGGTGCATGCTTGTGAAGCGCAACACCCTCCAGCAGGGCACAGGAAATACGGGCAGTTGCGGTGCATGCTGGTGATGCGCAACACCCACCAGCAAGGCACAGGAAATACGGCCTGTTGGGGTGCATGCTGGTGAAGCGCAACACCCACCAGCAGGGCACAGGAAATACGGGCGCTTTTAATGCATGCTGTTGAAGCGCAACACACACCAGGAGGGCACAGGAAAGACGGGTACTTGGGGTGCATGCTGGTAAAGCGCGACACCCACCAGCATGGCACAGGAAATATGGGCGCTTGGGGTGCATGCTGGTGAAGCGCAACACCCACCAGCAGGGCACAGGAAATATGGGCGCTTGGGGTGCATGTTGGTGGAGTGCAACACTCACCAGGAGGGCACAGGAAATATGGGCGGTTGCGGTGCATGCTGGTGAAGCGCAACACCCACTAGCAAGGCGCAGGAAATATGGGCGCTTGGGGTGCATGCTGGTGAAGCGCAACACCCACCAGCAGGGCACAGGAAATACGGGCACTTGGGGTGCATGCTGGTGAAGCGCAACACCCACTAGCAGGGCACAGGAATTGCGGGCGCTTGGGGTTTATGCTGGTGAAGCGCAACATCCACCAGCAGGGCACAGGAAATACGGGCGCTTGGGGTGCATGCTTGTAAAGCGCAACACCCACCAGGAGGGCACAGGAAATATGGGCGCTTGAGGTGCATGCTGGTGGAGTGCAACACCCACCAGGAGGGCACAGGAAATATGGGCGCGTGGGGTTCATGCTGGTGAAGCGCAACATCCACCAGCAGGACACAGGAAATACGGGCGCTTGGGGATTATGCTGGTGAAGCGCAACACCCACCAGGAGGGCACAGGAATTTTGGGCGCTTGGGGTTTATGCTGGTGCAGCGCAACATCCACCAGGAGGGCACAGGAATTATGGGCGCTTGGGGTGCATGCCATTGAAGCGCAACACCCACCAGCAGGGCACAGGAAATGCGGGCGGTTGGGGTGCATGCTGGTGAAGCGCAATACCCACTAGCAGGGCACAGGAAATGTGGGCGCTTGGGGTGCATGCTGGTGAAGGACAACATCCACCAGCAGGGCACAGGAAATACGGGCGCTTGGGGTGCATGCTGGTAAAGCGCAACACTCACCAGCAGGGCACAGGAAATATGGGCGTTTGGGGTGCATGCTGGTGAAGCGCAACACCCACCAGCAGGGCACAGGAAATACGGGCAGTTGCGGTGCATGCTGGTGATGCGCAACACCCACCAGCAAGGCACAGGAAATACGGCCTGTTGGGGTGCATGCTGGTGAAGCGCAACACCCACCAGCAGGGCACAGGAAATATGGGCGCTTTTAATGCATGCTGGTGATGCGCAACACACACCAGGAGGGCGCGGGAAATATGGGCGCTTGGGGTTCATGCTGGTGAAGCGCAACATCCACCAGCAGGGCACAGGAAATGTGGGCGCTTGGGGTGCATGCTGGTGAAGCGCAACACCCACCAGCAGGGCACAGGAAATACGGGGGTTGGGGTGCATATTGGTGAAGCGCAATACCCACCAACAGGGCACAGGAAATACGGGTGGTTGGGGTGCATTCTGGTGAAGCGCAACACCCACTAGCAGTGCGCAGGAAACACGGGTGGTCGCGGTGCATGCCAATGAAGCGCAACACCCAAGAGCAGGGCATAGGAAATACGGGCGGCTGGGGTGCATGTTGGTAAAGCGCAACACCCACCTGCAGGGCACAGGAAATACGGGCGGTTGCGGTGCATGCCATTGAAGCGCAACACCCACCAGCAGGGCACAGGAAATACAGGCGGTTGGGGTGCATGCTGGTGAAGCGCAACACCCACCAGCAGGACACAGGAAATACGGGCGGTTGCGGTGCATGCCATTGAAGCGCAACACCCACTAGCAGGACATAGGAAATACGGGCGGTTGGGGTGCATACTGGTGAAGCGCAACACCCACCAGGAGGGCACAGGAATTTTGGACTCTTGGGGTTTATGCTGGTGAAGCGCAACACCCACCAGCAGGGCACAGGAAATGCGGGCGGTCGGGGTGCATGCTGGTGAAGCGCAAGACCCACTAGCAGGGCACAGGAAATACGGGCGCTTGGGGTGCATGCTGGTGAAGCGCAACACCCACCAGCAGGGCACAGGAAATACGGGCGCCTGGGGTGCATGCTGGTGAAGCGCAACACCCACCAGCAGGGCACAGGAAATACGGGCAGTTGCGGTGCATGCTGGTGAAGCGCAACACCTACCAGCAGGACACAGGAAATACGGGCGGTTGCGGTGCATGCCATTGAAGCGCAACACCCACCAGCAGGACATAGGAAGTACGGGCGCTTGGGGTGCATGCTGGTGAAGTGCAACATCCACCAGGAGGGCACAGGAAAGATGGGCGCTTGGGGTGTTTGCTGGTGAAGCGCAACACCCACTGGCAGGGCACAGGAAATGTGGGCGCTTGGGGTGCATGCTGGTGAAGCGCAACACCCACTAGCAGGGCACAGGAATTGCGGGCGCTTGGGGTTTATGCTGGTGAAGCGCAACACCCACCAGCAGGGCACAGGAAATACGGGCGCTTGGGGTGCATGCTTGTAAAGCGCAACACCCACCAGGAGGGCACAGGAAATATGGGCGCTTGAGGTGCATGCTGGTGGAGTGCAACACCCACCAGCAGGGCACAGGAAATAAGGGCGCGTGGGGTTCATGCTGGTGAAGCGCAACATCCACCAGCAGGACACAGGAAATACGGGCGCTTGGGGATTATGCTGGTGAAGCGCAACACCCACCAGGAGGGCACAGGAATTTTGGGCGCTTGGGGTTTATGCTGGTGCAGCGCAACATCCACCAGGAGGGCACAGGAAATACGGCAGCATGGGGTGCATGCTTGTGAAGCGCAACACCCACCAGCAGGGCACAGGAAATGCGGGCGGTTGGGGTGCATGCTGGTGAAGCGCAATACCCACTAGCAGGGCACAGGAAATGTGGGCGCTTGGGGTGCATGCTGGTGAAGGACAACATCCACCAGCAGGGCACAGGAAATACGGGCGCTTGGGGTGCATGCTGGTAAAGCGCAACACTCACCAGCAGGGCACAGGAAATATGGGCGTTTGGGGTGCATGCTGGTGAAGCTTAACACCCACCAGCAGGGCACAGGAAATACGGGCAGTTGCGGTGCATGCTGGTGATGCGCAACACCCACCAGCAAGGCACAGGAAATACGGCCTGTTGGGGTGCATGCTGGTGAAGCGCAACACCCACCAGCAGGGCACAGGAAATATGGGCGCTTTTAATGCATGCTGGTGAAGCGCAACACACACCAGGAGGGCGCAGGAAATATGGGCGCTTGGGGTTCATGCTGGTGAAGCGCAACATCAACCAGCAGGGCACAGGAAATGTGGGCGCTTGGGGTGCATGCTGGTGAAGCGCAACACCCACCAGCAGGGCACAGGAAATACGGGGGTTGGGGTGCATATTGGTGAAGCGCAATACCCACCAACAGGGCACAGAAAATACGGGTGGTTGGGGTGCATTCTGGTGAAGCGCAACACCCACTAGCAGTGCGCAGGAAACACGGGCGGTCGCAGTGCATGCCAATGAAGCGCAACACCCAAGAGCAGGGCATAGGAAATACGGGCGGCTGGGGTGCATGTTGGTAAAGCGCAACACCCACCAGCAGGGCACAGGAAATACGGGCGGTTGCGGTGCATGCCATTGAAGCGCAACACCCACCAGCAGGGCACAGGAAATACGGGCGATTGGGGTGCATGCTGGTGAAGCGCAACACCCACTAGCAGGGCACAGGAAATACGGGCGCTTTTGGTGCATGCTGGTGAAGCGCAACACACACCAGGAGGGCGCAGGAAATATGGGCGCTTGGGGTGCATGCTGGTGAAGCGCAACACCCACCAGGATGGCACATGAAATATGTGCGCTTGGGGTGCATGCTGGTAAAGCGCAACACCCACCAGCAAGGCGCAGGAAATATGGGCGCTTGGGGTGCATGCTGGTGAAGCGCAACACCCACCAGCAAGGCACAGGAAATACGGGCGCTTGGGGTGCATGTTGGTGAAGCGCAACACCCACCAGCAAGGCACAGGAAATACAGGCGGTTGGGGTGCATTCTGGTGAAGTCAACACCCACCAGCAGTGCAAAGGAAACACGGGCGGTCGCGGTGCATGTTAATGAAGCGCAACACCCACCAGCAGGGCATAGAAAATACGGGCGGTTGGGGTGCATACCAGTGAAGCGAAACACCCACCAGAAATGGGCAGGAAACACGGGCGGTCGCGGTGCTTGCCAATGAAGCGAAACACCCACCAACAGGGCACAGGAAATATGGGCGGTTGCGGTGCGTACCAGTGAAGCGCAACACCCACCAACAATGCACAGGAAACACGGGCGGTCGCGGTGCATGCCAATGAAGCGAAACACCCACCATGTGGGCATAGAAAATACTGGCGGTTGGGGTGCATGCTGTTGAAGCGCAACACCCACCAGCAGGGCACATTAAATACGGGCGGTTGCGGTGCATGCCATTGAAGCGCAACACCCACCAGCAGGACATAGGAAATACGGGCGGTTGGGGTGCATACTGGTGAAACGCAACACCCACCAGCAGGACACAGGAAATACGGGCAGTTGCGGTGCATACCATTGAAGCGCAACACCCACCAGCAGGACATAGGAAGTACGGGCGGTTGGGGAGCATGCTGGTGAAGCGCTACTCCCACGAGCAGGGCACAGATGATGCGGGCGGTTGGAGTGCATGCTGGTGTAGCGCAACACCCACTAGCATGGCACAGGAATTGCGGGCGCTTGGGGTTTATGCTGGTGAAGCGCAACATCCACCAGCAGGGCACAGGAAATACGGGCGCTTGGGGTGCATGCTTGTGAAGCGCAACACCCACCAGGAGGGCACAGGAAATAAGGGCGCTTGGGGTGCATGCTGGTGAAGCGCAACACCCACCAGCAGGACACAGGAAATACAGGCAGTTGCGGTGCATGCTGGTGAAGCGCAACACCCACCAGCAAGGCACAGGAAATACGGGCGGTTGGGGTGCATGATGGTGAAGCGCAACACCCACCAGCAAGGCACAGGAAATACGGGCGGTTGGGGTGCATCCTGGTGAAGTGCAACATGCACCAGGAGGGCACAGGACATATGGGGGCTTGGGGTGCATGCTGGTGAAGCGAAACACCCACCAGCAGGGCTCAGGAAACACGGGCGGTCGCGGTGCATGCCAATGAAGCAAAACACCCACCAGCAGGGCATAGGAAATACGGGCGGTTGCGGTGCATGCCATTGAAGCGCAACACCCACCAGCAGGACACAGGAAATACGGGCAGTTGCGGTGCATGCTGGTGAAGCGCAACACCCACCAGCAGAACATGGGAAGTATAGGCGGTTGAGGTGCATACCAGTGAAGCGCAACACCCACCAGCAGGGCATAGAAAATACGGGCGGTTGGGGTGCATACCAGTGAAGCGAAACACCCACCAGAAATGCGCAGGAAACACGGGCGGTCGCGGTGCTTGCCAATGAAGCGAAACACCCACCAACAGGGCACAGGAAATATGGGCGGTTGCGGTGCGTACCAGTGAAGCGCAACACCCACCAACAATGCACAGGAAACACGGGCGGTCGCGGTGCATGCCAATGAAGCGAAACACCCACCATGTGGGCATAGAAAATACGGGCGGTTGGGGTGCATGCTGTTGAAGCGCAACACCCACCAGCAGGGCACATTAAATACGGGCGGTTGCGGTGCATGCCATTGAAGCGCAACACCCACCAGCAGGACACAGGAAATACGGGCGGTTGGGGTGCATACTGGTGAAACGCAACACCCACCAGCAGGACACAGGAAATACGGGCAGTTGCGGTGCATACCATTGAAGCGCAACACCCACCAGCAGGACATAGGAAGTACGGGCGGTTGGGGAGCATGCTGGTGAAGCGCTACTCCCACGAGCAGGGCACAGATGATGCGGGCGGTTGGGGTGCATGCTGGTGTAGCGCAACACCCACTAGCATGGCACAGGAATTGCGGGCGCTTGGGGTTTATGCTGGTGAAGCGCAACATCCACCAGCAGGGCACAGGAAATACGGGCGCTTGGGGTGCATGCTTGTGAAGCGCAACACCCACCAGGAGGGCACGGGAAATATGGACGCTTGGGGTGCATGCTGGTGAAGCGCAACACCCACTAGCAGGGCACAGGAAATAAGGGCGCTTGGGGTGCATGCTGGTGAAGCGCAACACCCACCAGCAGGACACAGGAAATACGGGCAGTTGCGGTGCATGCTGGTGAAGCGCAACACCCACCAGCAAGGCACAGGAAATACGGGCGGTTGGGGTGCATGATGGTGAAGCGCAACACCCACCAGCAAGGCACAGGAAATACGGGCGGTTGGGGTGCATCCTGGCGAAGTGCAACATGCACCAGGAGGGCACAGGACATATGGGGGCTTGGGGTGCATGCTGGTGAAGCGAAACACCCACCAGCAGGGCTCAGGAAACACGGGCGGTCGCAGTGCATGCCAATGAAGCGAAACACCCACCAGCAGGGCATAGGAAATACGGGCGGTTGCGGTGCATGCCATTGAAGCGCAACACCCACCAGCAGGACACAGGAAATACGGGCAGTTGCGGTGCATGCTGGTGAAGCGCAACACCCACCAGCAGAACATGGGAAGTACGGGCGGTTGGGGAGCATGCTGGTGAAGCGCAACTCCCGCGAGCAGGGCACAGGAAATGCGGGCAGTTGGGGTGCATGCTGTTGAAGCGCAACATCCACCAGCAGGGCACAGGAAATACGGATGCTTGGGGTTTATGCTGGTGAAGCGCGACACCCACCAGGAGAGCACAGGAAATATGCGCGCTTGGGGTGCATGCTGGTGAAGCGCAACACCCACCAGCAGGGCACAGGAAATACGGCATGTTGGGGTGCATGCTGGTAAAGCGCAACACCCACCAGCAGGGCACAGGAAATACGGGCGCTTTTGGTGCATGCTGGTGAAGCGCAACATACACCAGGAGGGCGCAGGAAATATGGGCGCTTGGGGTGCATGCTGTTGAAGCGCAACACCCACCAGGATGGCACATGAAATATGTGCGCTTGGGGTGCATGCTGGTGAAGCGCAACACCCACTAGCAAGGCGCAGGAAATATGGGCGCTTGGGGTGCATGCTGGTGAAGCGCAACACCCACCAGCAGGGCACAGGAAATACGGGCGGTTGGGGTGCATGTTGGTGAAGCGCAACACCTACCTGCAAGGCACAGGAAATACGGGCGCTTGGGGTGCATGCTGGTGAAGGCAACACCCACCAGCAGTGCAAAGGAAACACGGGCGGTCGCGGTGCATGTTAATGAAGCGCAACACCCACCAGCAGGGCATAGGAAATACGGGCGGTTGGGGTGCAGACCAGTGAAGCGAAACACCCACCAGAAATGCGCAGGAAACACGGGCGGTCGCGGTGCTTGCCAATGAAGCGAAACACCCACCAGCAGGGCACAGGAAATATGGGCGGTTGCGGTGCGTACCAGTGAAGCGCAACACCCACCAACAATGCGCAGGAAACACGGGCGGTCGCGGTGCATGCCAATAAAGCGAAACACCCACCATGTGGGCATAGGAAATACGGGCGGTTGGGGTGCATACTGGTGAAACGCAACACCCACCAGCAGGGCACATTAAATACGGGCGGTTGCGGTGCATGCCATTGAAGCGCAACACCCACCAGCAGGACATAGGAAATACGGGAGGTTGGGGTGCATACTGGTGAAACGCAACACCCACCAGCGGGACACAGGAAATACGGGCAGTTGCGGTGCATACCATTGAAGCGCAACACCCACCAGCGGGACATAGGAAGTACGGGCGGTTGGGGAGCATGCTGGTGAAGCGGTACTCCCACGAGCAGGGCACATGAAATGCGGGCGGTTGGGGTGCATGCTGGTGTAGCGCAACACCCACTAGCATGGCACAGGAATTGCGGGCGCTTGGGGTTTATGCTGGTGAAGCGCAACATCCACCAGCAGGGCACAGGAAATACGGGCGCTTGGGGTACATGCTTGTGAAGCGCAACACCCACCAGGAGGGAACGGGAAATATGGACGCTTGGGGTGCATGTTGGTAAAGCTTAACACCCACCAGCAGGGCACAGGAAATAAGGGCGCTTGGGGTGCATGTTGGTGAAGCGCAACACCCACCAGCATGGCACAGGAAATACGGGCAGTTGCGGTGCATGCTGGTGAAGCGCAACACCCACCAGCAAGGCACAGGAAATACGGGCGCTTAGGGTGCATGCTGGCGAAGTGCAACATGCACCAGGAGGGCACAGGACATATGGGCGCTTGGGGTGCATGCTGGTGAAGCGAAACACCCACCAGCAGGGCTCAGGAAATGCGGGCGCTTGGTGTGCATGCCAATGAAGCGAAACACCCACCAGCAGGGCATAGGAAATACGGGCGGTTGCGGTGCATGCTATTGAAGCGCAACACCCACCAGCAGGACACAGGAAATACGGGCAGTTGCGGTGCATGCTGGTGAAGCGCAACACCCACCAGCAGGACATGGGAAGTACGGGCGGTTGGGGAGCATGCTGGTGAAGCGCAACTCCCGCGAGCAGGGCACAGGAAATGCGGGCGGTTGGGGTGCATGCTGTTGAAGCGCAACATCCACCAGCAGGGCACAGGAAATACGGATGCTTGGGGTTTATGCTGGTGAAGTGCGACACCCACCAGGAGGGCACAGGAAAGGTGGGCGCTTGGGGTGCTTGCTGGTGAAGCGCAACACCCACTGGCAGGGCACAGGAAATGTGGGCGCTTGGGGTGCATGCTGGTGAAGCGCAACACCCACCAGCAGGGCACAGGAAATATGGGCGGTTGCGGTGCGTACCAGTGAAGCGCAACACCCACCAGAAATGCGCAGGAAACACGGGCGGTCGCGGTGCATGCCAATGAAACGCAACACCCACCAAGAGGGCACAGGAAAGACGGGTGCTTGGGGTGCATGCTGGTAAAGCGCGACACCCACCAGGAGAGCACAGGAAATATGCGCGCTTGGGGTGCATGCTGGTGAAGCGCAACACCCACCAGCAGGGCACAGGAAATACGGCATGTTGGGGTGCATGCTGGTAAAGCGCAACACCCACCAGCAGGGCACAGGAAATACGGGCGATTTTGGTGCATGCTGGTGAAGCGCAACACACACCAGGAGGGCGCAGGAAATATGGGCGCTTGGGGTGCATGCTGTTGAAGCGCAACACCCACCAGGATGGCACAGGAAATATGTGCGCTTGGGGTGCATGCTGGTGAAGCGCAACACCCACTAGCAAGGCGCAGGAAATATGGGCGCTTGGGGTGCATGCTGGTGAAGCGCAACACCCACCAGCAGGGCACAGGAAATACGGGCGGTTGGGGTGCATGTTGGTGAAGCGCAACACCTACCAGCAAGGCACAGGAAATACGGGCGGTTGGGGTGCATTCTGGTTAAGCCAACACCCACCAGCAGTGCAAAGGAAACACGGGCGGTCGCGGTGCATGTTAATGAAGCGCAACACCCACCAGCAGGGCATAGGAAATACGGGCGGTTGGGGTGCAGACCAGTGAAGCGAAACACCCACCAGAAATGCGCAGGAAACACGGGCGGTCGCGGTGCTTGCCAATGAAGCGAAACACCCACCAGCAGGGCACAGGAAATATGGGCGGTTGCGGTGCGTACCAGTGAAGCGCAACACCCACCAACAATGCGCAGGAAACACGGGCGGTCGCGGTGCATGCCAATGAAGCGAAACACCCACCATGTGGGCATAGGAAATACGGGCGGTTGGGGTGCATACTGGTGAAACGCAACACCCACCAGCAGGGCACATTAAATACGGGCGGTTGCGGTGCATGCCATTGAAGCGCAACACCCACCAGCAGGACATAGGAAATACGGGCGGTTGGGGTGCATACTGGTGAAACGCAACACCCACCAGCTGGACACAGGAAATACGGGCAGTTGCGGTGCATACCATTGAAGCGCAACACCCACCAGCAGGACATAGGAAGTACGGGCGGTTGGGGAGCATGCTGGTGAAGCGGTACTCCCACGAGCTGGGCACATGAAATGCGGGCGGTTGGGGTGTATGCTAGTGTAGCGCAACACCCACTAGCATGGCACTGGAATTGCGGGCGCTTGGGGTTTATGCTGGTGAAGCGCAACATCCACCAGCAGGGCACAGGAAATACGGGCGCTTGGGGTACATGCTTGTGAAGCGCAACACCCACCAGGAGGGCACGGGAAATATGGACGCTTGGGGTGCATGTTGGTGAAGCGCAACACCCACCAGCATGGCACAGGAAATAAGGGCGCTTGGGGTGCATGTTGGTGAAGCGCAACACCCACCAGCAGGGCACAGGAAATACGGGCAACTGCGGTGCATGCAGGTGAAGCGCAACACCCACCAGCAAGGCACAGGAAATACGGGCGCTTAGGGTGCATGCTGGCGAAGTGCAACATGCACCAGGAGGGCACAGGACATATGGGCGCTTAGGGTGCATGCTGGTGAAGCGAAACACCCACCAGCAGGGCTCAGGAAATGCGGGCGCTTGGTGTGCATGCCAATGAAGCGAAACACCCACCAGCAGGGCATAGGAAATACGGGCGGTTGCGGTGCATGCTATTGAAGCGCAACACCCACCAGCAGGACACAGGAAATACGGGCAGTTGCGGTGCATGCTGGTGAAGCGCAACACCCACCAGCAGGACATGGGAAGTACGGGCGGTTGGGGAGCATGCTGGTGAAGCGCAACTCCCGCGAGCAGGGCACAGGAAATGCGGGCGGTTGGGGTGCATGCTGTTGAAGCGCAACATCCACCAGCAGGGCACAGGAAATACGGATGCTTGGGGTTTATGCTGGTGAAGTGCGACACCCACCAGGAGGGCACAGGAAAGGTGGGCGCTTGGGGTGCTAGCTGGTGAAACGCAACACCCACTGGCAGGGCACAGGAAATGTGGGCGCTTGGGGTGCATGCTGGTGAAGCGCAACACCCACCAACAGGGCACAGGAAATAAGGGCGCTTGGGGTGCATGTTGGTGAAGCGCAACACCCACCAGCAGGGCACAGGAAATACGGGCAGTTGCGGTGCATACCATTGAAGCGCAACACCCACCAGCAGGACATAGGAAGCACGGGCGGTTGGGGAGCATGCTGGTGAAGCGCTACTCCCACGAGCAGGGCACAGGAAATGCGGGCGGTTGGGGTGCATGCAGGTGTAGCGCAACACCCACTAGCATGGCACAGGAATTGCGGGCGCTTGGGGTGCATGTTGGTGAAGCGCAACATCCACCAGCAGGGCACAGGAAATACGGGTGCTTGGGGTGCATGCTTGTGAAGCGCAACACCCACCAGGAGGGCACGGGAAATATGGACGCTTGGGGTGCTTGCTGGTGAAGCGCAACACCCACTGGCAGGGCACAGGAAATGTGGGCGCTTGGGGTGCATGCTGGTGAAGCGCAACACCCACCAGCAGGGCACAGGAAATATGGGCGGTTGCGGTGCGTACCAGTGAAGCGCAACACCCACCAGAAATGCGCAGGAAACACGGGCGGTCGCGGTGCATGCCAATGAAACGCAACACCCACCAAGAGGGCACAGGAAAGACGGGTGCTTGGGGTGCATGCTGGTAAAGCGCGACACCCACCAGGAGAGCACAGGAAATATGCGCGCTTGGGGTGCATGCTGGTGAAGCGCAACACCCACCAGCAGGGCACAGGAAATACGGCATGTTGGGGTGCATGCTGGTAAAGCGCAACACCCACCAGCAGGGCACAGGAAATACGGGCGATTTTGGTGCATGCTGGTGAAGCGCAACACACACCAGGAGGGCGCAGGAAATATGGGCGCTTGGGGTGCATGCTGTTGAAGCGCAACACCCACCAGCAAGGCGCAGGAAATATGTGCGCTTGGGGTGCATGCTGGTGAAGCGCAACACCCACTAGCAAGGCGCAGGAAATATGGGCGCTTGGGGTGCATGCTGGTGAAGCGCAACACCCACCAGCAGGGCACAGGAAATACGGGCGGTTGGGGTGCATGTTGGTGAAGCGCAACACCTACCAGCAAGGCACAGGAAATACGGGCGGTTGGGGTGCATTCTGGTTAAGCCAACACCCACCAGCAGTGCAAAGGAAACACGGGCGGTCGCGGTGCATGTTAATGAAGCGCAACACCCACCAGCAGGGCATAGGAAATACGGGCGGTTGGGGTGCAGACCAGTGAAGCGAAACACCCACCAGAAATGCGCAGGAAACACGGGCGGTCGCGGTGCTTGCCAATGAAGCGAAACACCCACCAGCAGGGCACAGGAAATATGGGCGGTTGCGGTGCGTACCAGTGAAGCGCAACACCCACCAACAATGCGCAGGAAACACGGGCGGTCGCGGTGCATGCCAATGAAGCGAAACACCCACCATGTGGGCATAGGAAATACGGGCGGTTGGGGTGCATACTGGTGAAACGCAACACCCACCAGCAGGGCACAGGAAATACGGGCGGTTGCGGTGCATGCCATTGAAGCGCAACACCCACCAGCAGGACATAGGAAATACGGGCGGTTGGGGTGCATACTGGTGAAACGCAACACCCACCAGATGGACACAGGAAATACGGGCAGTTGCAGTGCATACCATTGAAGCGCAACACCCACCAGCAGGACATAGGAAGTACGGGCGGTTGGGGAGCATGCTGGTGAAGCGGTACTCCCACGAGCAGGGCACATGAAATACGGGCGGTTGGGGTGCATGCTGGTGTAGCGCAACACCCACTAGCATGGCACTGGAATTGCGGGCGCTTGGGGTTTATGCTGGTGAAGCGCAACATCCACCAGCAGGGCACAGGAAATACGGGCGCTTGGGGTACATGCTTGTGAAGCGCAACACCCACCAGGAGGGCACGGGAAATATGGACGCTTGGGGTGCATGTTGGTGAAGCGCAACACCCACCAGCAGGGCACAGGAAATAAGGGCGCTTGGGGTGCATGTTGGTGAAGCGCAACACCCACCAGCAGGGCACAGGAAATACGGGCAGTTGCGGTGCATGCAGGTGAAGCGCAACACCCACCAGCAAGGCACAGGAAATACGGGCGCTTAGGGTGCATGCTGGCGAAGTGCAACATGCACCAGGAGGGCACAGGACATATGGGCGCTTAGGGTGCATTCTGGTGAAGCGAAACACCCACCAGCAGGGCTCAGGAAATGCGGGCGCTTGGTGTGCATGCCAATGAAGCGAAACACCCACCAGCAGGGCATAGGAAATACGGGCGGTTGCGGTGCATGCTATTGAAGCGCAACACCCACCAGCAGGACACAGGAAATACGGGCAGTTGCGGTGCATGCTGGTGAAGCGCAACACCCACCAGCAGGACATGGGAAGTACGGGCGGTTGGGGAGCATGCTGGTGAAGCGCAACTCCCGCGAGCAGGGCACAGGAAATGCGGGCGGTTGGGGTGCATGCTGTTGAAGCGCAACATCCACCAGCAGGGCACAGGAAATACGGATGCTTGGGGTTTATGCTGGTGAAGTGCGACACCCACCAGGAGGGCACAGGAAAGGTGGGCGCTTGGGGTGCTTGCTGGTGAAGCGCAACACCCACTGGCAGGGCACAGGAAATGTGGGCGCTTGGGGTGCATGCTGGTGAAGCGCAACACCCACCAACAGGGCACAGGAAATAAGGGCGCTTGGGGTGCATGTTGGTGAAGCGCAACACCCACCAGCAGGGCACAGGAAATACGGGCAGTTGCGGTGCATACCATTGAAGCGCAACACCCACCAGCAGGACATAGGAAGCACGGGCGGTTGGGGAGCATGCTGGTGAAGCGCAACACCCACTAGCATGGCACAGGAATTGCGGGCGCTTGGGGTGCATGTTGGTGAAGCGCAACATCCACCAGCAGGGCACAGGAAATACGGGTGCTTGGGGTGCATGCTTGTGAAGCGCAACACCCACCAGGAGGGCACGGGAAATATGGACGCTTGGGGTGCATGCTGGTGAAGCGCAACACCCACCAGCAGGGCACAGGAAATACGGGCGCTTGGGGTGCATGCTGGAGAACCGCAACACCCACCAGCAGGGCACAGGAAATACGGGCAGTTGCGGTGCATGCTGGTGAAGCGCAACACCCACCAGCAAGGCACAGGAAATACATGCGGTTGGGGTGCATGCTGGTGAAGCGCAACACCCACCAGCAAGGCACAGGAAATACGGGCGCTTAGGGTGCATCCTGGCGAAGTGCAACATGCACCAGGAGGGCACAGGACATATGGGCGCTTGGGGTGCATGCTGGTGAAGCGAAACACCCACCAGCAGGGCATAGGAAATACGGGCGGTTGCGGTGCATGCCATTGAAGCGCAACACCCACCAGCAGGACACAGTAAAAACGGGCAGTTGCGGTGCATGCTGGTGAAGCGCAACACCCACCAGCAGGACATAGGAAATACGGGCGGTTGGGGAGCATGCTGGTGAAGCGCAACTCCCGCGAAGGGCACAGGAAATGCGGGCGGTTGGGGTGCATGCTGTTGAAGCGCAACATCCACCAGCAGGGCACAGGAAATACGGGCGCTTGGGGTTTATGCTGGTGAAGTGCGACACCCACCAGGAGGGCACAGGAAATATGGGCGCGTGGGGAGCTTGCTGGTGAAGCGCAACACCCACTGGCAGGGCACAGGAAATGTGGGCGCTTGGGGTGCATGCTGGTGAAGCGCAACACCCACCAGCAAGGCACAGGAAATATGGGCGGTTGCGGTGCGTACCAGTGAAGCGCAACACCCACCAGAAATGCGCAGGAAACACGGGCGGTCGCGGTGCATGCCAATGAAGCGCAACACCCACCCGGAGGGCACAGGAAAGACGGGTGCTTGGGGTGCATGCTGGTAAAGCGCGACACCCACCAGGAGGGCACAGGAAATATGCGCGCTTGGGGTGCATGCTGGTGAAGCGCAACACCCACCAGCAGGGCATAGGAAATACGGGCGGTTGCGGTGCATGCCATTGAAGCGCAACACCCACCAGCAGGGCATAGGAAATACAGGCGGTTGGGGTGCATGCTGGTAAAGCGCAACACCCACCAGCAGGGCACAGGAAGTATGGGCGGTTGCGGTGCGTACCAGTGAAGCGCAACACCCACCAGAAATGCGCAGGAAACACGGGCGGTCGCGGTGCATGCCAATGAAGCGCAACACCCACCAGGAGGGCACAGGAAAGACGGGTGCGTGGGGTGCATGCTGGTAAAGCGCGACACCCACCAGGAGAGCACAGGAAATATGGTCGCTTGGGGTGCATGCTGGTGAAGCGCAACACCCACAAGTAGGGTACAGGAAATATGGGCGCTTGGGGTGCATGTTGGTGGAGTGCAACACCCACCAGGAGGGCACAGGAAATATGGGCGGTTGCGGTGCATGCAAGTGAAGCGCAACACCCACTAGCAAGGCGCAGGAAATATGGGCGGTTGCGGTGCATGCTGTTGAAGCGCAACACCCACCAGCAGGGCACATAAAATACGGGCGGTTGTGACGCATGCTGGTGAAGCGCAACACCCACCAGCAGGGCATAGGAAATACAGGCGGTTGGGGTGCATGCTGGTAAAGCGCAACACCCACCAGCAGGGCACAGGAAATATGGGCGGTTGCGGTGCGTACCAGTGAAGCGCAACACCCACCAGAAATGCGCATGAAACACAGGACATAGGAAGTACGGGCGGTTGGGGAGCATGCTGGTGAAGCGCAACTCCCACGAGCAGGGCACAGGAAATACGGGCGGTTGGGGTGCATGCTGGTGAAGGGCAACACCCACCAGCATGGCACAGGAAATGCGGGCGCTTGGTGTGCATGCTAGTGAAGCGCAACACCCACCAGCAGGGCTTAAGAAATATGGGCGGTTGCGGTGTATACCTGTGAAGCGCAACACCCACCAGCAGAGCGTAGGAAACACGGGCGGTCGCAGTGCATGCCAATGAAGCGAAACACCCACCAGCAGGGCATAGGAAATACGGGCGGTTGGGGTGCATGCTGTTGAAGCGCAACACCCACCAGCAGGGCACATGAAATATGGGCGGTTGGGGTGCATGCTGGTGAAGCGCAACACCCACCAGCAGGGCACATAAAATACGGGCGGCTGCGGTGCATGCCATTGAAGCGCAACACCCACCAGCAGGGCATAGGAAATACAGGCGGTTGGGGTGCATGCTGGTAAAGCGCAACACCCACCAGCAGGGCACAGGAAATATGGGCGGTCGCGGTGCGTACCAGTGAAGCGCAACACCCACAAAAAATGCGCAGGAAACATGGGCAGTCGCGGTGCATGCCAATGAAGCGCAACACCCACCAGCAGGGCACAGGAAATATGGGCGCTTGGGGTGCATGTTGGTGGAGTGCAACACCCACTAGGAGGGCACAGGAAATATGGGCGGTTGCGGTGCATGCTGGTGAAGCGCAACACCCACTAGCAAGGCGCAGGAAATATGGGCGCTTGGGGTGCATGCTGGTGAAGCGCAACACCCACCAGGAGGGCACAGGAAATACGGGCACTTGGGGTTTATGCTGGTGAAGCGCAACATCCACCAGCAGGGCACAGGAAATACGGGCAGTTGCGGTGCATGCTGGTGAGGCGCAACACCCACCAGCAAGACACAGGAAATACGGGCGGTCGCGGTGCATGCCAATGAAGCGAAACACCCACCATGTGGGCATAGGAAATACGGGCGGTTGGGGTGCATACTGGTGAAACGCAACACCCACCAGCAGGGCACAATAAATACGGGCGGTTGCGGTGCATGCCATTGAAGCGCAACACCCACCAGCAGGACATAGGAAATACGGGCGGTTGGGGTGCATACTGGTGAAACGCAACACCCACCAGCTGGACACAGGAAATACGGGCAGTTGCGGTGCATACCATTGAAGCGCAACACCCACCAGCAGGACATAGGAAGTACGGGCGGTTGGGGAGCATGCTGGTGAAGCGGTACTCCCACGAGCAGGGCACAGGAAATGCGGGCGGTTGGGGTGCATGCTGGTGTAGCGCAACACCCACTAGCATGGCACAGGAATTGCATGCGCTTGGGGTTTATGCTGGTGAAGCGCAACATCCACCAGCAGGGCACAGGAAATACGGGCGCTTGGGGTACATGCTTGTGAAGCGCAACACCCACCAGGAGGGCACGGGAAATATGGACGCTTGGGGTGCATGTTGGTGAAGCGCAACACCCACCAGCAGGGCACAGGAAATAAGGGCGCTTGGGGTGCATGTTGGTGAAGCGCAACACCCACCAGCATGGCACAGGAAATACGGGCAGTTGCGGTGCATGCTGGTGAAGCGCAACACCCACCAGCAAGGCACAGGAAATACGGGCGCTTAGGGTACATGCTGGTGAAGTGCAACATCCACCAGGAGGGCATAGGACATATGGGCGCTTGGGGTGCATGCTGGTGAAGCGAAACACCCACCAGCAGGGCTCAGGAAACACGGGCGGTCGCGGTGCATGCCAATGAAGCGAAACACCCACCAGCAGGGCATAGGAAATACGGGCGGTTGCGGTGCATGCCATTCAAGCGCAACACCCACCAGCAGGACACAGGAAATACGGGCAGTTGCGGTGCATGCTGGTGAAACGCAACACCCACCAGCAGGACATGGGAAGTACGGGCGGTTGGGGAGCATGCTGGTGAAGCGCAACTCCCGCGAGCAGGGCAAAGGAAATGCGGGCGGTTGGGGTGCAAGCTGTTGAAGCGCAACATCCACCAGCAGGGCACAGGAAAAACGGGCGCTTGGGGTTTATGCTAGTGAAGTGCGACACCCACCAGGAGGGCACAGGAAATATGGGCGCGTGGGGTGCTTGCTGGTGAAGCGCAACACCCACTGGCAGGGCACAGGAAATGTGGGCGCTTGGGGTGCATGCTGGTGAAGCGCAATACCCACCAGCAGGGCACAGGAAATATGGGCGGTTGCGGTGCGTACCAGTGATGCGCAACACCCACCAGAAATGCGCAGGAAACACGGGCGGTCGCGGTGCATGCCAATGAAGCGCAACACCCACCAGGAGGGCACAGGAAAGACAGGTGCTTGGGGTGCATGCTGGTAAAGCGCGACACCCACCAGGAGGGCACAGGAAATATGCGCGCTTGGGGTGCATGCTGGTGAAGCGCAACACCCACCAGCAGGGCACATAAAATACGGGCGGTTGCGGTGCATGCCATATAAGCGCAACACCCACCAGCAGGACATAGGAAGTACGGGCGGTTGGGGAGCATGCTGGTGAAGCGCAACTCCCACGAGCAGGGCACAGGAAATACGGGCGGTTGGGGTGCATGCTGGTGAAGGGCAACACCCACCAGCATGGCACAGGAAATGTGGGCGCTTGGGGTGCATGCTAGTGAAGCGCAACACCCACCAGCAGGGCACAGGAAATATGGGCGGTTGCGGTGTATACCTGTGAAGCGCAACACCCACCAGCAGAGCGTAGGCAACACGGGCGGTCGCAGTGCATGCCAATGAAGCGCAACACCCACCAGGAGGGCACATGAAAGACGGGTGCTTGGGGTGCATGCTGGTAAAGCGCGACACCCACCAGGAGGGCACAGGAAATATGCGCGCTTGGGGTGCATGCTGGTGAAGCGCAACACCCACCAGCAGGGCACATAAAATACGGGCGGTTGCGGTGCATGCCATTGAAGCGCAACACCCACCAGCAGGACATAGGAAGTACGGGCGGTTGGGGAGCATGCTGGTGAAGCGCAACTCCCACGAGCAGGGCACAGGAAATACGGGCGGTTGGGGTGCATGCTGGTGAAGGGCAACACCCACCAGCATGGCACAGGAAATGCGGGCGCTTGGTGTGCATGCTAGTGAAGCGCAACACCCACCAGCAAGGCTTACGAAATATGGGCGGTTGCGGTGTATACCTGTGAAGCGCAACACCCACCAGCAGAGCGTAGGAAACACGGGCGGTCGCAGTGCATGCCAATGAAGCGAAACACCCACCAGCAGGGCATAGGAAATACGGGCGGTTGGGGTGCATGCTGTTGAAGCGCAACACCCACCAGCAGGGCACATGAAATATGGGCGGTTGGGGTGCATGCTGTTGAAGCGCAACACCCACCAGCAGGGCACATAAAATACGGGCGGCTGCGGTGCATGCCATTGAAGCGCAACACCCACCAGCAGGGCATAAGAAATACAGGCGGTTGGGGTGCATGCTGGTAAAGCGCAACACCCACCAGCAGGGCACAGGAAATATGGGCAGTTGCGGTGCGTACAAGTGAAGCGCAACACCCACCAAAAATGCGCAGGAAACATGGGCAGTCGCGGTGCATGCCAATGAAGCGCAACACCCACCAGCATGGCACAGGAAATATGGGCGCTTGGGGTGCATGTTGGTAGAGTGCAACACCCACTAGGAGGGCACAGGAAATATGGGCGGTTGCAGTGCATGCTGGTGAAGCGCAACACCCACTAGCAAGGCGCAGGAAATATGGGCGCGTGGGGTGCATGCTGGTGAAGCGCAACACCCACCAGGAGGGCACAGGAAATACGGGCACTTGGGGTTTATGCTGGTGAAGCGCAACATCCACCAGCAGGGCACAGGAAATACGGGCAGTTGCGGTGCATGCTGGTGAGGCGCAACACCCACCAGCAAGACACAGGAAATGCGGGCGGTTGCGGTGCATGCCATTGAAGCGCAACACCCACCAGCAGGGCACATGAAATATGGGCGGTTGGGGTGCATGCTGTTGAAGCGCAACACCCACCAGCAGGGCACATAAAATACGGGCGGCTGCGGTGCATGCCATTGAAGCGCAACACCCACCAGCAGGGCATAAGAAATACAGGCGGTTGGGGTGCATGCTGGTAAAGCGCAACACCCACCAGCAGGGCACAGGAAATATGGGCAGTTGCGGTGCGTACCAAAGAAGCGCAACACCCACCAAAAATGCGCAGGAAACATGGGCAGTCGCGGTGCATGCCAATGAAGCGCAACACCCACCAGCAGGGCACAGGAAATATGGGCGCTTGGGGTGCATGTTGGTAGAGTGCAACACCCACTAGGAGGGCACAGGAAATATGGGCGGTTGCGGTGCATGCTGGTGAAGCGCAACACCCACTAGCAAGGCGCAGGAAATATGGGCGCGTGGGGTGCATGCTGGTGAAGCGCAACACCCACCAGGAGGGCACAGGAAATACGGGCACTTGGGGTTTATGCTGGTGAAGCGCAACATCCACCAGCAGGGCACAGGAAATACGGGCAGTTGCGGTGCATGCTGGTGAGGCGCAACACCCACCAGCAAGACACAGGAAATGCGGGCGGTTGCGGTGCATGCCATTGAAGGGCAACACCCACCAGCAAGGCACATGAAATACGGGCGCTTAGGGTGCATGCTGGTGAAGTGCAACATCCACCAGGAGGGCATAGGACATATGGGCGCTTGGGGTGCATGCTGGTGAAGCGAAACATCCACCAGCAGGGCTCAGGAAACACGGGCGGTCGCGGTGCATGCCAATGAAGCGAAACACCCACCAGCAGGGCATAGGAAATACGGGCGGTTGCGGTGCATGCCATTGAAGCGCAACACCCACCAGCAGGACACAGGAAATACGGGCAGTTGCGGTGCATGCTGGTGAAGTGCAACACCCACCAGCAGGACATGGGAAGTACGGGCGGTTGGGGAGCATGCTGGTGAAGCGCAACACCCACCAGCAGGGCACAGGAAATGCGGGCGGTTGGGGTGCATGCTGTTGAAGCGCAACATCCACCAGCAGGGCACAGGAAATACGGGCGCTTGGGGTTTATGCTGGTGAAGTGCGACACCCACCAGGAGGGCACAGGAAATATGGGCGCGTGGGGTGCTTGCTGGTGAAGCGCAACACCCACTGGCAGGGCACAGGAAATGTGGGCGCTTGGGGTGCATGCTGGTGAAGCGCAACACCCACCAGCAGGGCACAGGAAATATGGGCGGTTGCGGTGCGTACATGTGATGTGCAACACCCACCAGAAATGCGCAGGAAACACGGGCGGTCGCGGTGCATGCCAATGAAGCGCAACCACCACCAGGGGGCAGAGGAAAGACGGGTGCTTGGGTGCATGCTGGTAAAGCGCGACACCCACCAGGAGGGCACAGGAAATATGCGCGCTTGGGGTGCATGCTGGTGAAGCGCAACACCCACCAGCAGGGCACATAAAATACGGGCGGTTGCGGTGCATGCCATTGAAGCGCAACACCCACCAGCAGGACATAGGAAGTACGGGCGGTTGGGGAGCATGCTGGTGAAGCGCAACTCCCACGAGCAGGGCACAGGAAATACGGGCGGTTGGGGTGCATGCTGGTGAAGGGCAACACCCACCAGCATGGCACAGGAAATGCGGGCGCTTGGTGTGCATGCTAGTGAAGCGCAACACCCACCAGCAGGGCTTAAGAAATATGGGCGGTTGCGGTGTATACCTGTGAAGCGCAACACCCACCAGCAGAGCGTAGGAAACACGGGCGGTCGCAGTGCATGCCAATGAAGCGAAACACCCACCAGCAGGGCATAGGAAATACGGGCGGTTGGGGTGCATGCTGTTGAAGCGCAACACCCACCAGGAGGGCACATGCAATATGGGCGGCTGGGGTGCATGCTGGTGAAGCGCAACACCCACCAGCAGGGCACATAAAATACGGGCGGCTGCGGTGCATGCCATTGAAGCGCAACACCCACCAGCAGGGCATAGGAAATACAGGCGGTTGGGGTGCATGCTGGTAAAGCGCAACACCCACCAGCAGGGCACAGGAAATATGGGCGGTTGCGGTGCGTACCAGTGAAGCGCAACACCCACCAAAAATGCGCAGGAAACATGGGCAGTCGCGGTGCATGCCAATGAAGCGCAACACCCACCAGCAGGGCACAGGAAATATGGGCGCTTGGGGTGCATGTTGGTAGAGTGCAACACCCACTAGGAGGGCACAGGAAATATGGGCGGTTGCGGTGCATGCTGGTGAAGCGCAACACCCACTAGCAAGGCGCAGGAAATATGGGCGCGTGGGGTGCATGCTGGTGAAGCGCAACACCCACCAGGAGGGCACAGGAAATACGGGCACTTGGGGTTTATGCTGGTGAAGCGCAACATCCACCAGCAGGGCACAGGAAATACGGGCAGTTGCGGTGCATGCTGGTGAGGCGCAACACCCACCAGCAAGACACAGGAAATGCGGGCGGTTGCGGTGCATGCCATTGAAGCGCAACACCCACCAGCAGGGCATAGGAAATACAGGCGGTTGGGGTGCATGCTGGTAAAGCGCAACACCCACCAGCAGGGCACAGGAAATATGGGCGGTTGCGGTGCGTACCAGTGAAGCGCAACACCCACCAAAAATGCGCAGGAAACATGGGCAGTCGCGGTGCATGCCAATGAAGCGCAACACCCACCAGCAGGGCACAGGAAATATGGGCGCTTGGGGTGCATGTTGGTAGAGTGCAACACCCACTAGGAGGGCACAGGAAATATGGGCGGTTGCGGTGCATGCTGGTGAAGCGCAACACCCACTAGCAAGGCGCAGGAAATATGGGCGCGTGGGGTGCATGCTGGTGAAGCGCAACACCCACCAGGAGGGCACAGGAAATACGGGCACTTGGGGTTTATGCTGGTGAAGCGCAACATCCACCAGCAGGGCACAGGAAATACGGGCAGTTGCGGTGCATGCTGGTGAGGCGCAACACCCACCAGCAAGACACAGGAAATGCGGGCGGTTGCGGTGCATGCCATTGAAGGGCAACACCCACCAGCAAGGCACATGAAATACGGGCGCTTAGGGTGCATGCTGGTGAAGTGCAACATCCACCAGGAGGGCATAGGACATATGGGCGCTTGGGGTGCATGCTGGTGAAGCGAAACATCCACCAGCAGGGCTCAGGAAACACGGGCGGTCGCGGTGCATGCCAATGAAGCGAAACACCCACCAGCAGGGCATAGGAAATACGGGCGGTTGCGGTGCATGCTATTGAAGCGCAACACCCACCAGCAGGACACAGGAAATACGGGCAGTTGCGGTGCATGCTGGTGAAGTGCAACACCCACCAGCAGGACATGGGAAGTACGGGCGGTTGGGGAGCATGCTGGTGAAGCGCTACACCCACCAGCAGGGCACAGGAAATGCGGGCGGTTGCGGTGCATGCTGTTGAAGCGCAACATCCACCAGCAGGGCACAGGAAATACGGGCGCTTGGGGTTTATGCTGGTGAAGTGCGACACCCACCAGGAGGGCACAGGAAATATGGGCGCGTGGGGTGCTTGCTGGTGAAGCGCAACACCCACTGGCAGGGCACAGGAAATGTGGGCGCTTGGGGTGCATGCTGGTGAAGCGCAACACCCACCAGCAGGGCACAGGAAATATGGGCGGTTGCGGTGCGTACATGTGATGTGCAACACCCACCAGAAATGCGCAGGAAACACGGGCGGTCGCGGTGCATGCCAATGAAGCGCAACCACCACCAGGGGGCACAGGAAAGACGGGTGGTTGGGTGCATGCTGGTAAAGCGCGACACCCACCATGAGGGCACAGGAAATATGCGCGCTTGGGGTGCATGCTGGTGAAGCGCAACACCCACCAGCAGGGCACATAAAATACGGGCGGTTGCGGTGCATGCCATTGAAGCGCAACACCCACCAGCAGGACATAGGAAGTACGGGCGGTTGGGGAGCATGCTGGTGAAGCGCAACTCCCACGAGCAGGGCACAGGAAATACGGGCGGTTGGGGTGCATGCTGGTGAAGGGCTACACCCACCAGCATGGCACAGGAAATGCGGGCGCTTGGTGTGCATGCTAGTGAAGCGCAACACCCACCAGCAGGGCTTAAGAAATATGGGCGGTTGCGGTGTATACCTGTGAAGCGCAACACCCACCAGCAGAGCGTAGGAAACACGGGCGGTCGCAGTGCATGCCAATGAAGCGAAACACCCACCAGCAGGGCAAAGGAAATACGGGCGGTTGGGGTGCATGCTGTTGAAGCGCAACACCCACCAGCAGGGCACATGAAATATGGGCGGTTGGGGTGCATGCTGGTGAAGCGCAACACCCACCAGCAGGGCACATAAAATACGGGCGGCTGCGGTGCATGCCATTGAAGCGCAACACCCACCAGGAGGGCATAGGAAATACAGGCGGTTGGGGTGCATGCTGGTGAAGCGCAACACCCACCAGCAGGGCACAGGAAATATGGGCGGTTGCGGTGCGTACCAGTGAAGCGCAACACCCACCAAAAATGCGCAGGAAACATGGGCAGTCGCGGTGCATGCCAATGAAGCGCAACACCCACCAGCAGGGCACAGGAAATATGGGCGCTTGGGGTGCATGTTGGTGGAGTGCAACACCCACTAGGAGGGCACAGGAAATATGGGCGGTTGCGGTGCATGCTGGTGAAGCGCAACACCCACTAGCAAGGCGCAGGAAATATGGGCGCTTGGGGTGCATGCTGGTGAGGCGCAACACCCACCAGCAAGACACAGGAAATACGGGCGGTTGCGATGCATGCCATTGAAGCGCAACACCCACCGGCAAGGCACAGGAAATACGGGCGCTTAGGGTGCATGCTGGTGAAGTGCAACATCCACCAGGAGGGCATAGGACATATGGGCGCTTGGGGTGCATGCTGGTGAAGCGAAACACCCACCAGCAGGGCTCAGGAAACACCGGCGGTCGCGGTGCATGCCAATGAAGCGAAACACCCACCAGCAGGGCATAGGAAATACGGGCGGTTGCGGTGCATGCCATTGAAGCGCAACACCCACCAGCAGGACACAGGAAATACGGGCAGTTGCGGTGCATGCTGGTGAAGCGCAACACCCACCAGCAGGACATGGGAAGTATGGGCGGTTGGGGAGCATGCTGGTGAAGCGCAACTCCCGCGAGCAGGGCACAGGAAATGCGGGCGGTTGGGGTGCATGCTGTTGAAGCGCAACATCCACCAGCAGGGCACAGGAAAAACGGGCGCTTGGGGTTTATGCTGGTGAAGTGCGACACCCACCAGGAGGGCACAGGAAATATGGGCGCGTGGGGTGCTTGCTGGTGAAGCGCAACACCCACTGGCAGGGCACAGGAAATGTGGGCGCTTGGGGTGCATGCTGGTGAAGCGCAATACCCACCAGCAGGGCACAGGAAATATGGGCGGTTGCGGTGCGAACCAGTGATGCGCAACACCCACCAGAAATGCGCAGGAAACACAGGCGGTCGCGGTGCATGCCAATGAAGCGCAACACCCACCAGGAGGGCACAGGAAAGACAGGTGCTTGGGTTGCATGCTGTTAAAGCGCGACACCCACCAGGAGGGCACAGGAAATATGCGCGCTTGGGGTGCATGCTGGTGAAGCGCAACACCCACCAGCAGGGCACAAAAAATACGGGCGGTTGCGGTGCATGCCATTGAAGCGCAACACCCACCAGCAGGACATAGGAAGTACGGGCGGTTGGGGAGCATGCTGGTGAAGCGCAACTCCCACGAGCAGGGCACAGGAAATACGGGCGGTTGGGGTGCATGCTGGTGAAGCGCAACACCCACTGGCAGGGCACAGGAAATGCGGGCGCTTGGTGTGCATGCTAGTGAAGCGCAACACCCACCAGCAGGGCACAGGAAATATGGGCGGTTGCGGTGTATACCTGTGAAGCGCAACACCCACCAGCAGAGCGTAGGCAACACGGGCGGTCGCAGTGCATGCCAATGAAGCGCAACACCCACCAGGAGGGCACAGGAAAGACGGGTGCTTGGGGTGCATGCTGGTAAAGCGCGACATCCACCAGGAGGGCACAGGAAATATGCGCGCTTGGGGTGCATGCTGGTGAAGCGCAACACCCACCAGCAGGGCACATAAAATGCGGGCGGTTGCGGTGCATGCCATTGAAGCGCAACACCCACCAGCAGGACATAGGAAGTACGGGCGGTTGGGGAGCATGCTGGTGAAGCGCAACTCCCACGAGCAGGGCACAGGAAATACGGGCGGTTGGGGTGCATGCTGGTGAAGCGCAACACCCACTGGCAGGGCACAGGAAATGCGGGCGCTTGGTGTGCATGCTAGTGAAGCGCAACACCCACCAGCAGGGCACAGGAAATATGGGCGGTTGCGGTGTATACCTGTGAAGCGCAACACCCACCAGCAGAGCGTAGGCAACACGGGCGGTCGCAGTGCATGCCAATGAAGCGCAACACCCACCAGGAGGGCACAGGAAAGACGGGTGCTTGGGGTGCATGCTGGTAAAGCGCGACACCCACCAGGAGGGCACAGGAAATATGCGCGCTTGGGGTGCATGCTGGTGAAGCGCAACACCCACCAGCAGGGCACAAAAAAAACGGGCGGTTGCGGTGCATGCCATTGAAGCGCAACACCCACCAGCAGGACATAGGAAGTACGGGCGGTTGGGGAGCATGCTGGTGAAGCGCAACTCCCACGAGCAGGGCACAGGAAATACGGGCGGTTGGGGTGCATGCTGGTGAAGGGCAACACCCACCAGCATGGCACAGGAAATGCGGGCGCTTGGTGTGCATGCTAGTCAAGCGCAACACCCACCAGCAAGGCGCAGGAAATATGGGCGGTTGCGGTGTATACCTGTGAAGCGCAACACCCACCCGCAGAGCGTAGGCAACACGGGCGGTCGCAGTGCATGCCAATGAAGCGCAACACCCACCAGGAGGGCACAGGAAAGACGGGTGCTTGGGGTGCATGCTGGTAAAGCGCGACACCCACCAGGAGGGCACAGGAAATATGCGCGCTTGGGGTGCATGCTGGTGAAGCGCAACACCCACCAGCAGGGCACAGGAAATATGGGCGGTTGCGGTGCGTACTAGTGATGCGCAACACCCACCAGAAATGCGCAGGAAACACGGGCGGTCGCGGTGCATGCCAATGAAGCGCAACACCCACCAGGAGGGCACAGGAAAGATGGGTGCTTAGGGTGCATGCTGGTAAAGCGCGACACCCACCAGGAGGGCACAGGAAATATGCGCGCTTGGGGTGCATGCTGGTGAAGCGCAACACCCACCAGCAGGGCACATAAAATACGGGCGGTTGCGGTGCATGCCATTGAAGCGCAACACCCACCAGCAGGACATAGGAAGTACGGGCGGTTGGGGAGCATGCTGGTGAAGCGCAACTCCCACGAGCAGGGCACAGGAAATACGGGCGGTTGGGGTGCATGCTGGTGAAGCGCAACACCCACTGGCAGGGCACAGGAAATGCGGGCGCTTGGTGTGCATGCTAGTGAAGCGCAACACCCACCAGCAGGGCACAGGAAATATGGGCGGTTGCGGTGTATACCTGTGAAGCGCAACACCCACCAGCAGAGCGTAGGCAACACGGGCGGTCGCAGTGCATGCCAATGAAGCGCAACACCCACCAGGAGGGCACAGGAAAGACGGGTGCTTGGGGTGCATGCTGGTAAAGCGCGACACCCACCAGGAGGGCACAGGAAATATGCGCGCTTGGGGTGCATGCTGGTGAAGCGCAACACCCACCAGCGGGGCACAGGAAATATGGGCGGTTGCGGTGCGTACCAGTGATGCGCAACACCCACCAGAAAGACATAGGAAGTACGGGCGGTTGGGGAGCATGCTGGTGAAGCGCAACTCCCACGAGCAGGGCACAGAAAATACGGGCGGTTGGGGTGCATGCTGGTGAAGGGCAACACCCACCAGCATGGCACAGGAAATGCGGGCGCTTGGTGTGCATGCTAGTCAAGCGCAACACCCACCAGCAAGGCGCAGGAAATATGGGCGGTTGCGGTGTATACCTGTGAAGCGCAACACCCACCCGCAGAGCGTAGGCAACACGGGCGGTCGCAGTGCATGCCAATGAAGCGCAACACCCACCAGGAGGGCACAGGAAAGACGGGTGCTTGGGGTGCATGCTGGTAAAGCGCGACACCCACCAGGAGGGCACAGGAAATATGCGCGCTTGGGGTGCATGCTGGTGAAGCGCAACACCCACCAGCAGGGCACAGGAAATATGGGCGGTTGCGGTGCGTACCAGTGATGCGCAACACCCACCAGAAATGCGCAGGAAACACGAGCGGTCGCGGTGCATGCCAATGAAGCGCTACACCCACCAGGAGGGCACAGGAAAGATGGGTGCTTGGGGTGCATGCTGTTAAAGCGCGACACCCACCAGGAGGGCACAGGAAATATGCGCGCTTGGGGTGCATGCTGGTGAAGCGCAACACCCACCAAAAATGCGCAGGAAACATGGGCAGTCGCGGTGCATGCCAATGAAGCGCAACACCCACCAGCAAGGCACAGGAAATACGGGCGCTTAGGGTGCATGCTGGTGAAGTGCAACATCCACCAGGAGGGCATAGGAAATACGGGCGGTTGGGGTGCATGCTGGTGAAGCGAAACACCCACCAGCAGGGCTCAGGAAACACCGGCGGTCGCGGTGCATGCCAATGAAGCGAAACACCCACCAGCAGGGCATAGGAAATACGGGCGGTTGCGGTGCATGCCATTGAAGCGCAACACCCACCAGCAGGACACAGGAAATACGGGCAGTTGCGGTGCATGCTGGTGAAGCGCAACACCCACCAGCAGGACATGGGAAGTACGGGCGGTTGGGGAGCATGCTGGTGAAGCGCAACTCCCGCGAGCAGGGCACAGGAAATGCGGGCGGTTGGGGTGCATGCTGTTGAAGCGCAACATCCACCAGCAGGGCACAGGAAAAACGGGCGCTTGGGGTTTATGCTGGTGAAGTGCGACACCCACCAGGAGGGCACAGGAAATATGGGCGCGTGGGGTGCTTGCTGGTGAAGCGCAACACCCACTGGCAGGGCACAGGAAATGTGGGCGCTTGGGGTGCATGCTGGTGAAGCGCAATACCCACCAGCAGGGCACAGGAAATATGGGCGGTTGCGGTGCGAACCAGTGATGCGCAACACCCACCAGAAATGCGCAGGAAACACAGGCGGTCGCGGTGCATGCCAATGAAGCGCAACACCCACCAGGAGGGCACAGGAAAGACGGGTGCTTGGGGTGCATGCTGGTAAAGCGCGACACCCACCAGGAGGGCACAGGAAATATGCGCGCTTGGGGTGCATGCTGGTGAAGCGCAACACCCACCAGCAGGGCACATAAAATACGGGCGGTTGCGGTGCATGCCATTGAAGCGCAACACCCACCAGCAGGACATAGGAAGTACGGGCGGTTGGGGAGCATGCTGGTGAAGCGCAACTCCCACGAGCAGGGCACAGGAAATACGGGCGGTTGGGGTGCATGCTGGTGAAGCGCAACACCCACTGGCAGGGCACAGGAAATGCGGGCGCTTGGTGTGCATGCTAGTGAAGCGCAACACCCACCAGCAGGGCACAGGAAATATGGGCGGTTGCGGTGTATACCTGTGAAGCGCAACACCCACCAGCAGAGCGTAGGCAACACGGGCGGTCGCAGTGCAGGCCAATGAAGCGCAACACCCACCAGGAGGGCACAGGAAAGACGGGTGCTTGGGGTGCATGCTGGTAAAGCGCGACACCCACCAGGAGGGCACAGGAAATATGCGCGCTTGGGGTGCATGCTGGTGAAGCGCAACACCCACCAGCAGGGCACATAAAATACGGGCGGTTGCGGTGCATGCCATTGAAGCGCAACACCCACCAGCAGGACATAGGAAGTACGGGCGGTTGGGGAGCATGCTGGTGAAGCGCAACTCCCACGAGCAGGGCACAGGAAATACGGGCGGTTGGGGTGCATGCTGGTGAAGCGCAACACCCACTGGCAGGGCACAGGAAATGCGGGCGCTTGGTGTGCATGCTAGTGAAGCGCAACACCCACCAGCAGGGCACAGGAAATATGGGCGGTTGCGGTGTATACCTGTGAAGCGCAACACCCACCAGCAGAGCGTAGGCAACACGGGCGGTCGCAGTGCATGCCAATAAAGCGCAACACCCACCAGGAGGGCACAAGAAAGACGGGTGCTTGGGGTGCATGCTGGTAAAGCGCGACACCCACCAGGAGAGCACAGGAAATATGCGCGCTTGGGGTGCATGCTGGTGAAGCGCAACACCCACCAGCAGGGCACATAAAATACGGGCGGTTGCGGTGCATGCCATTGAAGCGCAACACCCACCAGCAGGACATAGGAAGTACGGGCGGTTGGGGAGCATGCTGGTGAAGCGCAACTCCCACGAGCAGGGCACAGGAAATACGGGCGGTTGGGGTGCATGCTGGTGAAGGGCAACACCCACCAACATGGCACAGGAAATGCGGGCGCTTGGTGTGCATGCTAGTCAAGCGCAACACCCACCAGCAAGGCGCAGGAAATATGGGCGGTTGCGGTGTATACCTGTGAAGCGCAACACCCACCCGCAGAGCGTAGGCAACACGGGCGGTCGCAGTGCATGCCAATGAAGCGCAACACCCACCAGGAGGGCACAGGAAAGACGGGTGCTTGGGGTGCATGCTGGTAAAGCGCGACACCCACCAGGAGGGCACAGGAAATATGCGCGCTTGGGGTGCATGCTGGTGAAGCGCAACACCCACCAGCAGGGCACAGGAAATATGGGCGGTTGCGGTGCGTACCAGTGATGCGCAACACCCACCAGAAATGCGCAGGAAACACGGGCGGTCGCGGTGCATGCCAATGAAGCGCAACACCCACCAGGAGGGCACAGGAAAGACGGGTGCTTGGGGTGCATGCTGGTAAAGCGCGACACCCACCAGGAGGGCACAGGAAATATGCGCGCTTGGGGTGCATGCTGGTGAAGCGCAACACCCACCAGCAGGGCACATAAAATACGGGCGGTTGCGGTGCATGCCATTGAAGCGCAACACCCACCAGCAGGACATATGAAGTACGGGCGGTTGGGGAGCATGCTGGTGAAGCGCAACTCCCACGAGCAGGGCACAGGAAATACGGGCGGTTGGGGTGCATGCTGGTGAAGGGCAACACCCACCAGCATGGCACAGGAAATGCGGGCGCTTGGTGTGCATGCTAGTGAAGCGCAACACCCACCAGCAAGGCGCAGGAAATATGGGCGGTTGCGGTGTATACCTGTGAAGCGCAACACCCACCCGCAGAGCGTAGGCAACACGGGCGGTCGCAGTGCATGCCAATGAAGCGAAACACCCACCAGGAGGGCACAGGAAAGACGGGTGCTTGGGGTGCATGCTGGTAAAGCGCGACACCCACCAGGAGGGCACAGGAAATATGCGCGCTTGGGGTGCATGCTGGTGAAGCGCAACACCCACCAGCAGGGCACATAAAATACGGGCGGTTGCGGTGCATGCCATTGAAGCGCAACACCCACCAGCAGGACATAGGAAGTACGGGCGGTTGGGGAGCATGCTGGTGAAGCGCAACTCCCACGAGCAGGGCACAGGAAATACGGGCGGTTGGGGTGCATGCTGGTGAAGCGCAACACCCACTGGCAGGGCACAGGAAATGCGGGCGCTTGGTGTGCATGCTAGTGAAGCGCAACACCCACCAGCAGGGCACAGGAAATATGGGCGGTTGCGGTGTATACCTGTGAAGCGCAACACCCACCAGCAGAGCGTAGGCAACACGGGCGGTCGCAGTGCATGCCAATGAAGCGCAACACCCACCAGGAGGGCACAGGAAAGACGGGTGCTTGTGGTGCATGCTGGTAAAGCGCGACACCCACCAGGAGGGCACAGGAAATATGCGCGCTTGGGGTGCATGCTGGTGAAGCGCAACACCCACCAGCAGGGCACATAAAATACGGGCGGTTGCGGTGCATGCCATTGAAGCGCAACACCCACCAGCAGGACATAGGAAGTACGGGCGGTTGGGGAGCATGCTGGTGAAGCGCAACTCCCACGAGCAGGGCACAGGAAATACGGGCGGTTGGGGTGCATGCTGGTGAAGGGCAACACCCACCAGCATGGCACAGGAAATGCGGGCGCTTGGTGTGCATGCTAGTGAAGCGCAACACCCACCAGCAAGGCGCAGGAAATATGGGCGGTTGCGGTGTATACCTGTGAAGCGCAACACCCACGCGCAGAGCGTAGGCAACACGGGCGGTCGCAGTGCATGCCAATGAAGCGCAACACCCACCAGGAGGGCACAGGAAAGACGGGTGCTTGGGGTGCATGCTGGTAAAGCGCGACACCCACCAGGAGGGCACAGGAAATATGCGCGCTTGGGGTGCATGCTGGTGAAGCGCAACACCCACCAGCAGGGCACAGGAAATATGGGCGGTTGCGGTGCGTACCAGTGATGCGCAACACCCACCAGAAATGCGCAGGAAACACGGGCGGTCGCGGTGCATGCCAAGGAAGCGCAACACCCACCAGGAGAGCGCAGGAAAGACGGGTGCTTGGGGTGCATGCTGGTAAAGCGCGACACCCACCAGGAGGGCACAGGAAATATGCGCGCTTGGGGTGCATGCTGGTGAAGCGCAACACCCACCAGCAGGGCACATAAAATACGGGCGGTTGCGGTGCATGCCATTGAAGCGCAACACCCACCAGCAGGGCATAGGAAATACGGGCGGTTGGGGTGCATGCTGTTGAAGCGCAACACCCACCAGCAGGGCACATGAAATATGGGCGGTTGGGGTGCATGCTGTTGAAGCGCAACACCCACCAGCAGAGCACATAAAATACGGGCGGCTGCGGTGCATGCCATTGAAGCGCAACACCCACCAGCAGGGCATAGGAAATACAGGCGGTTGGGGTGCATGCTGGTAAAGCGCAACACCCACCAGCAGGGCACAGGAAATATGGGCGGTTGCGGTGCGTACCAGTGAAGCGCAACACCCACCAGAAATGCGCAGGAAACACGGGCGGTCGCGGTGCATGCCAATGAAGCGCAACACCCACCAAGAGGGCACAGGAAAGACGGGTGCTTGGGGTGCATGCTGGTAAAGCGCGACACCCACCAGGAGGGCATAGGAAATATGCGCGCTTGGGGTGCATGCTGGTGAAGCGCAACACCCACCAGCAGGGCACATAAAATCGGGCGGTTGCGGTGCATGCCAGTGAAGCGCAACACCCACCAGCAGGACATAGGAAGTACGGGCGGTTGGGGAGCATGCTGGTGAAGCGCAACTCCCACGAGCAGGGCACAGGAAATACGGGCGGTTGGGGTGCATGTTGGTGAAGGGCAACACCCACCAGCAGGGCACAGGAAATATGGGCGGTTGCGGTGCGTACCAGTGAAGCGCAACACCCACCAAAAATGCGCAGGAAACATGGTCAGTCGCGGTGCATGCCAATGAAGCGCAACACCCACCAGGAGGGCACAGGAAAGACGGGTGCTTGGGGTGCATGCTGGTAAAGCGCAACACCCACCAGGAGGGCACAGGAAATATGGGCGCTTGGGGTGCATGCTGGTGAAGCGCAACACCCACCAGCAGGGCACAGGAAATATGGGCGGTTGGGGTGCATGTTGGTGGAGTGCAACACCCACCAGGAGGGCACAGGAAATATGGGCGGTTGCGGTGCATGCTGGTGAAGCGCAACACCCACTAGCAAGGCGCAGGAAATATGGGCGCTTGGGGTGCATGCTGGTGAAGCGCAACACCCACCAGCAGGGCACAGGAAATACGGGCACTTGGGGTTTATGCTGGTGAAGCGCAACATCCACCAGCAGGGCACAGGAAATACGGGCAGTTGCGGTGCATGCTGGTGAGGCGCAACACCCACCATTAAGACACAGGAAATACGGGCGGTTGGGGTGCATGCTGGTGAAGCGCAACACCCACCAGCAAGGCACAGGAAATACGGGCGCTTAGGGTGCATGCTGGTGAAGTGCAACATCCACCAGGAGGGCACAGGACATATGGGCGCTTGGGGTGCATGCTGGTGAGGCGAAACACCCACCAGCAGGGCTCAGGAAACACGGGCGGTCGCGGTGCATGCCAATGAAGCGAAACACCCACCAGCAGGGCATAGGAAATACGGGCGGTTGCGGTGCATGCCATTGAAGCGCAACACCCACCAGCAGGACACAGGAAATACGGGCAGTTGCGGTGCATGCTGGTGAAGCGCAACACCCACCAGCAGGACATGGGAAGTACGGGCGGTTGGGGAGCATGCTGGTGAAGCGCAACACCCACCAGCAGGGCACAGGAAATGCGGGCGGTTGGGGTGCATGCTGTTGAAGCGCAACATCCACCAGCAGGGCACAGGAAATACGGGCGCTTGGGGTTTATGCTGGTGAAGTGCGACACCCACCAGGAGGGCACAGGAAATATGGGCGCGTGGGGTGCTTGCTGGTGAAGCGCAACACCCACTGGCAGGGCACAGGAAATGTGGGCGCTTGGGGTGCATGCTGGTGAAGCGCAACACCCACCCGCAGAGCGTAGGCAACACGGGCGGTCGCAGTGCATGCCAATGAAGCGCAACACCCACCAGGAGGGCACAGGAAAGACGGGTGCTTGGGGTGCATGCTGGTAAAGCGCGACACCCACCAGGAGGGCACAGGAAATGTGGGCGCTTGGGGTGCATGCTGGTGAAGCGCAACACCCACCAGCAGGGCACAGGAAATATGGGCGGTTGCGGTGCGTACCAGTGATGCGCAACACCCACCAAAAATGCGCAGGAAACACGGGCGGTCGCGGTGCATGCCAATGAAGCGCAACACCCACCAGGAGGGCACAGGAAAGACGGGTGCTTGGGGTGCATGCTGGTAAAGCGCGACACCCACCAGCAGGGCACATAAAATACGGGCGGTTGCGGTGCATGCCATTGAAGCGCAACACCCACCAGCAGGACATAGGAAGTACGGGCGGTTGGGGAGCATGCTGGTGAAGCGCAACTCCCACGAGCAGGGCACAGGAAATACGGGCGGTTGGGGTGCATGCTGGTGAAGGGCAACACCCACCAGCAGGACATGGGAAATGCGGGCGCTTGGTGTGCATGCTGGTGAAGCGCAACACCCACCAGCAGGGCACAGGAAATGTGGGCGCTTGGGGTGCATGCTGGTGAAGCGCAACACCCACCAGCAGGGCACAGGAAATATGGGCGGTTGCGGTGCGTACCAGTGAAGCGCAACACCCACCAAAAATGCGCAGGAAACATGGTCAGTCGCGGTGCATGCCAATGAAGCGCAACACCCACCAGGAGGGCACAGGAAAGACGGGTGCTTGGGGTGCATGCTGGTAAAGCGCAACACCCACCAGGAGGGCACAGGAAATATGGGCGCTTGGGGTGCATGCTGGTGAAGCGCAACACCCACCAGCAGGGCACAGGAAATATGGGCGGTTGGGGTGCATGTTGGTGGAGTGCAACACCCACCAGGAGGGCACAGGAAATATGGGCGGTTGCGGTGCATGCTGGTGAAGCGCAACACCCACTAGCAAGGCGCAGGAAATATGGGCGCTTGGGGTGCATGCTGGTGAAGCGCAACACCCACCAGCAGGGCACAGGAAATACGGGCACTTGGGGTTTATGCTGGTGAAGCGCAACATCCACCAGCAGGGCACAGGAAATACGGGCAGTTGCGGTGCATGCTGGTGAGGCGCAACACCCACCATTAAGACACAGGAAATACGGGCGGTTGGGGTGCATGCTGGTGAAGCGCAACACCCACCAGCAAGGCACAGGAAATACGGGCGCTTAGGGTGCATGCTGGTGAAGTGCAACATCCACCAGGAGGGCACAGGACATATGGGCGCTTGGGGTGCATGCTGGTGAGGCGAAACACCCACCAGCAGGGCTCAGGAAACACGGGCGGTCGCGGTGCATGCCAATGAAGCGAAACACCCACCAGCAGGGCATAGGAAATACGGGCGGTTGCGGTGCATGCCATTGAAGCGCAACACCCACCAGCACGACACAGGAAATACGGGCAGTTGCGGTGCATGCTGGTGAAGCGCAACACCCACCAGCAGGACATGGGAAGTACGGGCGGTTGGGGAGCATGCTGGTGAAGCGCAACACCCACCAACAGGGCACAGGAAATGCGGGCGGTTGGGGTGCATGCTGTTGAAGCGCAACATCCACCAGCAGGGCACAGGAAATACGGGCGCTTGGGGTTTATGCTGGTGAAGTGCGACACCCACCAGGAGGGCACAGGAAATATGGGCGCGTGGGGTGCTTGCTGGTGAAGCGCAACACCCACTGGCAGGGCACAGGAAATGTGGGCGCTTGGGGTGCATGCTGGTGAAGCGCAACACCCACCCGCAGAGCGTAGGCAACACGGGCGGTCGCAGTGTATGCCAATGAAGCGCAACACCCACCAGGAGGGCACAGGAAAGACGGGTGCTTGGGGTGCATGCTGGTAAAGCGCGACACCCACCAGGAGGGCACAGGAAATGTGGGCGCTTGGGGTGCATGCTGGTGAAGCGCAACACCCACCAGCAGGGCACAGGAAATATGGGCGGTTGCGGTGCGTACCAGTGATGCGCAACACCCACCAGAAATGCGCAGGAAACACGGGCGGTCGCGGTGCATGCCAATGAAGCGCAACACCCACCAGGAGGGCACAGGAAAGACGGGTGCTTGGGGTGCATGCTGGTAAAGCGCGACACCCACCAGCAGGGCACATAAAATACGGGCGGTTGCGGTGCATGCCATTGAAGCGCAACACCCACCAGCAGGACATAGGAAGTACGGGCGGTTGGGGAGCATGCTGGTGAAGCGCAACTCCCACGAGCAGGGCACAGGAAATACGGGCGGTTGGGGTGCATGCTGGTGAAGGGCAACACCCACCAGCAGGACATGGGAAATGCGGGCGCTTGGTGTGCATGCTGGTGAAGCGCAACACCCACCAGCAGGGCACAGGAAATGTGGGCGCTTGGGGTGCATGCTGGTGAAGCGCAACACCCACCAGCAGGGCACAGGAAATATGGGCGGTTGCGGTGCGTACATGTGATGTGCAACACCCACCAGAAATGCGCAGGAAACACGGGCGGTCGCAGTGCATGCCAATGAAGCGCAACCACCACCAGGGGGCACAGGAAAGACGGGTGCTTGGGGTGCATGCTGGTAAAGCGCGACACCCACCAGGAGGGCACAGGAAATATGCGCGCTTGGGGTGCATGCTGGTGAAGCGCAACACCCACCAGCAGGGCACATAAAATACGGGCGGTTGCGGTGCATGCCATTGAAGCGCAACACCCACCAGCAGGACATAGGAAGTACGGGCGGTTGGGGAGCATGCTGGTGAAGCGCAACTCCCACGAGCAGGGCACAGGAAATACGGGCGGTTGGGGTGCATGCTGGTGAAGGGCAACACCCACCAGCATGGCACAGGAAATGCGGGCGCTTGGTGTGCATGCTAGTGAAGCGCAACACCCACCAGCAGGGCTTAAGAAATATGGGCGGTTGCGGTGTATACCTGTGAAGCGCAACACCCACCAGCAGAGCGTAGGAAACACGGGCGGTCGCAGTGCATGCCAATGAGGCGAAACACCCACCAGCAGGGCATAGGAAATACGGGCGGTTGGGGTGCATGCTGTTGAAGCGCAACACCCACCAGCAGGGCACATGCAATATGGGCGGCTGGGGTGCATGCTGTTGAAGCGCAACACCCACCAGCAGGGCACATAAAATACGGGCGGCTGCGGTGCATGCCATTGAAGCGCAACACCCACCAGCAGGGCATAGGAAATACAGGCGGTTGGGGTGCATGCTGGTGAAGGGCAACACCCACCAGCATGGCACAGGAAATGCGGGCGCTTGGTGTGCATGCTAGTCAAGCGCAACACCCACCAGCAAGGCGCAGGAAATATGGGCGGTTGCGGTGTATACCTGTGAAGCGCAACACCCACCCGCAGAGCGTAGGCAACACGGGCGGTCGCAGTGCATGCCAATGAAGCGCAACACCCACCAGGAGGGCACAGGAAAGACGGGTGCTTGGGGTGCATGCTGGTAAAGCGCGACACCCACCAGGAGGGCACAGGAAATATGCGCGCTTGGGGTGCATGCTGGTGAAGCGCAACACCCACCAGCAGGGCACAGGAAATATGGGCGGTTGCGGTGCGTACTAGTGATGCGCAACACCCACCAGAAATGCGCAGGAAACACGGGCGGTCGCGGTGCATGCCAATGAAGCGCAACACCCACCAGGAGGGCACAGGAAAGATGGGTGCTTAGGGTGCATGCTGGTAAAGCGCGACACCCACCAGGAGGGCACAGGAAATATGCGCGCTTGGGGTGCATGCTGGTGAAGCGCAACACCCACCAGCAGGGCACATAAAATACGGGCGGTTGCGGTGCATGCCATTGAAGCGCAACACCCACCAGCAGGACATAGGAAGTACGGGCGGTTGGGGAGCATGCTGGTGAAGCGCAACTCCCACGAGCAGGGCACAGGAAATACGGGCGGTTGGGGTGCATGCTGGTGAAGCGCAACACCCACTGGCAGGGCACAGGAAATGCGGGCGCTTGGTGTGCATGCTAGTGAAGCGCAACACCCACCAGCAGGGCACAGGAAATATGGGCGGTTGCGGTGTATACCTGTGAAGCGCAACACCCACCAGCAGAGCGTAGGCAACACGGGCGGTCGCAGTGCATGCCAATGAAGCGCAACACCCACCAGGAGGGCACAGGAAAGACGGGTGCTTGGGGTGCATGCTGGTAAAGCGCGACACCCACCAGGAGGGCACAGGAAATATGCGCGCTTGGGGTGCATGCTGGTGAAGCGCAACACCCACCAGCGGGGCACAGGAAATATGGGCGGTTGCGGTGCGTACCAGTGATGCGCAACACCCACCAGAAAGACATAGGAAGTACGGGCGGTTGGGGAGCATGCTGGTGAAGCGCAACTCCCACGAGCAGGGCACAGAAAATACGGGCGGTTGGGGTGCATGCTGGTGAAGGGCAACACCCACCAGCATGGCACAGGAAATGCGGGCGCTTGGTGTGCATGCTAGTCAAGCGCAACACCCACCAGCAAGGCGCAGGAAATATGGGCGGTTGCGGTGTATACCTGTGAAGCGCAACACCCACCCGCAGAGCGTAGGCAACACGGGCGGTCGCAGTGCATGCCAATGAAGCGCAACACCCACCAGGAGGGCACAGGAAAGACGGGTGCTTGGGGTGCATGCTGGTAAAGCGCGACACCCACCAGGAGGGCACAGGAAATATGCGCGCTTGGGGTGCATGCTGGTGAAGCGCAACACCCACCAGCAGGGCACAGGAAATATGGGCGGTTGCGGTGCGTACCAGTGATGCGCAACACCCACCAGAAATGCGCAGGAAACACGAGCGGTCGCGGTGCATGCCAATGAAGCGCTACACCCACCAGGAGGGCACAGGAAAGATGGGTGCTTGGGGTGCATGCTGTTAAAGCGCGACACCCACCAGGAGGGCACAGGAAATATGCGCGCTTGGGGTGCATGCTGGTGAAGCGCAACACCCACCAAAAATGCGCAGGAAACATGGGCAGTCGCGGTGCATGCCAATGAAGCGCAACACCCACCAGCAAGGCACAGGAAATACGGGCGCTTAGGGTGCATGCTGGTGAAGTGCAACATCCACCAGGAGGGCATAGGAAATACGGGCGGTTGGGGTGCATGCTGGTGAAGCGAAACACCCACCAGCAGGGCTCAGGAAACACCGGCGGTCGCGGTGCATGCCAATGAAGCGAAACACCCACCAGCAGGGCATAGGAAATACGGGCGGTTGCGGTGCATGCCATTGAAGCGCAACACCCACCAGCAGGACACAGGAAATACGGGCAGTTGCGGTGCATGCTGGTGAAGCGCAACACCCACCAGCAGGACATGGGAAGTACGGGCGGTTGGGGAGCATGCTGGTGAAGCGCAACTCCCGCGAGCAGGGCACAGGAAATGCGGGCGGTTGGGGTGCATGCTGTTGAAGCGCAACATCCACCAGCAGGGCACAGGAAAAACGGGCGCTTGGGGTTTATGCTGGTGAAGTGCGACACCCACCAGGAGGGCACAGGAAATATGGGCGCGTGGGGTGCTTGCTGGTGAAGCGCAACACCCACTGGCAGGGCACAGGAAATGTGGGCGCTTGGGGTGCATGCTGGTGAAGCGCAATACCCACCAGCAGGGCACAGGAAATATGGGCGGTTGCGGTGCGAACCAGTGATGCGCAACACCCACCAGAAATGCGCAGGAAACACAGGCGGTCGCGGTGCATGCCAATGAAGCGCAACACCCACCAGGAGGGCACAGGAAAGACGGGTGCTTGGGGTGCATGCTGGTAAAGCGCGACACCCACCAGGAGGGCACAGGAAATATGCGCGCTTGGGGTGCATGCTGGTGAAGCGCAACACCCACCAGCAGGGCACATAAAATACGGGCGGTTGCGGTGCATGCCATTGAAGCGCAACACCCACCAGCAGGACATAGGAAGTACGGGCGGTTGGGGAGCATGCTGGTGAAGCGCAACTCCCACGAGCAGGGCACAGGAAATACGGGCGGTTGGGGTGCATGCTGGTGAAGCGCAACACCCACTGGCAGGGCACAGGAAATGCGGGCGCTTGGTGTGCATGCTAGTGAAGCGCAACACCCACCAGCAGGGCACAGGAAATATGGGCGGTTGCGGTGTATACCTGTGAAGCGCAACACCCACCAGCAGAGCGTAGGCAACACGGGCGGTCGCAGTGCAGGCCAATGAAGCGCAACACCCACCAGGAGGGCACAGGAAAGACGGGTGCTTGGGGTGCATGCTGGTAAAGCGCGACACCCACCAGGAGGGCACAGGAAATATGCGCGCTTGGGGTGCATGCTGGTGAAGCGCAACACCCACCAGCAGGGCACATAAAATACGGGCGGTTGCGGTGCATGCCATTGAAGCGCAACACCCACCAGCAGGACATAGGAAGTACGGGCGGTTGGGGAGCATGCTGGTGAAGCGCAACTCCCACGAGCAGGGCACAGGAAATACGGGCGGTTGGGGTGCATGCTGGTGAAGCGCAACACCCACTGGCAGGGCACAGGAAATGCGGGCGCTTGGTGTGCATGCTAGTGAAGCGCAACACCCACCAGCAGGGCACAGGAAATATGGGCGGTTGCGGTGTATACCTGTGAAGCGCAACACCCACCAGCAGAGCGTAGGCAACACGGGCGGTCGCAGTGCATGCCAATAAAGCGCAACACCCACCAGGAGGGCACAAGAAAGACGGGTGCTTGGGGTGCATGCTGGTAAAGCGCGACACCCACCAGGAGAGCACAGGAAATATGCGCGCTTGGGGTGCATGCTGGTGAAGCGCAACACCCACCAGCAGGGCACATAAAATACGGGCGGTTGCGGTGCATGCCATTGAAGCGCAACACCCACCAGCAGGACATAGGAAGTACGGGCGGTTGGGGAGCATGCTGGTGAAGCGCAACTCCCACGAGCAGGGCACAGGAAATACGGGCGGTTGGGGTGCATGCTGGTGAAGGGCAACACCCACCAACATGGCACAGGAAATGCGGGCGCTTGGTGTGCATGCTAGTCAAGCGCAACACCCACCAGCAAGGCGCAGGAAATATGGGCGGTTGCGGTGTATACCTGTGAAGCGCAACACCCACCCGCAGAGCGTAGGCAACACGGGCGGTCGCAGTGCATGCCAATGAAGCGCAACACCCACCAGGAGGGCACAGGAAAGACGGGTGCTTGGGGTGCATGCTGGTAAAGCGCGACACCCACCAGGAGGGCACAGGAAATATGCGCGCTTGGGGTGCATGCTGGTGAAGCGCAACACCCACCAGCAGGGCACAGGAAATATGGGCGGTTGCGGTGCGTACCAGTGATGCGCAACACCCACCAGAAATGCGCAGGAAACACGGGCGGTCGCGGTGCATGCCAATGAAGCGCAACACCCACCAGGAGGGCACAGGAAAGACGGGTGCTTGGGGTGCATGCTGGTAAAGCGCGACACCCACCAGGAGGGCACAGGAAATATGCGCGCTTGGGGTGCATGCTGGTGAAGCGCAACACCCACCAGCAGGGCACATAAAATACGGGCGGTTGCGGTGCATGCCATTGAAGCGCAACACCCACCAGCAGGACATATGAAGTACGGGCGGTTGGGGAGCATGCTGGTGAAGCGCAACTCCCACGAGCAGGGCACAGGAAATACGGGCGGTTGGGGTGCATGCTGGTGAAGGGCAACACCCACCAGCATGGCACAGGAAATGCGGGCGCTTGGTGTGCATGCTAGTGAAGCGCAACACCCACCAGCAAGGCGCAGGAAATATGGGCGGTTGCGGTGTATACCTGTGAAGCGCAACACCCACCCGCAGAGCGTAGGCAACACGGGCGGTCGCAGTGCATGCCAATGAAGCGAAACACCCACCAGGAGGGCACAGGAAAGACGGGTGCTTGGGGTGCATGCTGGTAAAGCGCGACACCCACCAGGAGGGCACAGGAAATATGCGCGCTTGGGGTGCATGCTGGTGAAGCGCAACACCCACCAGCAGGGCACATAAAATACGGGCGGTTGCGGTGCATGCCATTGAAGCGCAACACCCACCAGCAGGACATAGGAAGTACGGGCGGTTGGGGAGCATGCTGGTGAAGCGCAACTCCCACGAGCAGGGCACAGGAAATACGGGCGGTTGGGGTGCATGCTGGTGAAGCGCAACACCCACTGGCAGGGCACAGGAAATGCGGGCGCTTGGTGTGCATGCTAGTGAAGCGCAACACCCACCAGCAGGGCACAGGAAATATGGGCGGTTGCGGTGTATACCTGTGAAGCGCAACACCCACCAGCAGAGCGTAGGCAACACGGGCGGTCGCAGTGCATGCCAATGAAGCGCAACACCCACCAGGAGGGCACAGGAAAGACGGGTGCTTGTGGTGCATGCTGGTAAAGCGCGACACCCACCAGGAGGGCACAGGAAATATGCGCGCTTGGGGTGCATGCTGGTGAAGCGCAACACCCACCAGCAGGGCACATAAAATACGGGCGGTTGCGGTGCATGCCATTGAAGCGCAACACCCACCAGCAGGACATAGGAAGTACGGGCGGTTGGGGAGCATGCTGGTGAAGCGCAACTCCCACGAGCAGGGCACAGGAAATACGGGCGGTTGGGGTGCATGCTGGTGAAGGGCAACACCCACCAGCATGGCACAGGAAATGCGGGCGCTTGGTGTGCATGCTAGTGAAGCGCAACACCCACCAGCAAGGCGCAGGAAATATGGGCGGTTGCGGTGTATACCTGTGAAGCGCAACACCCACGCGCAGAGCGTAGGCAACACGGGCGGTCGCAGTGCATGCCAATGAAGCGCAACACCCACCAGGAGGGCACAGGAAAGACGGGTGCTTGGGGTGCATGCTGGTAAAGCGCGACACCCACCAGGAGGGCACAGGAAATATGCGCGCTTGGGGTGCATGCTGGTGAAGCGCAACACCCACCAGCAGGGCACAGGAAATATGGGCGGTTGCGGTGCGTACCAGTGATGCGCAACACCCACCAGAAATGCGCAGGAAACACGGGCGGTCGCGGTGCATGCCAAGGAAGCGCAACACCCACCAGGAGAGCGCAGGAAAGACGGGTGCTTGGGGTGCATGCTGGTAAAGCGCGACACCCACCAGGAGGGCACAGGAAATATGCGCGCTTGGGGTGCATGCTGGTGAAGCGCAACACCCACCAGCAGGGCACATAAAATACGGGCGGTTGCGGTGCATGCCATTGAAGCGCAACACCCACCAGCAGGGCATAGGAAATACGGGCGGTTGGGGTGCATGCTGTTGAAGCGCAACACCCACCAGCAGGGCACATGAAATATGGGCGGTTGGGGTGCATGCTGTTGAAGCGCAACACCCACCAGCAGAGCACATAAAATACGGGCGGCTGCGGTGCATGCCATTGAAGCGCAACACCCACCAGCAGGGCATAGGAAATACAGGCGGTTGGGGTGCATGCTGGTAAAGCGCAACACCCACCAGCAGGGCACAGGAAATATGGGCGGTTGCGGTGCGTACCAGTGAAGCGCAACACCCACCAGAAATGCGCAGGAAACACGGGCGGTCGCGGTGCATGCCAATGAAGCGCAACACCCACCAAGAGGGCACAGGAAAGACGGGTGCTTGGGGTGCATGCTGGTAAAGCGCGACACCCACCAGGAGGGCATAGGAAATATGCGCGCTTGGGGTGCATGCTGGTGAAGCGCAACACCCACCAGCAGGGCACATAAAATCGGGCGGTTGCGGTGCATGCCAGTGAAGCGCAACACCCACCAGCAGGACATAGGAAGTACGGGCGGTTGGGGAGCATGCTGGTGAAGCGCAACTCCCACGAGCAGGGCACAGGAAATACGGGCGGTTGGGGTGCATGTTGGTGAAGGGCAACACCCACCAGCAGGGCACAGGAAATATGGGCGGTTGCGGTGCGTACCAGTGAAGCGCAACACCCACCAAAAATGCGCAGGAAACATGGTCAGTCGCGGTGCATGCCAATGAAGCGCAACACCCACCAGGAGGGCACAGGAAAGACGGGTGCTTGGGGTGCATGCTGGTAAAGCGCAACACCCACCAGGAGGGCACAGGAAATATGGGCGCTTGGGGTGCATGCTGGTGAAGCGCAACACCCACCAGCAGGGCACAGGAAATATGGGCGGTTGGGGTGCATGTTGGTGGAGTGCAACACCCACCAGGAGGGCACAGGAAATATGGGCGGTTGCGGTGCATGCTGGTGAAGCGCAACACCCACTAGCAAGGCGCAGGAAATATGGGCGCTTGGGGTGCATGCTGGTGAAGCGCAACACCCACCAGCAGGGCACAGGAAATACGGGCACTTGGGGTTTATGCTGGTGAAGCGCAACATCCACCAGCAGGGCACAGGAAATACGGGCAGTTGCGGTGCATGCTGGTGAGGCGCAACACCCACCATTAAGACACAGGAAATACGGGCGGTTGGGGTGCATGCTGGTGAAGCGCAACACCCACCAGCAAGGCACAGGAAATACGGGCGCTTAGGGTGCATGCTGGTGAAGTGCAACATCCACCAGGAGGGCACAGGACATATGGGCGCTTGGGGTGCATGCTGGTGAGGCGAAACACCCACCAGCAGGGCTCAGGAAACACGGGCGGTCGCGGTGCATGCCAATGAAGCGAAACACCCACCAGCAGGGCATAGGAAATACGGGCGGTTGCGGTGCATGCCATTGAAGCGCAACACCCACCAGCAGGACACAGGAAATACGGGCAGTTGCGGTGCATGCTGGTGAAGCGCAACACCCACCAGCAGGACATGGGAAGTACGGGCGGTTGGGGAGCATGCTGGTGAAGCGCAACACCCACCAGCAGGGCACAGGAAATGCGGGCGGTTGGGGTGCATGCTGTTGAAGCGCAACATCCACCAGCAGGGCACAGGAAATACGGGCGCTTGGGGTTTATGCTGGTGAAGTGCGACACCCACCAGGAGGGCACAGGAAATATGGGCGCGTGGGGTGCTTGCTGGTGAAGCGCAACACCCACTGGCAGGGCACAGGAAATGTGGGCGCTTGGGGTGCATGCTGGTGAAGCGCAACACCCACCCGCAGAGCGTAGGCAACACGGGCGGTCGCAGTGCATGCCAATGAAGCGCAACACCCACCAGGAGGGCACAGGAAAGACGGGTGCTTGGGGTGCATGCTGGTAAAGCGCGACACCCACCAGGAGGGCACAGGAAATGTGGGCGCTTGGGGTGCATGCTGGTGAAGCGCAACACCCACCAGCAGGGCACAGGAAATATGGGCGGTTGCGGTGCGTACCAGTGATGCGCAACACCCACCAAAAATGCGCAGGAAACACGGGCGGTCGCGGTGCATGCCAATGAAGCGCAACACCCACCAGGAGGGCACAGGAAAGACGGGTGCTTGGGGTGCATGCTGGTAAAGCGCGACACCCACCAGCAGGGCACATAAAATACGGGCGGTTGCGGTGCATGCCATTGAAGCGCAACACCCACCAGCAGGACATAGGAAGTACGGGCGGTTGGGGAGCATGCTGGTGAAGCGCAACTCCCACGAGCAGGGCACAGGAAATACGGGCGGTTGGGGTGCATGCTGGTGAAGGGCAACACCCACCAGCAGGACATGGGAAATGCGGGCGCTTGGTGTGCATGCTGGTGAAGCGCAACACCCACCAGCAGGGCACAGGAAATGTGGGCGCTTGGGGTGCATGCTGGTGAAGCGCAACACCCACCAGCAGGGCACAGGAAATATGGGCGGTTGCGGTGCGTACCAGTGAAGCGCAACACCCACCAAAAATGCGCAGGAAACATGGTCAGTCGCGGTGCATGCCAATGAAGCGCAACACCCACCAGGAGGGCACAGGAAAGACGGGTGCTTGGGGTGCATGCTGGTAAAGCGCAACACCCACCAGGAGGGCACAGGAAATATGGGCGCTTGGGGTGCATGCTGGTGAAGCGCAACACCCACCAGCAGGGCACAGGAAATATGGGCGGTTGGGGTGCATGTTGGTGGAGTGCAACACCCACCAGGAGGGCACAGGAAATATGGGCGGTTGCGGTGCATGCTGGTGAAGCGCAACACCCACTAGCAAGGCGCAGGAAATATGGGCGCTTGGGGTGCATGCTGGTGAAGCGCAACACCCACCAGCAGGGCACAGGAAATACGGGCACTTGGGGTTTATGCTGGTGAAGCGCAACATCCACCAGCAGGGCACAGGAAATACGGGCAGTTGCGGTGCATGCTGGTGAGGCGCAACACCCACCATTAAGACACAGGAAATACGGGCGGTTGGGGTGCATGCTGGTGAAGCGCAACACCCACCAGCAAGGCACAGGAAATACGGGCGCTTAGGGTGCATGCTGGTGAAGTGCAACATCCACCAGGAGGGCACAGGACATATGGGCGCTTGGGGTGCATGCTGGTGAGGCGAAACACCCACCAGCAGGGCTCAGGAAACACGGGCGGTCGCGGTGCATGCCAATGAAGCGAAACACCCACCAGCAGGGCATAGGAAATACGGGCGGTTGCGGTGCATGCCATTGAAGCGCAACACCCACCAGCACGACACAGGAAATACGGGCAGTTGCGGTGCATGCTGGTGAAGCGCAACACCCACCAGCAGGACATGGGAAGTACGGGCGGTTGGGGAGCATGCTGGTGAAGCGCAACACCCACCAACAGGGCACAGGAAATGCGGGCGGTTGGGGTGCATGCTGTTGAAGCGCAACATCCACCAGCAGGGCACAGGAAATACGGGCGCTTGGGGTTTATGCTGGTGAAGTGCGACACCCACCAGGAGGGCACAGGAAATATGGGCGCGTGGGGTGCTTGCTGGTGAAGCGCAACACCCACTGGCAGGGCACAGGAAATGTGGGCGCTTGGGGTGCATGCTGGTGAAGCGCAACACCCACCCGCAGAGCGTAGGCAACACGGGCGGTCGCAGTGTATGCCAATGAAGCGCAACACCCACCAGGAGGGCACAGGAAAGACGGGTGCTTGGGGTGCATGCTGGTAAAGCGCGACACCCACCAGGAGGGCACAGGAAATGTGGGCGCTTGGGGTGCATGCTGGTGAAGCGCAACACCCACCAGCAGGGCACAGGAAATATGGGCGGTTGCGGTGCGTACCAGTGATGCGCAACACCCACCAGAAATGCGCAGGAAACACGGGCGGTCGCGGTGCATGCCAATGAAGCGCAACACCCACCAGGAGGGCACAGGAAAGACGGGTGCTTGGGGTGCATGCTGGTAAAGCGCGACACCCACCAGCAGGGCACATAAAATACGGGCGGTTGCGGTGCATGCCATTGAAGCGCAACACCCACCAGCAGGACATAGGAAGTACGGGCGGTTGGGGAGCATGCTGGTGAAGCGCAACTCCCACGAGCAGGGCACAGGAAATACGGGCGGTTGGGGTGCATGCTGGTGAAGGGCAACACCCACCAGCAGGACATGGGAAATGCGGGCGCTTGGTGTGCATGCTGGTGAAGCGCAACACCCACCAGCAGGGCACAGGAAATGTGGGCGCTTGGGGTGCATGCTGGTGAAGCGCAACACCCACCAGCAGGGCACAGGAAATATGGGCGGTTGCGGTGCGTACATGTGATGTGCAACACCCACCAGAAATGCGCAGGAAACACGGGCGGTCGCAGTGCATGCCAATGAAGCGCAACCACCACCAGGGGGCACAGGAAAGACGGGTGCTTGGGGTGCATGCTGGTAAAGCGCGACACCCACCAGGAGGGCACAGGAAATATGCGCGCTTGGGGTGCATGCTGGTGAAGCGCAACACCCACCAGCAGGGCACATAAAATACGGGCGGTTGCGGTGCATGCCATTGAAGCGCAACACCCACCAGCAGGACATAGGAAGTACGGGCGGTTGGGGAGCATGCTGGTGAAGCGCAACTCCCACGAGCAGGGCACAGGAAATACGGGCGGTTGGGGTGCATGCTGGTGAAGGGCAACACCCACCAGCATGGCACAGGAAATGCGGGCGCTTGGTGTGCATGCTAGTGAAGCGCAACACCCACCAGCAGGGCTTAAGAAATATGGGCGGTTGCGGTGTATACCTGTGAAGCGCAACACCCACCAGCAGAGCGTAGGAAACACGGGCGGTCGCAGTGCATGCCAATGAGGCGAAACACCCACCAGCAGGGCATAGGAAATACGGGCGGTTGGGGTGCATGCTGTTGAAGCGCAACACCCACCAGCAGGGCACATGCAATATGGGCGGCTGGGGTGCATGCTGTTGAAGCGCAACACCCACCAGCAGGGCACATAAAATACGGGCGGCTGCGGTGCATGCCATTGAAGCGCAACACCCACCAGCAGGGCATAGGAAATACAGGCGGTTGGGGTGCATGCTGGTAAAGCGCAACACCCACCAGCAGGGCACAGGAAATATGGGCGGTTGCGGTGCGTACCAGTGAAGCGCAACACCCACCAAAAATGCGCAGGAACCATGGGCAGTCGCGGTGCATGCCAATGAAGCGCAACACCCACCAGCAGGGCACAGGAAATATGGGCGCTTGGGGTGCATGTTGGTGGAGTGCAACACCCACTAGGAGGGCACAGGAAATATGGGCGGTTGCGGTGCATGCTGGTGAAGCGCAACACCCACTAGCAAGGCGCAGGAAATATTGGCGCTTGGGGTGCATGCTGGTGAAGCGCAACACCCACCAGGAGGGCACAGGAAATACGGGCACTTGGGGTTTATGCTGGTGAAGCGCAACATCCACCAGCAGGGCACAGGAAATACGGGCAGTTGCGGTGCATGCTGGTGAGGCGCAATACCCACCAGCAAGACACTGGAAATACGGGCGGTTGCGGTGCATGCCATTGAAGCGCAACACCCACCAGCAAGGCACAGGAAATACGGGCGCTTAGGGTGCATGCTGGTGAAGTGCAACATCCACCAGGAGGGCACAGGACATATGGGCGCTTGGGGTGCATGCTGGTGAAGCGAAACACCCACCAGCAGGGCTCAGGAAACACGGTCGGTCGCGGTGCATGCCAATGAAGCGAAACACCCACCAGCAGGGCATAGGAAATACGGGCGGTTGCGGTGCATGCCATTGAAGCGCAACACCCACCAGCAGGACACAGGAAATACGGGCAGTTGCGGTGCATGCTGGTGAAACGCAACACCCACCAGCAGGACATGGGAAGTACGGGCGGTTGGGGAGCATGCTGGTGAAGCGCAACTCCCGCGAGCAGGGCACAGGAAATGTGGGCGGTTGGGGTGCATGCTGTTGAAGCGCAACATCCACCAGCAGGGCACAGGAAATACGGGCGCTTGGGGTTTATGCTGGTGAAGTGCGACACCCACCAGGAGGGCACAGGAAATATGGGCGCGTGGGGTGCTTGCTGGTGAAGCGCAACACCCACTGGCAGGGCACAGGAAATGTGGGCGCTTGGGGTGCATGCTGGTGAAGCGCAATACCCACCAGCAGGGCACAGGAAATATGGGCGGTTGCGGTGCGTACCAGTGATGCGCAACACCCACCAGAAATGCGCAGGAAACACGGGCGGTCGCGGTGCATGCCAATGAAGCGCAACACCCACCAGGAGGGCACAGGAAAGACGGGTGCTTGGGGTGCATGCTGGTAAAGCGCGACACCCACCAGGAGGGCACAGGAAATATGCGCGCTTGGGGTGCATGCTGGTGAAGCGCAACACCCACCAGCAGGGCACATAAAATACGGGCGGTTGCGGTGCATGCCATTGAAGCGCAACACCCAACAGCAGGACATAGGAAGTACGGGCGGTTGGGGAGCATGCTGGTGAAGCGCAACTCCCACGAGCAGGGCACAGGAAATACGGGCGGTTGGGGTGCATGCTGGTGAAGGGCAACACCCACCAGCATGGCACAGGAAATGCGGGCGCTTGGTGTGCATGCTAGTGAAGCGCAACACCCAGAAGCAGGGCACAGGAAATATGGGCGGTTGCGGTGTATACCTGTGAAGCGCAACACCCACCAGCAGAGCGTAGGCAACACGGGCGGTCGCAGTGCATGCCAATGAAGCGCAACACCCACCAGGAGGGCACAGGAAAGACGGGTGCTTGGGGTGCATGCTGGTAAAGCGCAACACCCACCAGGAGGGCACAGGAAATATGCGCGCTTGGGGTGCATGCTGGTGAAGCGCAACACCCACCAGCAGGGCACAGGAAATATGGGCGGTTGCGGTGCGTACCAGTGATGCGCAACACCCACCAGAAATGCGTAGGCAACACGGGCGGTCGCAGTGCATGCCAATGAAGCGCAACACCCACCAGGAGGGCACAGGAAAGACGGGTGCTTGGGGTGCATGCTGGTAAAGTGCGACACCCACCAGGAGGGCACAGGAAATATGCGCGCTTGGGGTGCATGCTGGTGAAGCGCAACACCCACCAGCAGGACACATAAAATACGGGCGGTTGCGGTGCATGCCATTGAAGCGCAACACCCACCAGCAGGGCATAGGAAATACGGGCGGTTGGGGTGCATGCTGTTGAAGCGCAACACCCACCAGCAGGGCACATGAAATATGGGCGGTTGGGGTGCATGCTGTTGAAGCGCAACACCCACCAGCAGGACACATAAAATACGGGCGGCTGCGGTGCATGCCATTGAAGCGCAACACCCACCAGCAGGGCATAGGAAATACAGGCGGTTGGGGTGCATGCTGGTAAAGCGCAACACCCACCAGCAGGGCACAGGAAATATGGGCGGTTGCGGTGCGTACCAGTGAAGCGCAACACCCACCAAAAATGCGCAGGAAACATGGGCAGTCGCGGTGCATGCCAATGAAGCGCAACACCCACCAGGAGGGCACAGGAAAGACGGGTGCTTGGGGTGCATGCTGGTAAAGCGCGACACCCACCAGGAGGGCACAGGAAATATGGGCGCTTGGGGTGCATGCTGGTGAAGCGCAACACCCACCAGCAGGGCACAGGAAATATGGGCGGTTGCGGTGCGTACCAGTGAAGCGCAACACCCACCAGCAGGGCACAGGAAATACGGGCACTCTGGGTTTATGATGGTGAAGCGCGACATCCACCAGCAGGGCACAGGAAATACGGGTGCTTGGGGTGCATGCTTGTGAAGCGCAACACCCACCAGGAGGGCACGGGAAATATGGACGCTTGGGGTGCATGCTGGTGAAGCGCAACACCCACCAGCAGTGCACAGGAAATACGGGCGCTTGGGGTGCATGCTGGAGAACCGCAACACCCACCAGCAGGGCACAGGAAATACGGGCAGTTGCGGTGCATGCTGGTGAAGCGCAACACCCACCAGCAAGGCACAGGAAATACAGGCGGTTGGGGTGCATGCTGGTGAAGCGCAACACCCACCAGCAAGGCACAGGAAATACGGGCGCTTTTGGTGCATCCTGGCGAAGTGCAACATGCACCAGGAGGGCATAGGACATATGGGCGCTTGGGGTGCATGCTGGTGAAGCGAAACACCCACCAGCAGGGCATAGGAAATACGGGCGGTTGCGGTGCATGCCATTGAAGCGCAACACCCACCAGCAGGACACAGTAAAAACGGGCAGTTGCGGTGCATGCTGGTGAAGTGCAACACCCACCAGCAGGACATAGGAAGTACGGGCGGTTGGGGAGCATGCTGGTGAAGCGCAACTCCCGCGAGCAGGGCACAGGAAATGCGGGCGGTTGGGGTGCATGCTGTTGAAGCGCAACATCCACCAGCAGGGCACAGGAAATACGGGCGCTTGGGGTGTATGCTGGTGAAGTGCGACACCCACCAGGAGGGCACAGGAAATATGGGCGCGTGGGGTGCTTGCTGGTGAAGCGCAACACCCACTGGCAGGGCATAGGAAATGTGGGCGCTTGGGGTGCATGCTGGTGAAGCGCAACACCCACCAGCAGGGCACAGGAAATATGGGCGGTTGCGGTGCGTACCAGTGAAGCGCAACACCCACCAGAAATGCGCAGGAAACACGGGCGGTCGCGGTGCATGCCAATGAAGCGCAACACCCACCCGGAGGGCACAGGAAAGACGGGTGCTTGGGGTGCATGCTGGTAAAGCGCGACACCCACCAGGAGGGCACAGGAAATATGCGCGCTTGGGGTGCATGCTGGTGAAGCGCAACACCCACCAGCAGGGCACATAAAAACGGGCGGTTGCGGTGCATGCCATTGAAGCGCAACACCCACCAGCAGGGCATAGGAAATACAGGCGGTTGGGGTGCATGCTGGTAAAGCGCAACACCCACCAGCAGGGCACAGGTAGTATGGGCGGTTGCGGTGCGTACCAATGAAGCGCAACACCCACCAGGAGGGCACAGGAAAGACGGGTGCGTGGGTTGCATGCTGGTAAAGCGCGACACCCACCAGGAGAGCACAGGAAATATGGTCGCTTGGGGTGCATGCTGGTGAAGCGCAACACCCACAAGCAGGGTACAGGAAATATGGGCGCTTGGGGTGCATGTTGGTGGAGTGCAACACCCACCAGGAGGGCACAGGAAATATGGGCGGTTGCGGTGCATGCTGGTGAAGCGCAACACCCACTAGCAAGGCGCAGGAAATATGGGCGGTTGCGGTGCATGCTGTTGAAGCGCAACACCCACCAGCAGGGCACATAAAATACGGGCGGTTGCGACGCATGCTGGTGAAGCGCAACACCCACCAGCAGGGCATAGGAAATACAGGCGGTTGGGGTGCATGCTGGTAAAGCGCAACACCCACCAGCAGGGCACAGGAAATATGGGCGGTTGCGGTGCGTACCAGTGAAGCGCAACACCCACCAGAAATGCGCATGAAACACAGGACATAGGAAGTACGGGCGGTTGGGGAGCATGCTGGTGAAGCGCAACTCCCACGAGCAGGGCACAGGAAATACGGGCGGTTGGGGTGCATGCTGGTGAAGGGCAACACCCACGAGCATGGCACAGAAAATGCGGGCGCTTGGTGTGCATGCTAGTGAAGCGCAACACCCACCAGCAGGGCTTAAGAAATATGGGCGGTTGCGGTGTATACCTGTGAAGCGCAACACCCACCAGCAAAGCGTAGGAAACACGGGCGGTCGCAGTGCATGTCAATGAAGCGAAACACCCACCAGCAGGGCATAGGAAATACGGGCGGTTGGGGTGCATGCTGTTGAAGCGCAACACCCACCAGCAGGGCACAGGAAATATGGGCGGTTGGGGTGCATGCTGGTGAAGCGCAACACCCACCAGCAGGGCACATAAAATACGGGCGGCTGCGGTGCATGCCATTGAAGCGCAACACCCACCAGCAGGGCATAGGAAATACAGGCGGTTGGGGTGCATGCTGGTAAAGCGCAACACCCACCAGCAGGGCACAGGAAATATGGGCGGTTGCGGTGCGTACCAGTGAAGCGCAACACCCACCAAAAATGCGCAGGAAACATGGGCAGTCGCGGTGCATGCCAATGAAGCGCAACACCCACCAGCAGGGCACAGGAAATATGGGCGCTTGGGGTGCATGTTGGTGGAGTGCAACACCCACTAGGAGGGCACAGGAAATATGGGCGGTTGCGGTGCATGCTGGTGAAGCGCAACACCCACTAGCAAGGCGCAGGAAATATGGGCGCTTGGGGTGCATGCTGGTGAAGCGCAACACCCACCAGGAGGGCACCGGAAATACGGGCACTTGGGGTTTATGCTGGTGAAGCGCAACATCCACCAGCAGGGCACAGGAAATACGGGCAGTTGCGGTGCATGCGGGTGAGGCGCAACACCCACCAGCAAGGCACAGGAAATACGGGCAGTTGCGGTGCATACCATTGAAGCGCAACACCCACCAGCAGGACATAGGAAGTACGGGCGGTTGGGGAGCATGCTGGTGAAGCGGTACTCCCACGAGCAGGGCACAGGAAATGCGAGCGGTTGGGGTGCATGCTGGTGTAGCGCAACACCCACTAGCATGGCACAGGAATTGCGGGCGCTTGGGGTTTATGCTGGTGAAGCGCAACATCCACCAGCAGGGCACAGGAAATACGGGCGCTTGGGGTACATGCTTGTGAAGCGCAACACCCACCAGGAGGGCACGGGAAATATGGACGCTTGGGGTGCATGTTGGTGAAGCGCAACACCCACCAGCAGGGCACAGGAAATAAGGGCGCTTGGGGTGCATGTTGGTGAAGCGCAACACCCACCAGCAGGGCACAGGAAATACGGGCAGTTGCGGTGCATGCTGGTGAAGCGCAACACCCACCAGCAAGGCACAGGAAATACGGGCGCTTAGGGTACATGCTGGTGAAGTGCAACATCCACCAGGAGGGCATAGGACATATGGGCGCTTGGGGTGCATGCTGGTGAAGCGAAACACCCACCAGCAGGGCTCAGGAAACACGGGCGGTCGCGGTGCATGCCAATGAAGCGAAACACCCACCAGCAGGGCATAGGAAATACGGGCGGTTGCGGTGCATGCCATTGAAGCGCAACACCCACCAGCAGGACACAGGAAATACGGGCAGTTGCGGTGCATGCTGGTGAAACGCAACACCCACCAGCAGGACATGGGAAGTACGGGCGGTTGGGGTGCATGCTGTTGAAGCGCAACACCCACCAGCAGGGCACAGGAAATATGGGCGGTTGGGGTGCATGCTGGTGAAGCGCAACACCCACCAGCAGGGCACATAAAATACGGGCGGCTGCGGTGCATGCCATTGAAGCGCAACACCCACCAGCAGGGCATAGGAAATACAGGCGGTTGGGGTGCATGCTGGTAAAGCGCAACACCCACCAGCAGGGCACAGGAAATATGGGCGGTTGCGGTGCGTACCAGTGAAGCGCAACACCCACCAAAAATGCGCAGGAACCATGGGCAGTCGCGGTGCATGCCAATGAAGCGCAACACCCACCAGCAGGGCACAGGAAATATGGGCGCTTGGGGTGCATGTTGGTGGAGTGCAACACCCACTAGGAGGGCACAGGAAATATGGGCGGTTGCGGTGCATGCTGGTGAAGCGCAACACCCACTAGCAAGGCGCAGGAAATATGGGCGCTTGGGGTGCATGCTGGTGAAGCGCAACACCCACCAGGAGGGCACAGGAAATACGGGCACTTGGGGTTTATGCTGGTGAAGCGCAACATCCACCAGCAGGGCACAGGAAATACGGGCAGTTGCGGTGCATGCTGGTGAGGCGCAACACCCACCAGCAAGACACAGGAAATACGGGCAGTTGCGGTGCATACCATTGAAGCGCAACACCCACCAGCAGGACATAGGAAGTACGGGCGGTTGGGGAGCATGCTGGTGAAGCGGTACTCCCACGAGCAGGGCACAGGAAATGCGGGCGGTTGGGGTGCATGCTGGTGTAGCGCAACACCCACTAGCATGGCACAGGAATTGCGGGCGCTTGGGGTTTATGCTGGTGAAGCGCAACATCCACCAGCAGGGCACAGGAAATACGGGCGCTTGGGGTACATGCTTGTGAAGCGCAACACCCACCAGGAGGGCACGGGAAATATGGACGCTTGGGGTGCATGTTGGTGAAGCGCAACACCCACCAGCAGGGCACAGGAAATAAGGGCGCTTGGGGTGCATGTTGGTGAAGCGCAACACCCACCAGCATGGCTCAGGAAATACGGGCAGTTGCGGTGCATGCTGGTGAAGCGCAACACCCACCAGCAAGGCACAGGAAATACGGGCGCTTAGGGTACATGCTGGTGAAGTGCAACATCCACCAGGAGGGCATAGGACATATGGGCGCTTGGGGTGCATGCTGGTGAAGCGAAACACCCACCAGCAGGGCTCAGGAAACACGGGCGGTCGCGGTGCATGCCAATGAAGCGAAACACCCACCAGCAGGGCATAGGAAATACGGGCGGTTGCGGTGCATGCCATTGAAGCGCAACACCCACCAGCAAGACACAGGAAATACGGGCAGTTGCGGTGCATGCTGGTGAAACGCAACACCCACCAGCAGGACATGGGAAGTACGGGCGGTTGGGGAGCATGCTGGTGAAGCGCAACTCCCGCGAGCAGGGCACAGGAAATGCGGGCGGTTGGGGTGCATGCTGTTGAAGCGCAACATCCACTGGCAGGGCACAGGAAAAACGGGCGCTTGGGGTTTATGCTGGTGAAGTGCGACACCCACCAGGAGGGCACAGGAAATATGGGCACGTGGGGTGCTTGCTGGTGAAGCGCAACACCCACTGGCAGGGCACAGGAAATGTGGGCGCTTGGGGTGCATGCTGGTGAAGCGCAATACCCACCAGCAGGGCACAGGAAATATGGGCGGTTGCGGTGCGTACTAGTGATGCGCAACACCCACCAGAAATGCGCAGGAAACACGGGCGGTAGCGGTGCATGCCAATGAAGCGCAACACCCACCAGGAGGGCAAAGGAAAGACAGGTGCTTGGGGTGCATGCTGGTAAAGCGCGACACCCACCAGGAGGGCACAGGAAATATGCGCGCTTGGGGTGCATGCTGGTGAAGCGCAACACCCACCAGCAGGGCACATAAAATACGGGCGGTTGCGGTGCATGCCATTTAAGCGCAACACCCACCAGCAGGACATAGGAAGTGGGGGCGGTTGGGGAGCATGCTGGTGAAGCGCAACTCCCACGAGCAGGGCACAGGAAATACGGGCGGTTGGGGTGCATGCTGGTGAAGGGCAACACCCACCAGCATGGCACAGGAAATGCGGGCGCTTGGTGTGCATGCTAGTGAAGCGCAACACCCACCAGCAGGGCACAGGAAATATGGGCGGTTGCGGTGTATACCTGTGAAGCGCAACACCCACCAGCAGAGCGTAGGCAACACGGGCGGTCGCAGTGCATGCCAATGAAGCGCAACACCCACCAGGAGGGCACAGGAAAGACGGATGCTTGGGGTGCATGCTGGTAAAGCGCGACACCCACCAGGAGGGCACAGGAAATATGCGCGCTTAGGGTGCATGCTGGTGAAGCGCAACACCCACCAGCAGGGCACATAAAATACGGGCGGTTGCGGTGCATGCCATTGAAGCGCAACACCCACCAGCAGGACATAGGAAGTACGGGCGGTTGGGGAGCATGCTGGTGAAGCGCAACTCCCACGAGCAGGGCACAGGAAATACGGGCGGTTGGGGTGCATGCTGGTGAAGGGCAACACCCACCAGCATGGCACAGGAAATGCGGGCGCTTGGTGTGCATGCTAGTGAAGCGCAACACCCACCAGCAGGGCTTACGAAATATGGGCGGTTGCGGTGTATACATGTGAAGCGCAACACCCACCAGCAGAGCGTAGGAAACACGGGCGGTCGCAGTGCATGCCAATGAAGCGAAACACCCACCAGCAGGGCATAGGAAATACGGGCGGTTGGGGTGCATGCTGTTGAAGCGCAACACCCACCAGCAGGGCACATGAAATATGGGCGGTTGGGGTGCATGCTGTTGAAGCGCAACACCCACCAGCAGGGCACATAAAATACGGGCGGCTGCGGTGCATGCCATTGAAGCGCAACACCCACCAGCAGGGCATAGGAAATACAGGTGGTTGGGGTGCATGCTGGTAAAGCGCAACACCCACCAGCAGGGCACAGGAAATATGGGCGGTTGCGGTGCGTACAAGTGAAGCGCAACACCCACCAAAAATGCGCAGGAAACATGGGCACTCGTGGTGCATGCCAATGAAGCGCAACACCCACCAGCAGGGCACAGGAAATATGGGCGCTTGGGGTGCATGTTGGTAGAGTGCAACACCCACTAGGAGGGCACAGGAAATATGGGCGGTTGCGGTGCATGCTGGTGAAGCGCAACACCCACTAGCAAGGCGCAGGAAATATGGGCGCTTGGGGTGCATGCTGGTGAAGCGCAACACCCACCAGGAGGGCACAGGAAATACGGGCACTTGGGGTTTATGCTGGTGAAGCGCAACATCCACCAGCAGGGCACAGGAAATACGGGCAGTTGCGGTGCATGCTGGTGAGGCGCAACACCCACCAGCAAGACACAGGAAATACGGGCGGTTGCGGTGCATGCCATTGAAGGGCAACACCCACCAGCAAGGCACATGAAATACGGGCGCTTAGGGTGCATGCTGGTGAAGTGCAACATCCACCAGGAGGGCATAGGACATATGGGCGCTTGGGGTGCATGCTGGTGAAGCGAAACATCCACCAGCAGGGCTCAGGAAACACGGGCGGTCGCGGTGCATGCCAATGAAGCGAAACACCCACCAGCAGGGCATAGGAAATACGGGCGGTTGCGGTGCATGCCATTGAAGCGCAACAACCACCAGCAGGACACAGGAAATACGGGCAGTGGCGGTGCATGCTGGTGAAGTGCAACACCCACCAGCAGGACATGGGAAGTACGGGCGGTTGGGGAGCATGCTGGTGAAGCGCAACACCCACCAGCAGGGCACAGGAAATGCGGGCGGTTGGGGTGCATGCTGTTGAAGCGCAACATCCACCAGCAGGGCACAGGAAATACGGGCGCTTGGGGTTTATGCTGGTGAAGTGCGACACCCACCAGGAGGGCACAGGAAATATGGGCGCGTGGGGTGCTTGCTGGTGAAGCGCAACACCCACTGGCAGGGCACAGGAAATGTGGGCGCTTGGGGTGCATGCTGGTGAAGCGCAACACCCACCAGCAGGGCACAGGAAATATGGGCGGTTGCGGTGCGTACATGTGATGTGCAACACCCACCAGAAATGCGCAGGAAACACGGGCGGTCGCGGTGCATGCCAATGAAGCGCAACCACCACCAGGGGGCACAGGAAAGACGGGTGCTTGGGGTGCATGCTGGTAAAGCGCGACACCCACCAGGAGGGCACAGGAAATATGCGCGCTTGGGGTGCATGCTGGTGAAGCGCAACACCCACCAGCAGGGCACATAAAATACGGGCGGTTGCGGTGCATGCCATTGAAGCGCAACACCCACCAGCAGGACATAGGAAGTACGGGCGGTTGGGGAGCATGCTGGTGAAGCGCAACTCCCACGAGCAGGGCACAGGAAATACGGGCGGTTGGGGTGCATGCTGGTGAAGGGCAACACCCACCAGCATGGCACAGGAAATGCGGGCGCTTGGTGTGCATGCTAGTGAAGCGCAACACCCACCAGCAGGGCTTACGAAATATGGGCGGTTGCGGTGTATACATGTGAAGCGCAACACCCACCAGCAGAGCGTAGGAAACACGGGCGGTCGCAGTGCATGCCAATGAAGCGAAACACCCACCAGCAGGGCATAGGAAATACGGGCGGTTGGGATGCATGCTGTTGAAGCGCAACACCCACCAGCAGGGCACATGAAATATGGGCGGTTGGGGTGCATGCTGTTGAAGCGCAACACCCACCAGCAGGGCACATAAAATACGGGCGGCTGCGGTGCATGCCATTGAAGCGCAACACCCACCAGCAGGGCATAGGAAATACAGGCGGTTGGGGTGCATGCTGGTAAAGCGCAACACCCACCAGCAGGGCACAGGAAATATGGGCGGTTGCGGTGCGTACCAGTGAAGCGCAACACCCACCAAAAATGCGCAGGAAACATGGGCAGTCGTGGTGCATGCCAATGAAGCGCAACACCCACCAGCAGGGCACAGGAAATATGGGCGCTTGGGGTGCATGTTGGTAGAGTGCAACACCCACTAGGAGGGCACAGGAAATATGGGCGGTTGCGGTGCATGCTGGTGAAGCGCAACACCCACTAGCAAGGCGCAGGAAATATGGGCGCTTGGGGTGCATGCTGGTGAAGCGCAACACCCACCAGGAGGGCACAGGAAATACGGGCACTTGGGGTTTATGCTGGTGAAGCGCAACATCCACCAGCAGGGCACAGGAAATACGGGCAGTTGCGGTGCATGCTGGTGAGGCGCAACACCCACCAGCAAGACACAGGAAATACGGGCGGTTGCGGTGCATGCCATTGAAGGGCAACACCCACCAGCAAGGCACATGAAATACGGGCGCTTAGGGTGCATGCTGGTGAAGTGCAACATCCACCAGGAGGGCATAGGACATATGGGCGCTTGGGGTGCATGCTGGTGAAGCGAAACATCCACCAGCAGGGCTCAGGAAACACGGGCGGTCGCGGTGCATGCCAATGAAGCGAAACACCCACCAGCAGGGCATAGGAAATACGGGCGGTTGCGGTGCATGCCATTGAAGCGCAACAACCACCAGCAGGACACAGGAAATACGGGCAGTGGCGGTGCATGCTGGTGAAGTGCAACACCCACCAGCAGGACATGGGAAGTACGGGCGGTTGGGGAGCATGCTGGTGAAGCGCAACACCCACCAGCAGGGCACAGGAAATGCGGGCGGTTGGGGTGCATGCTGTTGAAGCGCAACATCCACCAGCAGGGCACAGGAAATACGGGCGCTTGGGGTTTATGCTGGTGAAGTGCGACACCCACCAGGAGGGCACAGGAAATATGGGCGCGTGGGGTGCTTGCTGGTGAAGCGCAACACCCACTGGCAGGGCACAGGAAATGTGGGCGCTTGGGGTGCATGCTGGTGAAGCGCAACACCCACCAGCAGGGCACAGGAAATATGGGCGGTTGCGGAGCGTACATGTGATGTGCAACACCCACCAGAAATGCGCAGGAAACACGGGCGGTCGCGGTGCATGCCAATGAAGCGCAACCACCACCAGGGGGCACAGGAAAGACGGGTGCTTGGGGTGCATGCTGGTAAAGCACGACACCCACCAGGAGGGCACAGGAAATATGCGCGCTTGGGGTGCATGCTGGTGAAGCGCAACACCCACCAGCAGGGCACATAAAATACGGGCGGTTGCGGTGCATGCCATTGAAGCGCAACACCCACCAGCAGGACATAGGAAGTACGGGCGATTGGGGAGCATGCTGGTGAAGCGCAACTCCCACGAGCAGGGCACAGGAAATACGGGCGGTTGGGGTGCATGCTGGTGAAGGGCAACACCCACCAGCATGGCAAAGGAAATGCGGGCGCTTGGTGTGCATGCTAGTGAAGCGCAACACCCACCAGCAGGGCTTAAGAAATATGGGCGGTTGCGGTGTATACCTGTGAAGCGCAACACCCACCAGCAGAGCGTAGGAAACACGGGCGGTCGCAGTGCATGCCAATGAAGCGAAACACCCACCAGCAGGGCATAGGAAATACGGGCGGTTGGGGTGCATGCTGTTGAAGCGCAACACCCACCAGCAGGGCACATGAAATATGGGCGGTTGGGGTGCATGCTGGTGAAGCGCAACACCCACCAGCAGGGCACATAAAATACGGGCGGCTGCGGTGCATGCCATTGAAGCGCAACACCCACCAGCAGGGCATAGGAAATACAGGCGGTTGGGGTGCATGCTGGTAAAGCGCAACACCCACCAGCAGGGCACAGGAAATATGGGCGGTTGCGGTGCGTACCAGTGAAGCGCAACACACACCAAAAATGCGCAGGAAACATGGGCAGTCGCGGTGCATGCCAATGAAGCGCAACACCCACCAGCAGGGCACAGGAAATATGGGCGCTTGGGGTGCATGTTGGTGGAGTGCAACACCCACTAGGAGGGAACAGGAAATATGGGCGGTTGCGGTGCATGCTGGTGAAGCGCAACACCCACTAGCAAGGCGCAGGAAATATGGGCGCTTGGGGTGCATGCTGGTGAAGCGCAACACCCACCAGGAGGGCACAGGAAATACGGGCACTTGGGGTTTATGCTGGTGAAGTGCAACATCCACCAGCAGGGCACAGGAAATACGGGCAGTTGCGGTGCATGCTGGTGAGGCGCAACACCCACCAGCAAGACACAGGAAATACGGGCGGTTGCGGTGCATGCCATTGAAGCGCAACACCCACCAGCAAGGCACAGGAAATACGGGCGCTAAGGGTGCATGCTGGTGAAGTGCAACATCCACCAGGAGGGCATAGGACATATGGGCGCTTGGGGTGCATGCTGGTGAAGCGAAACACCCACCAGCAGGGCTCAGGAAACACGGGCGGTCGCGGTGCATGCCAATGAAGCGAAACACCCACCAGCAGGGCATAGGAAATACGGGCGGTTGCGGTGCATGCCATTGAAGCGCAACACCCACCAGCAGGACACAGGAAATACGGGCAGTTGCGGTGCATGCTGGTGAAACGCAACACCCACCAGCAGGACATGGGAAATGCGGGCGGTTGGGGTGCATGCTGTTGAAGCGCAACATCCACCAGAAGGGCACAGGAAAAACGGGCGCTTGGGGTTTATGCTGGTGAAGTGCGACACCCACCAGGAGGGCACAGGAAATACGGGCAGTTGCGGTGCATGCTGGTGAGGCGCAACACCCACCAGCAAGACACAGGAAATACGGGCGGTTGCGGTGCATGCCATTGAAGCGCAACACCCACCAGCAAGGCACAGGAAATACGGGCGCTTAGGGTGCATGCTGGTGAAGTGCAACATCCACCAGGAGGGCATAGGACATATGGGCGCTTGGGGTGCATGCTGGTGAAGCGAAACACCCACCAGCAGGGCTCAGGAAACACGGGCGGTCGCGGTGCATGCCAATGAAGCGAAACACCCACCAGCAGGGCATAGGAAATACGGGCGGTTGCGGTGCATGCCATTGAAGCGCAACACCCACCAGCAGGACACAGGAAATACGGGCAGTTGCGGTGCATGCTGGTGAAACGCAACACCCACCAGCAGGACATGGGAAATGCGGGCGCTTGGGGTTTATGCTGGTGAAGTGCGACACCCACCAGGAGGGCTCAGGAAATATGGGCGCGTGGGGTGCTTGCTGGTGAAGCGCAACACCCACTGGCAGGGCACAGGAAATGTGGGCGCTTGGGGTGCATGCTGGTGAAGCGCAACACCCACCAGCAGGGCACAGGAAATATGGGCGGTTGCGGTGCGTACCAGTGATGCGCAACACCCACCAGAAATGCGCAGGAAACACGGGCGGTCGCGGTGCATGCCAATGAAGCGCAACACCCACCAGGAGGGCACAGGAAAGACAGGAGCTTGGGGTGCATGCTGGTAAAGCGCGACACCCACCAGGAGGGCACAGGAAATATGCGCGCTTGGGGTGCATGCTGGTGAAGCGCAACACCCACCAGCAGGGCACATAAAATACGGGCGGTTGCGGTGCATGCCATTGAAGCGCAACACCCACCAGCAGGACAAAGGAAGTACGGGCGGTTGGGGAGCATGCTGGTGAAGCGCAACACCCACGAGCAGGGCACAGGAAATACGGGCGGTTGGGGTGCATGCTGGTGAAGCGCAACACCCACTGGCAGGGCACAGGAAATGCGGGCGCTTGGTGTGCATGCTAGTGAAGCGCAACACCCACCAGCAGGGCACAGGAAATATGGGCGGTTGCGGTGTATACCTGTGAAGCGCAACACCCACCAGCAGAGCGTAGGCAACACGGGCGGTCGCAGTGCATGCCAATGAAGCGCAACACCCACCAGGAGGGCACAGGAAAGACGGGTGCTTGGGGTGCATGCTGGTAAAGCGCGACACCCACCAGGAGGGCACAGGAAATATGCGCGCTTGGGGTGCATGCTGGTGAAGCGCAACACCCACCAGCAGGGCACATAAAATACGGGCGGTTGCGGTGCATGCCATTGAAGCGCAACACCCACCAGCAGGGCATAGGAAGTACGGGCGGTTGGGGAGCATGCTGGTGAAGAGCAACTCCCACGAGCAGGGCACAGGAAATACGGGCGGTTGGGGTGCATGCTGGTGAAGGGCAACACCCACCAGCATGGCACAGGAAATGCGGGCGCTTGGTGTGCATGCTAGTGAAGCGCAACACCCACCAGCAAGGCGCAGGAAATATGGGCGGTTGCGGTGTATACCTGTGAAGCGCAACACCCACCCGCAGAGCGTAGGCAACACGGGCGGTCGCAGTGCATGCCAATGAAGCGCAACAACCACCAGGAGGGCACAGGAAAGACGGGTGCTTGGGGTGCATGCTGGTAAAGCGCGACACCCACCAGGAGGGCACAGGAAATATGCGCGCTTGGGGTGCATGCTGGTGAAGCGCAACACCCACAAGCAGGGCACAGGAAATATGGGCGGTTGCGGTGCGTACCAGTGATGCGCAACACCCACCAGAAATGCGCAGGAAACACGGGCGGTCGCGGTGCATGCCAATGAAGCGCAACACCCACCAGGAGGGCGCAGGAAAGACGGGTGCTTGGGGTGCATGCTGGTAAAGCGCGACACCCACCAGGAGGGCACAGGAAATATGCGCGCTTGGGGTGCATGCTGGTGAAGCGCAACACCCACCAGCAGGGCACATAAAATACGGGCGGTTGCGGTGCATGCCATTGAAGCGCAACACCCACCAGCAGGACAAAGGAAGTACGGGCAGTTGCGGTGCATGCTGGTGAGGCGCAACACCCACCAGCAAGACACAGGAAATACGGGCGGTTGCGGTGCATGCCATTGAAGCGCAACACCCACCAGCAAGGCACAGGAAATACGGGCGCTTAGGGTGCATGCTGGTGAAGTGCAACATCCACCAGGAGGGCATAGGACATATGGGCGCTTGGGGTGCATGCTGGTGAAGCGAAACACCCACCAGCAGGGCTCAGGAAACACGGGCGGTCGCGGTGCATGCCAATGAAGCGAAACACCCACCAGCAGGGCATAGGAAATACGGGCGGTTGCGGTGCATGCCATTGAAGCGCAACACCCACCAGCAGGACACAGGAAATACGGGCAGTTGCGGTGCATGCTGGTGAAACGCATCACCCACCAGCAGGACATGGGAAATGCGGGCGCTTGGGGTTTATGCTGGTGAAGTGCGACACCCACCAGGAGGGCTCAGGAAATATGGGCGCGTGGGGTGCTTGCTGGTGAAGCGCAACACCCACTGGCAGGGCACAGGAAATGTGGGCGCTTGGGGTGCATGCTGGTGAAGCGCAACACCCACCAGCAGGGCACAGGAAATATGGGCGGTTGCGGTGCGTACCAGTGATGCGCAACACCCACCAGAAATGCGCAGGAAACACGGGCGGTCGCGGTGCATGCCAATGAAGCGCAACACCCACCAGGAGGGCACAGGAAAGACAGGAGCTTGGGGTGCATGCTGGTAAAGCGCGACACCCACCAGGAGGGCACAGGAAATATGCGCGCTTGGGGTGCATGCTGGTGAAGCGCAACACCCACCAGCAGGGCACATAAATACGGGCGGTTGCGGTGCATGCCATTGAAGCGCAACACCCACCAGCAGGACAAAGGAAGTACGGGCGGTTGGGGAGCATGCTGGTGAAGCGCAACACCCACGAGCAGGGCACAGGAAATACGGGCGGTTGGGGTGCATGCTGGTGAAGCGCAACACCCACTGGCAGGGCACAGGAAATGCGGGCGCTTGGTGTGCATGCTAGTGAAGCGCAACACCCACCAGCAGGGCACAGGAAATATGGGCGGTTGCGGTGTATACCTGTGAAGCGCAACACCCACCAGCAGAGCGTAGGCAACACGGGCGGTCGCAGTGCATGCCAATGAAGCGCAACACCCACCAGGAGGGCACAGGAAAGACGGGTGCTTGGGGTGCATGCTGGTAAAGCGCGACACCCACCAGGAGGGCACAGGAAATATGCGCGCTTGGGGTGCATGCTGGTGAAGCGCAACACCCACCAGCAGGGCACATAAAATACGGGCGGTTGCGGTGCATGCCATTGAAGCGCAACACCCACCAGCAGGGCATAGGAAGTACGGGCGGTTGGGGAGCATGCTGGTGAAGAGCAACTCCCACGAGCAGGGCACAGGAAATACGGGCGGTTGGGGTGCATGCTGGTGAAGGGCAACACCCACCAGCATGGCACAGGAAATGCGGGCGCTTGGTGTGCATGCTAGTGAAGCGCAACACCCACCAGCAAGGCGCAGGAAATATGGGCGGTTGCGGTGTATACCTGTGAAGCGCAACACCCACCCGCAGAGCGTAGGCAACACGGGCGGTCGCAGTGCATGCCAATGAAGCGCAACACCCACCAGGAGGGCACAGGAAAGACGGGTGCTTGGGGTGCATGCTGGTAAAGCGCGACACCCACCAGGAGGGCACAGGAAATATGCGCGCTTGGGGTGCATGCTGGTGAAGCGCAACACCCACAAGCAGGGCACAGGAAATATGGGCGGTTGCGGTGCGTACCAGTGATGCGCAACACCCACCAGAAATGCGCAGGAAACACGGGCGGTCGCGGTGCATGCCAATGAAGCGCAACACCCACCAGGAGGGCGCAGGAAAGACGGGTGCTTGGGGTGCATGCTGGTAAAGCGCGACACCCACCAGGAGGGCACAGGAAATATGCGCGCTTGGGGTGCATGCTGGTGAAGCGCAACACCCACCAGCAGGGCACATAAAATACGGGCGGTTGCGGTGCATGCCATTGAAGCGCAACACCCACCAGCAGGGCATAGGAAATACGGGCGGTTGGGGTGCATGCTGTTGAAGCGCAACACCCACCAGCAGGGCACATGAAATATGGGCGGTTGGGGTGCATGCTGTTGAAGCGCAACACCCAGCAGCAGGGCACATAAAATACGGGCGGCTGCGGTGCATGCCATTGAAGCGCAACACCCACCAGCAGGGCATAGGAAATACAGGCGGTTGGGGTGCATGCTGGTAAAGCGCAACACCCACCAGCAGGGCACAGGAAATATGGGCGGTTGCGGTGCGTACCAGTGAAGCGCAACACCCACCAAAAATGCGCAGGAAACATGGGCAGTCGCGGTGCATGCCAATGAAGCGCAACACCCACCAGGAGGGCACAGGAAAGACGGGTGCTTGGGGTGCATGCTGGTAAAGCGCGACACCCACCAGGAGGGCACAGGAAATATGGGCGCTTGGGGTGCATGCTGGTGAAGCGCAACACCCACCAGCAGGGCACAGGAAATATGGGCGGTTGGGGTGCATGTTGGTGGAGTGCAACACCCACTAGGAGGGCACAGGAAATATGGGCGGTTGCGGTGCATGCTGGTGAAGCGGAACATCCACTAGCAAGGCGCAGGAAATATGGGCGCTTGGGGTGCATGCTGGTGAAGCGCAACACCCACCAGCAGGGCACAGGAAATACGGGCACTCTGGGTTTATGCTGGTGAAGCACAACATCCACCAGCAGGGCACAGGAAATACGGGCAGTTGCGGTGCATGCTGGTGAGGCGCAACACCCACCAGCAAGACAAGAGAAATACGGGCGGTTGCGGTGCATGCCATTGAAGCGCAACACCCACCAGCAAGGCACAGGAAATACGGGCGCTTAGGGTGCATGCTGGTGAAGTGCAACATCCACCAGGAGGGCATAGGACATATGGGCGCTTGGGGTGCATGCTGGTGAAGCGAAACACCCACCAGCAGGGCTCAGGAAACAAGGGCGGTCGCGGTGCATGCCAATGAAGCGAAACACCCACCAGCAGGGCATAGGAAATACGGGCGGTTGCGGTGCATGCCATTGAAGCGCAACACCCACCAGCAGGACACAGGAAATACGGGCAGTTGCGGTGCATGCTGGTGAAACGCAACACCCACCAGCAGGACATGGGAAGCACGGGCGGTTGGGGAGCATGCTGGTGAAGCGCAACTCCCGCGAGCAGGGCACAGGAAATGCGGGCGGTTGGGGTGCATGCTGTTGAAGCGCAACATCCACTGGCAGGGCACAGGAAATGTGGGCGCTTGGGGTGCATGTTGGTGAAGCGCAACACCCACCAGCAGGGCTTTAGAAATATGGGCGGTTGCGGTGCGTACCAGTGAAGCGCAACACCCACCAGAAATGCGCAGGAAACACGGGCGGTCGCGGTGCATGCCAATGAAGCGCAACACCCACCAGGAGGGCACAGGAAAGACAGGAGCTTGGGGTGCATGCTGGTAAAGCGCGACACCCACCAGGAGGGCACAGGAAATATGCGCGCTTGGGGTGCATGCTGGTGAAGCGCAACACCCACCAGCAGGGCACATAAAATACGGGCGGTTGCGGTGCATGCCCTTGAAGCGCAACACCCACCAGCAGGACAAAGGAAGTACGGGCGGTTGGGGAGCATGCTGGTGAAGCGCAACACCCACGAGCAGGGCACAGGAAATAAGGGCGGTTGGGGTGCATGCTGGTGAAGCGCAACACCCACTGGCAGGGCACAGGAAATATGGGCGGTTGCGGTGCATGCTGGTGAAGCGCAACACCCACCAGCAGGGCACAGGAAATATGGGCGGTTGCGGTGCGTACATGTGATGTGCAACACCCACCAGAAATGCGCAGGAAACACGGGCGGTCGCAGTGCATGCCAATGAAGCGCAACCACCACCAGGGGGCACAGGATGGACGGGTGCTTGGGGTGCATGCTGGTAAAGCGCGACACCCACCAGGAGGGCACAGGAAATATGCGCGCTGGGGGTGCATGCTGGTGAAGCGCAACACCCACCAGCAGGGCACATAAAATACGGGCGGTTGCGGTGCATGCCATTGAAGCGCAACACCCACCAGCAGGACATAGGAAGTACGGGCGGTTGGGGAGCATGCTGGTGAAGCGCAACTCCCACGAGCAGGGCACAGGAAATACGGGCGGTTGGGGTGCATGCTGGTGAAGGGCAATACCCACCAGCATGGCACAGGAAATGCGGGCGCTTGGTGTGCATGCTAGTGAAGCGCAACACCCACCAGCAGGGCTTAAGAAATATGGGCGGTTGCGGTGTATACCTGTGAAGCGCAACACCCACCAGCAGAGCGTAGGAAACACGGGCGGTCGCAGTGCATGCCAATGAGGCGAAACACCCACCAGCAGGGCATAGGAAATACGGGCGGTTGGGGTGCATGCTGTTGAAGCGCAACACCCACCAGCAGGGCACATGCAATATGGGCGGTTGGGGTGCATGCTGTTGAAGCGAAACACCCACCAGCAGGGCACGTAAAATACGGGCGGCTGCGGTGCATGCCATTGAAGCGCAACACCCACCAGCAGGGCATAGGAAATACAGGCGGTTGGGGTGCATGCTCGTAAAGCGCAACACCCACCAGCAGGGCACAGGAAATATGGGCGGTTGCGGTGCGTACCAGTGAAGCGCAACACCCACCAAAAATGCGCAGGAAACATGGGCAGTCGCGGTGCATGCCAATGAAGCGCAACACCCACCAGCAGGGCACAGGAAATATGGGCGCTTGGGGTGCATGTTGGTGGAGTGCAACACCCACTAGGAGGGCACAGGAAATATGGGCGGTTGCGGTGCATGCTGGTGAAGCGCAACACCCACTAGCAAGGCGAAGGAAATATGGGCGCTTGGGGTGCATGCTGGTGAAGCGCAACACCCACCAGGAGGGCACAGGAAATACGGGCACTTGGGGTTTATGCTGGTGAAGCGCAACATCCACCAGCAGGGCACAGGAAATACGGGCAGTTGCGGTGCATGCTGGTGAGGCGCAACACCCACCAGCAAGACACAGGAAATACGGGCGGTTGCGGTGCATGCCATTGAAGCGCAACACCCACCAGCAAGGCACAGGAAATACGGGCGCTTAGGGTGCATGCTGGTGAAGTGCAACATCCACCAGCAGGGCATAGGACATATGGGCGCTTGGGGTGCATGCTGGTGAAGCGAAACACCCACCAACAGGGCTCAGGAAACACGGGCGGTCGCGGTGCATGCCAATGAAGCGAAACACCCACCAGCAGGGCATAGGAAATACGGGCGGTTGCGGTGCATGCCATTGAAGCGAAACACCCACCAGCAGGACACAGGAAATACGGGCAGTTGCGGTGCATGCTGGTGAAACGCAACACCCACCAGCAGGACATGGGAAGTACGGGCGGTTGGGGAGCATGCTGGTGAAGCGCAACTCCCGCGAGCAGGGCACAGGAAATGCGGGCGGTTGGGGTGCATGCTGTTGAAGCGCAACATCCACCAGCAGGGCACAAGAAATACGGGCGCTTGGGGTTTATGCTGGTGAAGTGCGACACCCACCAGGAGGGCACAGGAAATATGGGCGCGTGGGGTGCTTGCTGGTGAAGCGCAACACCCACTGGCAGGGCACAGGAAATGTGGGCGCTTGGGGTGCATGCTGGTGAAGCGCAATACCCACCAGCAGGGCACAGGAAATATGGGCGGTTGCGGTGCGTACCAGTGATGCGCAACACCCACCAGAAATGCGCAGGAAACACGGGCGGTCGCGGTGCATGCCAATGAAGCGCAACACCCACCAGGAGGGCACAGGAAAGACGGGTGCTTGGGGTGCATGCTGGTAAAGCGCGACACCCACCAGGAGGGCACAGGAAATATACGCGCTTGGGGTGCATGCTGGTGAAGCGCAACACCCACTAGCAGGGCACATAAAATACGGGCGGTTGCGGTGCATGCCATTGAAGCGCAACACCCACCAGCAGGACATAGGAAGTACGGGCGGTTGGGGAGCATGCTGGTGAAGCGCAACTCCCACGAGCAGGGCACAGGAAATACGGGCGGTTGGGGTGCATGCTGGTGAAGGGCAACACCCACCAGCATGGCACAGGAAATGCGGGCGCTTGGTGTGCATGCTAGTGAAGCGCAACACCCACCAGCAGGGCACAGGAAATATGGGCGGTTGCGGTGTATACCTGTGAAGCGCAACACCCACCAGCAGAGCGTAGGCAACACGGGCGGTCGCAGTGCATGCCAATGAAGCGCAACACCCACCAGGAGGGCACAGGAAAGACGGGTGCTTGGGGTGCATGCTGGTAAAGCGCGACACCCACCAGGAGGGCACAGGAAATATGCGCGCTTGGGGTGCATGCTGGTGAAGCGCAACACCCACCAGCAGGGCACAGGAAATATGGGCGGTTGCGGTGCGTACCAGTGATGCGCAACACCCACCAGAAATGCGCAGGAAACACGGGCGGTCGCGGTGCATGCCAATGAAGCGCAACACCCACCAGGAGGGCGCAGGAAAGACGGGTGCTTGGGGTGCATGCTGGTAAAGCGCGACACCCACCAGGAGGGCACAGGAAATATGCGCGCTTGGGGTGCATGCTGGTGAAGCGCAACACCCACCAGCAGGGCACATAAAATACGGGCGGTTGCGGTGCATGCCATTGAAGCGCAACACCCACCAGCAGGGCATAGGAAATACGGGCGGTTGGGGTGCATGCTGTTGAAGCGCAACACCCACCAGCAGGGCACATGAAATATGGGCAGTTGGGGTGCATGCTGTTGAAGCGCAACACCCACCAACAGGGCACATAAAATACGGGCGGCTGCGGTGCATGCCATTGAAGCGCAACACCCACCAGCAGGGCATAGGAAATACAGGCGGTTGGGGTGCATGCTGGTAAAGCGCAACACCCACCAGCAGGGCACAGGAAATATGGGCGGTTGCGGTGCGTACCAGTGAAGCGCAACACCCACCAAAAATGCGCAGGAAACATGGGCAGTCGCGGTGCATGCCAATGAAGCGCAACACCCACCAGGAGGGCACAGGAAAGACGGGTGCTTGGGGTGCATGCTGGTTCTGCTCTCCTTGATCTTCTTCCACCCTCTTCCCAAATGGGGGAGGAGGTCGGGTCCATGTTGCGGTTAGCAGGGGGGTGGCCCCGGCTTGCGGGTGTTTTTCTACATGTGCGAGGGTTGTGCGGAGCAGTCTGATGAGAAGATCCTGTTTCCACCCGATTTGCTCGGACTGGGCTTCTTTGTTCCACACAACGATTATGTCCATGTGGCATTTGTGCATGGGTGGCGGGGTTGCTCCTTGCGTCCAACTCTCCTCTTTCCACAAGGGGAAAGGGGAGCTCTTGGTGCTGGCTATTCTTGTACAGTATTGCGGATATTTGTCCAACCACTTTTGGTATGAGGGTTTGCCTGACGACTTCATCCCCCTGGGCAGGTACAAGACAGTAGCTGTCGGTTCCCCGGTCATATCTGCAGACCATACTGCCCATCGGACTGCTTTCTCGAGGGATGGTTCGTCCCGGTTTGGGAAGGCATGTGAGTACCCTGTCCACCTGTGTTGGAGGGCATTTGTTTGTGCTTGGAAGGCCTGGTCCCTCGGGAATATACTCCAATAGGTGGTGGCGTGATCTCGAACTTGGAGGGGGCTAGAAAACCGTTCCTTGGAGATGCCAAAGTGCGTGTCTATCAACGCTCTGAATTGTGGTGGGATGCTGAAATTGTCTTGTATTTGTTTGGTCTGTGTCTTTGTCCCCTCCTTGTGTCTGATGATGAGGTCAACCACTTCCTCTTCAAAGGAGGATGGGAGAGGCATCATTTTAGCATGGATGCCTTCATATGCAGCCTGTTCATACAATCTTCTGAGGGTGACGAGTCTGTCTTTGGCGATTGTCCCGGCGCACCGGCTGTTCCCCTTGTACACGCATGCCATCTCCGTAGTCGTGATTTGGTTGGTACTCTTAGGGTTCCATGTCTCAAACTCTCTCACTTCGATTTTACACTCTCCCGTCACAGCATGGATGTCCAGTTGCGGGTTAATTGGCTCCATGTCGAAGGTTATCATTTCCCGGATATTGTCTCCCAGGGTGGTATCCCAATCGCTGTGATTTTGGTGAAACCCTTGTCGGGCCATGTTAGACAGGTGCCTATCTAGCATGGTGCCTTCGGAGGTCCTCGCAGGTGGCTGGTCGTGGTTTTCAGAGATCCATTGTCGTAGGAGGGCGGCCGTGTTTTCTTCGGTTAGGAGCATCTCTTCAGGTTCCCAGCTAGGCTCCCATGTGACTTTAACCAGCCCCTTAACTTGTGTGGTGCTAGTTGCATGTGTACACGCCGGGCATGTCCATTTGTCTTCGCTGGGTCTCCATTCCACTGGTTGGCCTAGGCATTGGACATGAAAGTACTTGTAGCAAACATCGCATGTGATGATGTCATCATAGCATCCCGATGCGTCATCGTACTGCAGGCTATGTGGGTTCCAGCAACATTCGCATGCTGCAACACCTGCCCAATCATGGGCATGCAGGTCTTGACCAAGTCCAAGAGTCTTCCGGCAAGAAGCCTCTATCTTCTCTGGTGTGTACCCTGCCATGCTGTGGTATGGGATGGCCCATTCATCGATGATGCTTGGGTGCCAGGTGACTTGGTATTGAATTTGCTTGATTCTGTCTTTCCCTCGTTGGTGGCGTCCTTTGCTTGGCTCTGTGACCATCCTCCAGCCTGTGATGGCTGCTACTTGGTTGGTGTGCCCATACATCTCTTGTATGACTGTTGCCGCCCTTTCTCCTTCTGATATTTTGCTTTCGGCAAATGCAAAAATGCGCTCTGCCTCTTTCCTTTTGTAGTCATGTCTGGTACATAGGCATGCTCCTGTTATCTGGCACTTTCTGCGTGGGGCCGCAATCTCTTTCCGTAGGCTCGTAGTTGACGAGCATCCTTGTCTTTTCTTGTCTCTATGGAGGGTAGGGTCCTTGCGCCAATGCTGTTTCTTCTTGCTGCCTTGCTGTCCAGTCAGGTTTGCTGTGCTCTCTTGTTGCTGTGTGGGGTCTGGGGTATCAGCGAGGTCTCCCGGTCTCTCTGTTTCTGTTGCTTTTGGAATGCCGATGTCCTTGGTATTCAGATACTGGGTGATCAGTGTCTGGTCGGGGTGAAGGGAAGCCTGAAACATGGTTCCCGTTGGCATGGGGTTTCTTGCTATAGCAGTGATGTACATGTTTCCCTCGTGTATCTCTCTTTGATCCTTTGGGAGGCTCAACACCGTGTTTCTTTTTCGTATCATGTCTCTAAGGTCTCTGTCTGCACCGGGTCCGTTGTTTGCCATGACTGAGAGTCTGTTTAAGGCTATGATGTGCTTGTCTTTGACATTTCTCCCGTATCTGTTTCTCAGGCCTCTCCCATCCATCACGTGCTTGCCTCCCTGTTCCGTCAGGTCTGCTAGGTGAGTGATCCCCAGGTGAAACAAGGGTTGAAGCAGGGTGTACGCATTGAGGGGATCTGTGGCAGGGAGGGCAGCAGTGGCAGGGTTAAGCTGTTCTAGCGCTTGGGCGAGTTCCGGGGTATGTGCAGTGAATTGTTGCACATTGCTTTTCATGATGACCAGGTCATTATCTGTGATATGGGACAGTTGTCTGAGCCGCATGCAATGTTTAGCCTGTTGGGTGTCTTTAAACCCTGTGGGGCACCCGCCCATGTATTTGAGCTGCTTCTCCATGAGACTTCGAGTGACTGTGCCCATGCGTCCTTCATCGCGTAGGGATGTGATGAGCAGTTCTGCATTCTTCTTTGCGTATTCTGTCGCCAGGGATGCACACCCCAGCCCAAAGGACGCGACATCTTGGTGTACGGTAGCTGAGTTGGCACATCTCCACAGTCCGTACGCCTTCTTGACGGCTGTGGCCATGATGCTGTCTAGAATCTGAAGGTCAGCTCCCGTGCATGGGGTTATCCCAAAGGTGTTTGAGATTGAGGGCTTGATAGTTGTCTCAATGATATGTTTAATTTGTCTTGGAGTGGCATGTGAGGCTTGCAGCTCCTCAATCTTTTGCCTTGCCTTCTTTATCAAGTTTTGGTGCTGGAACTTCCAGTCTAGTGTCATCGTGAGCTCTGCACCGAGGTATCTGAAGGGATCTATGGGGGGGAGGTGTTGCACATATTGTCCTTGGACCATTATCTGGTTTTCTAGTTGTCTTCTTATTTGCACCAGAGCATCCTTGTTCCCATATAGTCCTGTGCGGATGTTTTGATAAAGGACACCTGATACTAGAGTTTTCCCAGTGTTGACCTTCATTTTCGCAAAGTCGGAGTAGAGACTAAGTTTCTCTGCTTGTACGTGCAGGTCCGACAGTTTACTTGTCAGCATTGACAAGTCGTCTGCATAGGCTGCATTGCTGAGTGAGTGCTCCATGCGAGCGTTAATGTCATCTATGCATCCAAACATGTAGCCCCTGGCCCCGACTTGGGCCCACCGGAGCAGTGGTTCAATGTAGATGAGGAAAAGGAGGGGTGACAGAGTGTCCCCCTGTATGCTGCCCCGCCCCATGGGGATCTTTCCAGTGAGCTCTGTGCCCCATCGGACCTGGGTTGTTGCCCCCATGTACAGGTTGTTAACTGCATCTACCGCATCTGTAGGGAACCCTAGGTCATACATGATCATGAGGAGAATGTCGTGATCCATCATGTTAAAGGCTGATGAGAAGTCGACTTGTAGGTTATAGATATTCTGGCCGGTGTGTCGCGCATCTTCGAGCGCCATGACTAGCATCTGAAGTTGGTCCATGGTGCTGGCTTTTGTCCTGAACCCCTTTTGGGTAGAGCTCAGAAGCAGGTGTTTTTCAGCGTAGTCGGACATAGCCCTTGTTTGGAGCCTCGTCCAGAGTTTGTATAGGGCATTTAGCATCCCGATAGGCCTCTTCTTATCTATCAAGGTTCCATCCGGCGCCTTCTCCAACAATTGTGTAGTGCTTTGTTTCCATTCGTCTGGGGTCACACCGGTTGCCCACATACTTAATGATCATGAGCATGTGCATGCACTCCTTGAACTCGTAGGTCATCATTTTTAGCAGTTCATTCACGATCCCATCTGGTCCCGGTGATTTCCCATCACTTAGGGTGTGCAGGCATTCTTCAAATACTGAGGATTGCTGGATTATTTTGTGCAACCATGTTCGGTTTGGGAGACGGGTTGCCAGCGTTTCCAAGGTAAATTTATCAGGGCCCTTTGTCCGTGGATACTGCCGAGTGACCTCATGAGGGTGGTATTTGCCGCTCTTGGGGGCACATGGGGTCAGCAATTTGGTGAAATGTTCCTCGACAATTGTAATCATTTTCTTGGGGTCGTCAGTGATTTGGTTTGTGGCCGGGTCCAGAAGGGCTTTGTAGTTGGTTCCGGAGGTTGGTTTCTTGAAGATGTTCCTGTTTGCCATCTTTGGTTTTTTGTTAATGAGGTCTCTGGTAGCTTTGATCGCTTGGTCGAGATTTTGCTTGTCCTGTTCCTTGTCCATGGTCCGGATCTCGGACCTAATGCCTCTGATGACTTGTGAGAGGATCTGCCCATTATTCATGCCCACGTTTGTCTCCAAGGTTGTGGCTTTGTTCAGTCTCTTCTCCATACCGCTGGGGAGATCAGTTTGGTTAGCTATGATTTCTTGCATCCCTGTAGTTGTGTCAGTAGCAGTATTGCGGACTTCATTTCTAATCTCACGACTGGCATGAAAGTGCTTGCATAACATTACTCTTTTTCGGGACAAAACCCGTGAGCGGAGGTGGGTGCCAGAGGGGTTAGTGTTTTTGCACTCGCATGTCTGTAAGGCGATCGCTTGTGTCTTCTGTAGAGCACTCAACAGTTGTTCACTTAGCTCATTCACTTTTACCGCCGCATGTTGTCCCTGAATAATGGGTAGGCGATTGCTTGTCTTCCCGTCTTCGGACTCAATTCTGTCGAAGTACGGCTGGATATCTTCTTTAATTACCAGCTGCATTTTCTGGTGTAGGTCTCGAGTCTCACCGGCGATACCCTCTGAGAAGGTGGAGATTTTGTTAGCGAAGGCTGTCTTGTCGGTGAGGCTGATAGGGCGGACCAGGACCCGGGTGGAGGGGCGTGTGGGCTGGTTTTTTATGGTGGGGATGAAAATCCCTGTGTTTCTCAGCTCAATGATGCCTAGCAGGGGTGTGTGATCTGATTGGGTTCCTATTTGGAGGACGTTGGTCTTACTTTTGATGATGCCCATATCCAGGTTTGTGAGAATATCGTCAATTCTGCTGGTCGTCTGGGACTCACTAGTGCTGTTTAGGTGGGTGTAGGTGTGGCCTCGAGGGCTAAGGCTCATTTCTAGGGGTGAAAGTTCAACTGCTTCAACAAATTTCCTGTGTGTCTCATCCTTGTGGTAGGTGTGTCCGCTGCTCCTGTCACCTTCAAGCAGCGTTGCATTCCAGTCGCCTAGCATAATATGGCAAGAAGGGTTGCAGTTTTGTGTTTCTTGCATGCTTTCCGTGAGTATGCTGTACATTTTTAGTCTCTCTGTCTCCTCCTCTGGCGAGCAACCTGCCGGCGCATAGACCCCGGTGATGTTGATGGGCCTGGAGTGGGGCAGGTGGATGGCAACGTTCAGAATTCTCCCATTGCAATTGTCGCCTTCTGTTCGGGTGGCCTTGCCTAACACTGCAATGTGTTCCTTGATGGCAATGATGACCCCTCGCAAGCCTCTGCCTTGTTCGCTGTGTGTACACGCCCAGTATTGATACCCCTGTAGGGCTTCTTGCAACCATCTGGCCTTTTTCCGCTTGGGGAGCATGTTTGTCTCGGTGAGTACGAGGATATCTGGGTTATGCTGCTGGATGGTCATCTCTATGTCATACTTTGCAGTGTAAGCACCCTGGACATTGGCTGTGATCATGCGCAACGTAGCCGGTTGGCAGGCTGTTTGATCTTCTCCGTAGAGTGGAGCACTTGGTTGGCGTGGTAGGCTTGTATTTTCTTGGTCAAGCCTGTTCTTCAAGATCTGTTTCACCCTTGTGTTTTGCTTAGCTGGTTTGGGCGTGTCAGTGATTGCGGTAGTGATATATGATAAAATGAGGGCCTGTGACAGTTTTTTCGGTTTCTTTCCTTCCGTTGTGTGCGGTAGGGCATTGTTGCGCTTGCTTTGCTTTTTTTTGAGCTTACGTACGTATCCTTTGGGAGCCATCTTATTTTGTTTTGTTCTCTCAATATCATGCGTCTTCTCCTGCCCTTTGTTAGTCCTACCTTTGATGGCACATCTAGGTGAGTCGGGGAATGTGACCTCGGTTAGGGGGGCTGCATTTGTGCGCGAAGGAGGCAGTGTTGTCCGAGCGGGCGGCAGAGTTGGTAGTGTCAATGGCGTTTCTTGGAGCTCTGGTGGTTGGGGCTGGGGGGGGGTCAAGTTTTTTGGGGGCGAGTCTATGTCTCCCCCCTCTTCTGGTGTGTGGGGAACTGGTGGGAAAAGAAAGCAAGCGGTGGTGCACTCGGCCAGGGCTTCTGCATGGAAATACCCATAGATGGATGTTGTTGTTTTCGTGAGCTCGTTCAAGTTCCGGATTCCCTCTTCTCCGAAGAGAGGGGCTCGGTATGGCTTCTCTGAGTCCAACCAGTACCACTTGTCATCGTGCCGGAGCAAGGTCGAGGCATGATGGTAGGGCTCACTAGAGTGGACTATGAAGCCATTTAGGTGGTAGTTTTGTGTCTGTTTCATTTGATGAAGGGTGCGATCTAGGACTTGTGTGGTCAGGAGTTGCGGTTGGCCTATTTCACGAATAATCTTGTAGTTAAGTTGATAGTGCTGAAATGCGTAAAAGGCCCATGCTGGGTCTGAGAAGTTACCGGATATTGGATCGAATTGGGGGAAATCCCTATGGTTTAGGACCCTCTTGTGGTGCGCGTAAGTAGGATTTTGTTTTTGACCTAAGAACCATGTCATGATTTCTTTGTGTGTCTGGGGAAGCGGTCGCCCCAGGAGCATTGCGAGGGCATGTGCTTGACAGAAAAACTTATGTTGTTTTTCGTAGTGAATGTCTCTTGGGATATGGCATGTCGTGGAGATATGGGAGGGGTGCTTGCTCCCTCCTCGGTTTGGGTTCAGCATCTCTGGCTTATGATTTAAAGTTCCTTCTCCAAGCCTGTCGATCCTCTCTTTTGTGTGACTGCCAGTAGGGGAGTGCGCATGTTCGTGGTGGTCGCAGCGCATTCTGTTGGTGGCGGTATTTTGTTTGCTTCGGAATGTACCTCTATGGAGGTATCTCTTAGTTACCCCCTGATTCAACTGCTCTGTTGTAGCATATTCTCTTTTTAAAGGGTGCATTTTAGGGGCATGCGTCAATTTCCCTTTGTATTCACTGCTGGCTTGATGGGCCGCCTTGCATGGCATGTTGGGCTTTTTTGCACGGCATGCGTCGTGCATGGTATCTTTATGTGCACGTCTGCTGGGCTGTGCACTGGTATATGGCTGCGTAATTTGCTTGGCGTTCGGTGGGTAGACGTCGCTGTCGTTCACCGGTACCTGTTTTGAATACCTGTTTTCTATGTGGGTGGTGCATGATGCTGACCCTGGTGCTGACCGTTTGGCAACTTTTGCAGTTTGGGTTCCTCGGGCTCGCTGTTGAATCTCGTCTTTCCTATTGGCTGGTGTCTTCCGCTTCTGAGCAGTCTGTCTGGAGTCTCTCGTCCTTTTACGGCGATTGTTCAGGAGTCGGTGAACCTGCCTCTGAAAGGCTTTTCCATACAGTCCCCATCTCGTTTCTTCGTTTGAAAGATGCATGGCATATTTCGCGCGAACGTAGATGAGTATCGCTTTGCGGTGGGATACCATGCATGACTCATGGTATTTCATGGGCTTGCGCTTTCTCTTCTGTTTTTCCTGCTTGTCCGAATGTGGAGATGGGTAGAAAAGCATGCCACTGTTTAAGATATTGGCGTGAATCTGCGTCCGGTTGGGAGCAACATGTTGGCACGAAGTCGACCCCATCGTCACGGACTCTTGGTCCAGGGTCGTCAGTTTCGCAGTGTCTTCGCAACGCATTGTCACAGTCTTGTTACATCCTTGCATTGTCCTCGCGTGTGTCTCTTGTTTTTGGCATACTTCGAGATGTCGAAGTGCAATCTTCCTGTATTCAAACATCTTGGAGGAAACTTGGGTCCGAGGGATTTCTTTGTAAACCGTGTCACACCCCTCGGTATATGACATCGGCTGCCACGTCCGAAGAGTAGAGGGCGTCATCAGGGGTCCGATACCAGGGCAACCTGGCGTAGGTATCGCGACCTTGCTGATGCTGATAGCCCAGCTTCTACAACGGTACGTGGCGTGCATCAGCGCATTAGTGTGCATGATGCTCAGCTTGACAGGCGTCACCTAAGTCAAATTGTTGGTGACCATGCCTACAGCTGTCCGCGCCATATCGAGGAGTGCTTTCATAAGCGACGAGTGTTTAAAGGATTACATTATTACAAGCCAAATCCAAACTCTCAGGTGGAGTGCTTTGGCTGTTGAGAAGCAGGATGGGAGGACGAGGGAGCAGGTGGAGTGCTTTGGCTGTTGTGAAGCAGGATGGGAGGACGGGGGAGCAGGTGGAGTGCATTGGCTGTTGAGAAGCAGGATGGGAGGACGAGGGAGCAGGTGGAGTGCTTTGGCTGTTGAGAAGCAGGATGGGAGGACGGGGGAGCAGGTGGAGTGCTTTGGCTGTTGACAAGCAGGACGGGAGGACGGGGGAGCATGTGGAGTGCTTTGGCTATTGAGAAGCAGGACGAGAGGACGAGGGAGCAGGTGGAGGGCTTTGGCTGTTGAGAAGCAGGATGGGAGGACGAGGGAGCAGGTGTAGTCATTTGGCTGTTGAGAAGCAGGATGGGAGGACGAGGGAGCAGGTGGAGTGCTTTGGCTGTTGAGAAGCATGATGGGAGGACGAGGGAGCACGTGGAGTGCTTTGGCTATTGAGAAGCAAGATGGGAGGACGAGGGAGCAGGTGGAGTGCTTTGGCTGTTGAGAAGCAGGATGGGAGGACATGGGAGCAGGTGGAGTGCTTTGGCTGTTGAGAAGCACGACGGGAGGACGGGGGAGCAGGTGTAGTGCATTGGCTTTTGAGAAGCAGGACGAGAGGACGGGGGAGCAGGTGTAGTGCTTTGGCTGTTGACAAGCAAGATGGGAGGACGAGGGAGCAGGTGGAGTGCTTTGGCTGTTGTGAAGCAGGATGGGAGGACGGGGGATCAGTAGGAGTGCTTTGGCTGTTGAGAAGCAGGATGGGAGGACGAGGGAGCAGTAGGAGTGCTTTGGCTGTTGAGAAGCAGGATGGGAGGACGAGGGAGCAGGTGGAGTGCTTTGGCTGTTGAGAAGCAGGATGGGAAGACGGTAGAGCATCTGTAGTCATTTAGCTGTTGAGAAGCAGGACGAGAGGACGAGGGAGCAGGTGGAGGGCTTTGGCTGTTGAGAAGCAGGATGGGAGGACGAGGGAGCAGGTGGAGTGCTTTGGCTGTTGAGAAGCAGGATGGGAAGACGGTAGAGCATGTGTAGTCATTTGGCTGTTGAGAAGCAGGATGGGAGGACAGGGGAGCATGTGGAGTGTTTTGGCTGTTGTGAAGCAGGATGGGAGGACGGGGGAGCAGATGGAGTGCTTTGGCTGTTGAGAAGCAGGATGGGAGGACGCGGGAGCAGTAGGAGTGCTTTGGCTGTTAAGAAGCAGGATGGGAGGACGAGGACGCAGGTGGAGTGCTTTGGCTGTTGAGAAGCAGGATGGGAGGACGGGGGAGCAGGTGGAGTGCTTTGGCTGTTGACAAGCAGGACGGGAGGACGGGGGAGCATGTGGAGTGCTTTGGCTATTGAGAAGCAGGATGGGAAGACGAGGGAGCAGGTGGAGTGCTTTGGATGTTGAGAAGCAGGATGGGAGGACAGGGAGCAGGTGGAGTGCTTTGGCTGTTGAGAAGCAGGATGGGAGGACGAGGGAGCAGGTGGAGTTCTTTGGCTGTTGAGAAGCAAGATGGGAGAACGAGGGAGCAGGTGGAGTGCTTTGGCTGTTGAGAAGCATGATGGGAGGACATGTAAGCAGGTGGAGTGCTTTGGCTGTTGAGAAGCAGGACGGGAGGACGGGGGAGCAGGTGTAGTGCATTGGCTGTTGAGAAGCAGGACGAGAGGACGGGGGAGCAGGTGTAGTGCTTTGGCTGTTGACAAGCAAGATGGGAGGACGAGGGAGCAGGTGGAGTGCTTTGGCTGTTGAGAAGCAGGATGGGAGGACGAGGGAGCAGGTGGAGTGCTTAGGCTGTTGAGAAGCAGGATGGGAGGACGGGGGAGCAGGTGGAGTGCATTGGCTGTTGAGAAGCAGGAGGAGAGGACGGGGGAGCAGGTGGAGTGCTTTGGCTGTTGACAAGCAAGATGGGAGGACGAGGAAGCATGTGGAGTGCTTTGGCTGTTGAGAAGCAGGATGGGAAGATGAGGGACCAGGTGGAGTGCTTTGGCTGTTGAGAAGCAGGATGGGAAGACGGTAGAGCATGTGTAGTCATTTGGCTGTTGAGAAGCAGGATGGGAGGACAGGGGAGCATGTGGAGTGTTTTGGCTGTTGTGAAGCAGGATGGGAGGACGGGGGAGCAGATGGAGTGCTTTGGCTGTTGAGAAGCAGGATGGGAGGACGCGGGATCAGTAGGAGTGCTTTGGCTGTTGAGAAGCAGGATGGGAGGACGAGGGAGCAGGTGGAGTGCTTTGGCTGTTGAGAAGCAGGATGGGAGGACGGGGGAGCAGGTGGAGTGCTTTGGCTGTTGACAAGCAGGACGGGAGGACGGGGGAGCATGTGGAGTGCTTTGGCTATTGAGAAGCAGGACGAGAGGACGAGGGAGCAGGTGGAGGGCTTTGGCTGTTGAGAAGCAGGATGGGAGGACGAGGGAGCAGGTGTAGTCATTTGGCTGTTGAGAAGCAGGATGGGAGGACGAGGGAGCAGGTGGAGTGCTTTGGCTGTTGAGAAGCATGATGGGAGGACGAGGGAGCACGTGGAGTGCTTTGGCTATTGAGAAGCAAGATGGGAGGACGAGGGAGCAGGTGGAGTGCTTTGGCTGTTGAGAAGCAGGATGGGAGGACATGGGAGCAGGTGGAGTGCTTTGGCTGTTGAGAAGCACGACGGGAGGACGGGGGAGCAGGTGTAGTGCATTGGCTTTTGAGAAGCAGGACGAGAGGACGGGGGAGCAGGTGTAGTGCTTTGGCTGTTGACAAGCAAGATGGGAGGACGAGGGAGCAGGTGGAGTGCTTTGGCTGTTGTGAAGCAGGATGGGAGGACGGGGGATCAGTAGGAGTGCTTTGGCTGTTGAGAAGCAGGATGGGAGGACGAGGGAGCAGTAGGAGTGCTTTGGCTGTTGAGAAGCAGGATGGGAGGACGAGGGAGCAGGTGGAGTGCTTTGGCTGTTGAGAAGCAGGATGGGAAGACGGTAGAGCATCTGTAGTCATTTAGCTGTTGAGAAGCAGGACGAGAGGACGAGGGAGCAGGTGGAGGGCTTTGGCTGTTGAGAAGCAGGATGGGAGGACGAGGGAGCAGGTGGAGTGCTTTGGCTGTTGAGAAGCAGGATGGGAAGACGGTAGAGCATGTGTAGTCATTTGGCTGTTGAGAAGCAGGATGGGAGGACAGGGGAGCATGTGGAGTGTTTTGGCTGTTGTGAAGCAGGATGGGAGGACGGGGGAGCAGATGGAGTGCTTTGGCTGTTGAGAAGCAGGATGGGAGGACGCGGGAGCAGTAGGAGTGCTTTGGCTGTTAAGAAGCAGGATGGGAGGACGAGGACGCAGGTGGAGTGCTTTGGCTGTTGAGAAGCAGGATGGGAGGACGGGGGAGCAGGTGGAGTGCTTTGGCTGTTGACAAGCAGGACGGGAGGACGGGGGAGCATGTGGAGTGCTTTGGCTATTGAGAAGCAGGATGGGAAGACGAGGGAGCAGGTGGAGTGCTTTGGATGTTGAGAAGCAGGATGGGAGGACAGGGAGCAGGTGGAGTGCTTTGGCTGTTGAGAAGCAGGATGGGAGGACGAGGGAGCAGGTGGAGTTCTTTGGCTGTTGAGAAGCAAGATGGGAGAACGAGGGAGCAGGTGGAGTGCTTTGGCTGTTGAGAAGCATGATGGGAGGACATGTAAGCAGGTGGAGTGCTTTGGCTGTTGAGAAGCAGGACGGGAGGACGGGGGAGCAGGTGTAGTGCATTGGCTGTTGAGAAGCAGGACGAGAGGACGGGGGAGCAGGTGTAGTGCTTTGGCTGTTGACAAGCAAGATGGGAGGACGAGGGAGCAGGTGGAGTGCTTTGGCTGTTGAGAAGCAGGATGGGAGGACGAGGGAGCAGGTGGAGTGCTTAGGCTGTTGAGAAGCAGGATGGGAGGACGAGGGAGCAGGTGGAGTGCTTTGGCTGTTGAGAAGCAGGATGGGAGGACGAGGGAGCAGGTGGAGTGCTTTGGCTGTTGAGAAGCAGGATGGGAGGACCATGGAGCAGGTGGAGTGCGTTGGCTGTTGAGAAGCAGGATGGGAAGACGGTAGAGCATGTGTACTCATTTGGCTGTTGAGAAGCAGGATGGGAGGACAGGGGAGCAGGTGGAGTGTTTTGGCTGTTGTGAAGCAGGATGGGAGGACGGGGGAGCTGATGGAGTGCTTTGGCTGTTGAGAAGCAGGATGGGAGGACGCGGGAGCTGATGGAGTGCTTTGGCTGTTGAGAAGCAGGATGGGAGGACGAGGGAGCAGGTGAAGTGCTTTGGCTGTTGAGAAGCAGGATGGGAGGACGGGGAAGCAGGTGGAGTGTTTTGGCTGTTGAGAAGCAGGATGGGAGGACGAGGGAGGAGGTGGAGTGCTTAGGCTGTTGAGAAGCAGGATGGAAAGACGGTAGAGCAGGTGGAGTGCTTTGGCTGTTGAGAAGCAGGATAGGAGGACGGGGGAGCAGGTGGAGTGCATTGGCTGTTGAGAAGCAGGAGGAGAGGACGGGGGAGCAGGTGGAGTGCTTTGGCTGTTGACAAGCAAGATGGGAGGACGTGGGAGCAGGTGGAGTGCTTTGGCTGTTGAGAAGCAGGATGGGAGGATGAGGGAGCAGGTGGAGTGCTTTGGCTGTTGAGAAGCAGGATGGGAAGACGGTAGAGCATGTGTAGTCATTTGGCTGTTGAGAAGCAGGATGGGAGGACAGGGGAGCATGTGGAGTGCTTTGGCTGTTGAGAAGCAGGATGGGAGGACGGGGGAGCAGATGGAGTGCTTTGGCTGTTGAGAAGCAGGATGGGAGGACGAGGGAGCAGTAGGAGTGCTTTGGTTGTTGAGAAGCAAGATGGAAGGACGAGGGAACAGGTGGAGTGTTTTGGCTTTTGAGAAGCATGATGGGAGGACGGGGGAGCAGGTGGAGTGCTTTGGCTGTTGACAAGCAGGACGGGAGGACGGGGGAGCATGTGGAGTGCTTTGGCTATTGAGAAGCAGGACGAGAGGACGAGGGAGCAGGTGGAGGGCTTTGGCTGTTGAGAAGCAGGATGGGAGGACGAGGGAGCAGGTGTAGTCATTTGGTTGTTGAGAAGCAGGATGGGAGGACGAGGGAGCAGGTGGAGTGCTTTGGCTGTTGAGAAGCATGATGGGAGGACGAGGGAGCACGTGGAGTGCTTTGGCTATTGAGAAGCAAGATGGGAGGACGAGGGAGCAGGTGGAGTGCTTTGGCTGTTGAGAAGCAGGATGGGAGGACATGGGAGCACGTGGAGTGCTTTGGCTGTTGAGAAGCAGGACGGGAGGACGGGGGAGCAGGTGTAGTGCATTGGCTTTTGAGAAGCAGGACGAGAGGACGGGGGAGCAGGTGTAGTGCTTTGGCTGTTGACAAGCAAGATGGGAGGACGAAAGAGCAGGTGGAGTGCTTTGGCTGTTGTGAAGCAGGATGGGAGGACGGGGGATCAGTAGGAGTGCTTTGGCTGTTGAGAAGCAGGATGGGAGGACGAGGGAGCAGTAGGAGTGCTTTGGCTGTTGAGAAGCAGGATGGGAGGACGAGGGAGCAGGTGGAGTGCTTTGGCTGTTGAGAAGCAGGATGGGAAGACGGTAGAGCATCTGTAGTCATTTAGCTGTTGAGAAGCAGGACGAGAGGACGAGGGAGCAGGTGGAGGGCTTTGGCTGTTGAGAAGCAGGATGGGAGGACGAGGGAGCAGGTGGAGTGCTTTGGCTGTTGAGAAGCAGGATGGGAAGACGGTAGAGCATGTGTAGTCATTTGGCTGTTGAGAAGCAGGATGGGAGGACAGGGGAGCATGTGGAGTGTTTTGGCTGTTGTGAAGCAGGATGGGAGGACGGGGGAGCAGATGGAGTGCTTTGGCTGTTGAGAAGCAGGATGGGAGGACGCGGGAGCAGTAGGAGTGCTTTGGCTGTTAAGAAGCAGGATGGGAGGACGAGGACGCAGGTGGAGTGCTTTGGCTGTTGAGAAGCAGGATGGGAGGACGGGGGAGCAGGTGGAGTGCTTTGGCTGTTGACAAGCAGGACGGGAGGACGGGGGAGCATGTGGAGTGCTTTGGCTATTGAGAAGCAGGATGGGAAGACGAGGGAGCAGGTGGAGTGCTTTGGATGTTGAGAAGCAGGATGGGAGGTCAGGGAGCAGGTGGAGTGCTTTGGCTGTTGAGAAGCAGGATGGGAGGACGAGGGAGCAGGTGGAGTTCTTTGGCTGTTGAGAAGCAAGATGGGAGAACGAGGGAGCAGGTGGAGTGCTTTGGCTGTTGAGAAGCATGATGGGAGGACATGTAAGCAGGTGGAGTGCTTTGGCTGTTGAGAAGCAGGACGGGAGGACGGGGGAGCAGGTGTAGTGCATTGGCTGTTGAGAAGCAGGACGAGAGGACGGGGGAGCAGGTGTAGTGCTTTGGCTGTTGACAAGCAAGATGGGAGGACGAGGGAGCAGGTGGAGTGCTTTGGCTGTTGAGAAGCAGGATGGGAGGACGAGGGAGCAGGTGGAGTGCTTAGGCTGTTGAGAAGCAGGATGGGAGGACGAGGGAGCAGGTGGAGTGCTTTGGCTGTTGAGAAGCAGGATGGGAGAACGAGGGAGCAGGTGGAGTGCTTTGGCTGTTGAGAAGCAGGATGGGAGGACCAGGGAGCAGGTGGAGTGCGTTGGCTGTTGAGAAGCAGGATGGGAAGACGGTAGAGCATGTGTACTCATTTGGCTGTTGAGAAGGAGGATGGGAGGACAGGGGAGCAGGCGGAGTGTTTTGGCTGTTGTGAAGCAGGATGGGAGGACGGGGGAGCTGATGGAGTGCTTTGGCTGTTGAGAAGCAGGATGGGAGGACGCGGGAGCTGATGGAGTGCTTTGGCTGTTGAGAAGCAGGATGGGAGGACGAGGGAGCAGGTGAAGTGCTTTGGCTGTTGAGAAGCAGGATGGGAGGACGGGGGAGCAGGTGGAGTGTTTTGGCTGTTGAGAAGCAGGATGGGAGGACGAGGGAGGAGGTGGAGTGCTTAGGCTGTTGAGAAGCAGGATGGAAAGACGGTAGAGCAGGTGGAGTGCTTTGGCTGTTGAGAAGCAGGATAGGAGGACGGGGGAGCAGGTGGAGTGCATTGGCTGTTGAGAAGCAGGAGGAGAGGACGGGGGAGCAGGTGGAGTGCTTTGGCTGTTGACAAGCAAGATGGGAGGACGTGGGAGCAGGTGGAGTGCTTTGGCTGTTGAGAAGCAGGATGGGAGGATGAGGGAGCAGGTGGAGTGCTTTGGCTGTTGAGAAGCAGGATGGGAAGACGGTAGAGCATGTGTAGTCATTTGGCTGTTGAGAAGCAGGATGGGAGGACAGGGGAGCATGTGGAGTGCTTTGGCTGTTGAGAAGCAGGATGGGAGGACGGGGGAGCAGATGGAGTGCTTTGGCTGTTGAGAAGCAGGATGGGAGGACGAGGGAGCAGTAGGAGTGCTTTGGTTGTTGAGAAGCAAGATGGAAGGACGAGGGAACAGGTGGAGTGTTTTGGCTTTTGAGAAGCATGATGGGAGGACGGGGGAGCAGGTGGCGCCTTATGCCCACCTTGGCTGCCATGCATGCGGCGAACGCGGTGCAGCGCGGCAGCCAAAGGTGCATCTCTACCCTCCATGGCTCTCTTCAGGCCGCCGCTTTCGTGAGACTGGGTGATGCCAAGAACTTGAATTCTTGGACACCCTTCAATACGGCACGGTCAGGGCCGTGAGCGCAAACATGGGCTGGCTGTCGGCGCTACGCTGGCTACGCTGCTAAGCGGCTGCCAAACTCCATGACCTCTGTCTTACTGACATTGACCTGAAGCTGTTTACGAGCCGCATATTAATGCAAGGCATCAATCATGCGTTGCAGCCCTGCTGGGGTGCGGGCTAGCAAGGAGAGGTCGTCCGCATACAACAGGCAGCGTAGCTGTCGCCCCGCCTGCATCTCAATGCCCTCTGCCGGACACTTGGCTGCGAGCATGGCTGCCTAGTAGGTAGGCACTGGCGCCAACGCGAACGCCGATTCAGCCGCTTTTGGTAATCTGCTGCACGAGCCGAGTCCGACCACGACGGACGCAAATAAGTAATGCGGGATGGATGTCGCGGGGTTCTTGCCCACGATAGATCACGGAAGGCAAATCAAGCTAGCTGTCATCGCCTTCCGGGGCGGGGCCGTATAGACAGACAGCTCTGTATGTGAAGCTCTTCACAGCTATCCGGTTAGAGGCCCGCCGGGACCTGAGCTGGATGACCACGGCGGGGCATCATGTTCCGCTCTCAGCGTTCCCGTCTCTCCTGCTTGTTCGGCACCGCGGTCGGCAAAGTGTGACGCGTCTTGACTCTCGAGAGGTCCAAGCACACGAGTGGGGCGCGTACGCGCTTGCACTAGCTCATGCGCACCGGTCCAATGGGTCCATACATACCAAAAGGTTGAGAGGCAAGGGCGAACCTGTCACACGATCTTCTCTCTCCCCCGGTTGAGATCGCCGGGTTCCACGTTCTGCCCCCTCAGTCCCTCACTTAGGAGGGTAGCATGGCTGCACCATGGTCCTGGCTGTGCATGGTATCATATATATGTAGCTGGAATTGAGCTTAGTCATTCCCTACCACCCCCACGCGGCAGCCGAGCGTTCATCCGCAAGGCCTGGTGGGTATGCCCCGGCCGTTCTAACCCTGATGACTCGGGTGAAACGCTGGGGTTGAATGCCTCGGGTTAAACGGTATTGCACAGTCAGCCTCCGGAACCAAGATGGGTTGCAGCAGCTGTAACTGATCGCTGTGAGTGCAGTACATACCGTCGATCCATCCCATAGAGGCCAAACAGGAAGACAGGCAGATAAGAGCACTTGCAAATGCGTGCATGCAAGCAAATTCACATTAAAAAGAGCTGACCTGAATACCGTAGTTTTTACCGCTAGGATAGAAGACTGAGCAGGAGACTCTTTTTGAGCAAGACGAGCCGTTATAAAGCATTTTTTTTACCGAAAGGGATATCCAGCAGGCTATGCGAACAGACCGGCTGGAGGTACTAAGGAACTAGTCATTTGCCTGCACCTTCAGATCAACATTGAGTCGGCACTGCAGCAAGCCTGGAGAGAAAGCAAACAGTGGCAGGCAGCAACAACAGTAGCAACAGAAGAAATAGTGACAAACGCAAGCACATGGACACAACAACGATCCGTGTAGTGACTGTAGTCGGGGCAGGCCTTCTGATCTGGCTCATCGGAAAAGTGAGCAATTGCACGAGAGGGAGCAATTGCATGCGTGGGAGTGATTGCATTATTGGCCGCATCATGTGTGCATGAGAGATTGCATGGGGGCTGATCTGGGTGCAAATCTGCATAGCCTGTCTATTTGATTCTATAACACCTCGCGCTTGCCTCGCTCACGAGGGCCTCTCGGCTATAGGCTGTGATGCAGCTAAATCATCCAGCCCAATGAATGCACATATTACGAGAAACAGTTCCGCCCACTGTCCGGATGCATCTATCCATCCGGGGACCTCATTTCCAGAGGCTGGGGAGGTGTGGGCCCCTTGCGGTGAATGTCCCTAAACTAACCCTACTACCGTACCACACCACCGCCCCCTTCTGTCTGGACCACACAGTCCAATACATTCCTTCCATCTATACCACACACAGGGCCAAATGTGCACACCCTATGCCCCAGACCTTTATAACCCAAACCTGTGCACCGTAGGGCTGTGAGTGGCTCACCAATCAGGAGCATGGCCAAGAGCAAATATCTAGTGGTTGCGGCTATACCTCACAGCCACAGTCAGCAGCTCCCCAGTCATGGACCCCACCGCCCCAGCCAAAGCCAGCAGCGTCCCAGCCCAGCGCCCAGCGCCCGGCCAGCTCCCAGCACCCAGCGCCCAGCCAGCGCCCAGCCCAAGCGAGTATTATTTTCTGCGATAGGGTGGGCTATTCAGGAAATGTACACTGTCAACTAAAAAACAGTAGTGTGGATCATATGTATGATTTGGGAGATGGAGCCCACATCAACGAGGGCCACGAGGGTTTGAGAGGTGTGGGTTTTTTTAATGGAAGGACATGGTCACCCCTTCATGTATGTTCAAGTGAAATGCTATTTATTGTTCATCGTCTTGCCCGTCTGATGATATGATGGGCTGGCAGAAACTTATGTCAGAAAGAGGCCCACGGCAGAAATCAACCGGGACGCTTTGCTTGGACGGGGCTGATGCACGACGTCGATGTCTAGTAAGCTGATCAAGTCGGTGGCACTTGCTTTTGCTCCCACCATTAGTAAGCTAGACCTGGCAGCAGCTAGAGGTACCAAGCTGGGGCTATGTGGGAGCAACGGCTCAAGTTTTGCACTTGGCGTGTGTTCTGCCTTTTTTCTTTGAGATGAGGGCTATTTCTAACAGAGACCAATTTTCTTCATTTTGTATTTTGAAATACCGTAGATTTGATTTGCCTTTCCTCGGGTATCAAACAAACATTTCTTTTAATGCTGCCCTCAGGGCCAGAAAATCGACAGAAAACTCATAATTTCCTACTGAAAACTGGCGTCGACAATCGGAAATTAGTAAATTCATTGATCCCTCAACCCCAAACAACGTTAATCATGAGGAAAGGCAAAGCAAATCTACAGTACAGTAAACCAGTGTCTTATCAGTTTTTTTTTTCTGGCCAACGAATGATAATTCATTTGAACCATTATTTGATGAGACAGCAGGATGGGACAGTCACAATCCCATCCTGATATTTGAATCATTCATCTATTTATTGGACCCCTACCACATCACTGACGCGTCTGACGGCCCCTTGCCATGTTTATGATTCAAATCAACGGCATTGTCCAATCTAGCTCCTCATGGGGAAGCTCCCCTTCGCAATCCTGTCCTGATTCAATGTCAGTAAGAAAACAAATGATCCCAGCAACACTACATGCGAGACCTGCCCTCCCTTGCCTTCCGATGAGCAGGTGGCTACCCATGCTCCCTCTCAGTCTACTCAGCCACGTCGCCGCCTCGAGTGTCCTCTAAAGCCCCCTATTCCGGACATTCAAGGTCGCTGGAAGCACATCGATGACTATCAAGAAAGCACTTCAAGCACCTTCGGGTATTTCCAATGCTCCAGCGGTAACTGCAGAAAGGTAATGAAATGCAACGGAAGAGAATTATACCATCTGAGACTGTAGCTTATAATGGGGATTATATAATCAAAACAAGCATTTTGTCAGGCTCTCCGGTGCTCCAATGGTGATTGCAAAAAGATTATGGGATGAAATGGGACGGATTTCAACGCACTGTTATGGCCTCATTCCAACTGAACCTTAAACCCTAAACTAGGCTGAAGCCCCCATCCACTCAACCTGTATGCATGTGTGCCTGTTTAGGTGTGGACCTCTTCGCGCTCCTACAAGCAATACGACCAAAAATGCCAGTTGTGTGAAACAAGTCGCCTGTCTACGTGGTTATGGGTAAATGATAACACCGGGAGGCGGAGGGATTATGACCCTGCCGGCGATGCCCGAGAGAAGGGGCCGCATGACAGCGTCCGGTGTGAGGCATGCCGGCGGGGAGTGTGCAGCTTCAACAGACACTTGCGATGTGTATGCCAAGGTGGGGGGAGTCATGGACCCATGGAGCGGGAGATGAGGAGATAAGCCCAATCAATTCAGGCATGGGCGCCCATGAATTGAGTTGAGAACCATCTTCACAATCAGACTGAATGTTGGGGTGGGAATGCAGGGTGGGGTGTGAGAATAGAGGCAACATGGTAACAATGGTAGAAAGCTTTATGCAATCATGGATACATCATTGTCTGTGAACTTTGATATATGGTAAACTGTAACGACTCCGGAGAACTTCTGACCACAAGTATTTATTTTAAGCCGCTTCGGCTTCGGCTATAATTCAATTACAAACTGACATAAGACTGGAAGGGCTTGTTGTAGTTATCCCCAAGGCTAAGGCCATCGGCTGAGGTACGGTCAAGGCTTGGTCCTGAAGGGCCCTTTGGTAGCGAGCGGGCTGCCCCCGTAGTTAGCCGCACACTAAAATAGACGCTGGTCACAACGCCGGCATGCATACATCGTTTATGGCGTTACACCTATGGGCCTTGCTAAAAAGGCTAGGCCGCTTAGGCGCCCAACTGTTGAGTTGGGAGAAGGAATGTCAAGTTGAGAGGGGAGAAAAACGGAGGAACACAAAGTAAAAAGAAATCCCCTCCCCCCCCCTCCATGAAAAGGAAAGGCAGTGGAAAGGGTCCTCGCCCTTGTAAAGTCTAAGGCTTGGACAATAGAAAATTCAAGAGGACAGCACTAAGCAAGAGAGGTACAAAAAGGAAAAGACCCCCTAACCCCACCCTCTGAAGAAAACAAAAGAAAACCTAGTTTCCAGCCTCCAGAACTCCAAACTCCAGAAAATAGACCTTGAGAATGTCAACCACGTCCTTCACAAAAGCCAGAGCCTCCCACCCGTGCATGCTGACTCTGGGTATTGATTTATTGACTGCTCCAGTCAGCACCTCTTCGGTTATTGAGGTCATTCTAAATTCAGCTAGGGATCAATGGCTTTCCAAAATTATAGTAGCCGCCGCCATAGCCATAGTCGTGGCCGTTGCCGCAGTTTCTGTTGAAGCTGCATACTCCCTGCCGGCATGCTTCACACCGGGCGATGTTATGCGGCCCCCCATCTCGGTCATCGCGGGCAGAGTCACGTTCCCTCCGCCTCCCGGTGTTGTCATTAACCCACAGCCACGTTGGCAGGCACCTTGCTTCACACAGCCGACATTTCTGGTCGTATTGCTTGTAGGCGCGTGAAGAGATCCACACCTAAACACACACACATGAGGGTTTATACGATGGAGGCTTCAGCCTAGTTTAAGGTTTAGGGTTCAGCAGTAAGGGTGGACAGAGGCCATAACTAACAGTGCGTTGAAATCCGTCCCATTTTATTCCACACTTTTTGCAATCACCGTTAGAGCACCGGAGAGCCTCGCAAAACGCTTGTTTGATTATATCATCCCCATTTCAAGCTCACAGTCTCACTCAGTGCCGTTGCAATTTGTCACCTTTTTGCAATCACCATTGGAGCACCGGAGAGCCTGACAAAACGCTTGTTTTGATTATATCATCCCCATTTCAAGCTCACAGTCTCACTCGGTACTGTTGCAATTTGTCACCTTTCTGCAGTTACCACTGGAGCACTGGAAATGCCCAAAGGTGCTAGAATTGCTTTCTTGATAGTCATCGCGGTGCTCCCATCGGCGACGTGGCTGATTAGGCTGAGAGCGTGCATGTGTAGCCGCCTGCTCATAGGAAGGCAAGGGACGGCAGATCTCGCAGAAAGTGTTGATGGGATCATTTGTTTCCGTTCTGGCCTTGAATCAGGACAGGATTGTGAAGGGGAGCTTCCCCATTAGTTTCTGACATTAGTTTCTGACATAAGTTTTTACTAACCCATCCACTCGACTTGTTTCAACTTGATTTACTTGATTCCGATTCGAAACCAAGCCTCCATCATGTCATGAGAAGGGCGAGACAATGCACAATAAAGAACGTTTCACTTGAACATACATGAAGGGGAGATGTCGCACCATAAAGCAGTAACTGCAATACTATGGTAAATACCGTAAACTCCGGTCAGGACACCTTAGAGAGGTGTCCTCTACTCACACATACGGTACATCACCGTACACTCATGCTCCTTGTACTTCAGACAAGAGCTTGTTAACAAGATAACTATAACTGGAAGTCCCTAACTGGATGTCTCTGCCTAGAAGTCTCCGTCTCGTGGGTACCGCCCCTACCACTTTACTGCTGTCGCACCATAAAGCAGTAACTGCAATACTATGGTAAATACCGTAAACTCCGGTCAGGACACCTTAGAGAGGTGTCCTCTACTCACACATACGGTACATCACCGTACACTCATGCTCCTTGTACTTCAGACAAGAGCTTGTTAAGAAGATAACTATAACTGGAAGTCCCTAACTGGATGTCTCTGCCTAGAAGTCTCCGTCTCGTGGGTACCGCCCCTACCACTTTACTCGCCCCCCGCTCCCCAGCGTTAAGCCCTCCAGGCATGCGCGGGGAGCCGGAAAAGGGGTGGTACTGAAAGAACTTCTGGAAAAATATGTACGTAGAAGCTCAAATCATCTCCGCAAATCTGCCTGGTTCAGGCCTTCTTCAATCAGGACTTTAAAAAAATCCACCAAGTTTCAGCTGAAGCGCAATGCGCAGAACCCTACAAATCCAAGCTGTTCAGCCCACTACTGGCTAGCAAACAGAGAAAGTTATCAGGTCAAGCTAAGAATAACCGCTGCTCTCGCCCCACTGCGCCATAGCCGCCTGGTCTTCACTGGCCACAGGAAATGTGCGCCGTAGCAGCGTGATTTGCCCCTACTGTGGTATCATTGCCCGAGTTGACTAATTCTCCTCGCTCATCATCGTCATAACATATGTACTACCGTAGCCTTGCTGCCATGGTGTTTTGAGAAACAAATTTTCACTATGCTGCTGCGATAGCTGTAACTCCACTCCTGCATCTTCCGTCTTCGGTCCGCTGGCTGCCGGCCCAGTGCCTGCCGGGTACTAGGACAAGCCGCGCTGCGTCTGCATTTCTGCTCTGTAGGCGCCTGCCCGCTCCTTGCCAGTTACGGCGTGGGTGACGTCACGTGCTCAGCGGCCTTGCCGCTCTGGGCTCGGCCTCAGGTCTCGGTAAGCTCCTCAAGGGCTGACTCCTCTTCTTCCCTTGCTGCTTCCTTGGCCACCTTAGCCCTTCTTGTAACTGCTCTCGGGGTGACATTGGCCTCTCCCCGGCCAGTGGTGTACGAGATGTCGTACAACCCGTTCGCCATTGGTCTTGCGATGCCCCGCTCCATTTGCCTTGTTGCTGGGTTGGTGGCCATGACTTCCACCTCAGGCCTGTCCATGACGTTGGCCTCCTGGGCTGTCCTGGCAGCCGCTCTGGCTGCTGGGCTCGGCCGCCCCTCGACCTGCAAACTGCGATCTTCTGTAGCGGGCCCTGCTATTGCAGCGGGCCCTGCTCCCTTGTTGTCAGGTGTGCAGTGTGGGCACAACCATTCGCCCTCAGGCACCTCCTTGAGTACTGGCACCAAGCAATCCATGTGCCAACCTGTATTGCAGGCATCACACAAAAGCATCACCTCTCCGCGGTCAGGCAGCTGGCACACCTCGCAGGACAGGCTGTTATTGGGTCTGGTGCCACTGAAATCAACCACTCCCCTGAGGTTGGGCAAGTGGCATGGAGAACAATTGACAGCATTCTTTGTTACTGTGAGGCCATCTGCCCCTTCCAAAACCAAGGTTCCCGTCGCCCCCAGTGTCTTCACCCTTAGGATCTCAGGCCTGGCCTTGGGATCGAGGCTGCGTCGTTCTGATGAATACTTCACATACACGTAATCTCCCTCTGCAAAACGCCTGACCTGGGGGACATACCCTCCCCCACGAATGCGTGCATATCGCAGCTTGTCGCGGTGCTGCGCAATTTTCAGATGCTCACCCGCGACTGGCAGTGCCTCTTTGATCATGGCCACTCTGGCCAAGAGCAGGTCTGCTGCCTCTTCTGCTGTTGCCACCTTGGCTGTGTTCCAGAGGTCCGCCTCCATTCTGGAGGGGAAGGTGGGTCTCTGCCCGAACAGCACCTCGTACGGCGCCATGCGCGTGGCTTGCTGCGGCGAGCACCTGAAGCCCAGGGCTACCCAGGGCACCATCTTGTCCCAGGACTCGTCGCTGCTGCCTTCCTCGCAGCACTTGCGTAGGCCTGCCTTGAGGGTCTGGACAGCCCTCTCTGATAGCCCGTCTGCCTGGGGATGGTTGGCAGAAGTGGTGCGGTGATCAATGAAGCAGTCCAACAACATGTCCTGAAATTCACCCTGGAACTCTGTTTCCTGGTCTGTCATCACCTCTGCGCATCCTCCGAATCGTGCAACCACATTTTGAAAGAATGCCAAGGCCGTCACATCAGATGCCTTGCTTGGAATGGGGATCAACTCCACCCATTTGGAGTAATGCTCCACACAAACCATCACAAACCGATTGCCCCTGGAAGTGGTCGTGAATGGACCACACAGGTCCACTCCCCACCGGAAGAACAACCCCTCAATGGGTAGCGGGTGCAGGTTGGGCTGTATGTGATTGAACGTGGACGCCCTGGCCCTGTCACACACACCGCATTCCTGCACTACCTTCTTGACTGCTGCTCTAAGCCCCCGCCACCAATGATGCTGCATGACCATGAAAGCCGTGCGGTGGCTGCCAAAATGGCCCGTACCTGCATGGGCTGTCTGGATCACTGCAAGCCTGTCCTCTGGCCTGGGCACCACGCAACGTCTACCATCAGGCATGAGTCTCATCAGGACTCCTCCCCTCTCTGATTCCCACTGGAATGGCGCCGCTCTGCGCTGTATTCTGGTCTGTTCTCCTAGCTCTGTTCCCTGAACATATGTCTTCTCGCGGAGGAACCTCAATACAGGCTCATCTGCCCACACATCAACCCTTGCCGATGGTCCTGCAGGACAACCTGGCGGGTCCTTCTCACCCTTTGTGTCCCTGGTCACCTCGATTTCAACATCAACTCGTTCCTCAGGCGTGTTCCCACCTGGTTCCTGTGCCGCGTCGGCCCAGTCTGCCGCGGCCGATTCTCCCAGGCACTGCCTGTATGACGCGGCCGCTTCTCCGCTGCCAGAGCACGCGTTTCCTGCGGTAGCAAGGGCGTAGTGGCTGGACATTAAAGTTGCACCCAGCACTGGATCCCTGTCCGGGCCTGGCAGCCGTGCTCTGCGTTTCAATTCCTCTGGTATGATTTTAGCATACTCAAGTGCCACATTGAGCCATGCTCCAAGTGCCCACGAATCCATGCACCTGCCCAAGGCTGCCCTCCTGGCCGCCTCTGGGAAGTCTGGGCGCGGCAATGTGGACCCCACAGCGTACCCCATGGCCCGTTCGCGTTCGTTTGCATTGGGCTCTTGCAAGTCCCCCATGGTTCTGTACACCATCCCATTTTGCCCGTTCCGAAAAGAATATGATGAGGGCGTGGCCATCAAACACGGCAGCACCCTCCTGGGCTGTCCTGTTACGTTGATGCGGTACCCCCCGTTGTCAGGGCATGAAACTATCTGGGCCTTGCTGCCCTCGTCCAGAATGTCGTCTACTATCCCCTCGTGGGGTCTGGTCGACGCACGAATCACAAACTCGATATCTGCTGCAGGGGCGATATTCCCCCAATAGTTGCGAGTGCGGTGGGCGTAAGACCCCACCTGCGCTGCGTCAAACAACGCCGGTGTTCCCAGAATCCGGCACACCTCCTGAAAGGCCTCAACACTGGCCTTCACACTTTTCTGATTCAATTGCATTGCCACATTCTCAATCAGGTACGCTGGCGGCCTAGGCCCCTGCAGGAACTGCAGTGTACCCAACAGCTTGACTAACGGGAAGAAAGACTTGCTTCTCTCTCCCGCGAGCCCACGCCCCTTGCCTGCTGACGAGAGGTCCTGGCATTCCCAGCCTGCTACCATGAACCACTGGCGCCCTTCCTGGGCGCCCGCCTCCTGGAGGTGCTCCGCCGTAATGGCATACACATCTTGGGGCAACGCTCTGAAAGCCTTATCAAACGCTTTGACTGGAAGCAACTGAGGGTATCTCCTGTGCAACTGCACCAGGCGACCCCCTGCGATCTCTCTGACTTCCTCACTGATATCAGCATACAAGTACTGCACCACTGGGATACCCGCCATGAGCACCATTTCCAGCCCTGAGCACATACCTCCAAAGGGCTCGAAAAGGACGACTCCCTCGGTCTCCATGGCCCGCACAGCCCCACTCGACAGGCAAGCTGTGTCCAGGCCTGCATGTAAATGAGGGGGCGTCACCCGAGGCAGGTCAGCAAGAACATCATTGATCATTGTCCTGGCCCGCTCCCTGTTGCTGAACGCCTGTTCTGCCGTACTGACAGGCTGCACCTGCTCATCGTCGTCAGTGGCGGCAGAGGATATCTCCTGCCCCACCGGCGCTGTCACGCAAGCTGCCTCTGCAGCTCGCAACATCTGTACTCTCCTTCTGCCCTCCTGCGCCATGCGCACCATCTGGTCTGCATGCCACTGGTTCACTCTGCCCAACCCCGTGAGCAAAGCTACCTGCTTCCCACTTGCCTCCTCCTTGACTGCTGGCTCGGGAGCGGCTGTATCAAGCCTGGCCCCCGTGCGGTCAGCTGAGGATGGGAGGGGCGATCTGGACGGGATGTCCGCATTCTGGTGGCATGCTCCTGAGCGGTGGACAATGGTAATGTCCAGCTCTTGAAGCATGAGAGCCCACCTAGCGTGCTGGCCCACCAACGTCTGATTGTCCATGAGGTAAGTGAGCGGCTCATGGTCAGTGATGAGATGCACCTTGCACCCAAACAGCATGTGGCGGTATGTGCGTGCTGCATACACTGCGGCCAGCATCTCCCCCTGGAACGAGGAATAGTTCCTCTCGCTCTTGTTCAGGGATCTGGACGTGCATGCCACCATATACTCCCGCCCGCTGTCATCACACTGCCCTAGCACGGCGCCTATGCCCTGCTTAGAGAAATATGTGTACAATAAGAACGGCCTTGGCGGCCCCTTGCCGTCTGGCCCCGTCCCACTGTAATCTGGTCTGCGCAGGACTCTTCCGCCCTCGCACATCTCTGTTTTGATCAACTGGAACGCCTGCGACTGCTCTGGCCCCCACACAAACGGGACCCCCTTGACCAGCAATGCGTTGATGCATGCCGCCTTTTTCGAGAAGTCCGGGACGTAGCACCGGTAGAAATTCAAGAATCCCATGACCTCCTGAATGTTTTTCACCGATGTGGGCTCTGGCAGTGCCATAACCGCTGCTATCTTAGCTGCGTGCGGCGTGAGCCCCTGGGCCGACACATTGTGACCCAGGTACTCTACCGTCGCACACCCAAACAGGGACTTGTCGGGGTGCGCCCTTAATCCTACACTGTGGAGCATGTCCAACATCAGTTCCACATGCCTGATGTGTTCTGCCGGTGTATCGCTGTACACCAGTAGGTCATCAATGAATGCCACGCAGAACGCACTCAGGCCTGCCCTGGCAATCTCCTCTTCCATCATACGCTGAAAGAAGGGAGGCCCATTGCGCAGACCGAAGTTGAGCTTTGTGTACATCAAGAGCTCTGGTCCCATCCAGAAAGCTGTCTTAGGCTGGTCCTCGACCTTTATAGGGATCTGCATGAACCCCGACCGGAGGTCAACCTTGCTGAATATCTTGGCAGTTCCCAGATTCTGAAAAATAGTCTCCATCCTGGGGATGGCAAATTCCTGCTTAGCCGTTCGCAGGTTTAACCTGCGCATATCGTGCGCTATCCGGTGGTCAGTCCATTCGCCAGTCTCAGCACTCTTTTTGGCTGCTACTACTGAGTTGGCCGCAAACTTGATAGGCCCCCCCTGGGGTACTTTGACGATGATACCTGCCTGTATCATTGGCTGGCATTTTTTTTTTAAATGGCTGCTTTGGGTGGCGGCATGTCCCTGGACTTTTGAAAGCACGAACTGACCTCGTCTTCTAAAGCCAGCGTAAACTCACCCTGTGTGCCGCAGTAGCCTGGTAGATCCTCCATTGAGTAAGCGAACGCTCCTTGGCGATCCCTGAGGCTCTGCTCAAGGCTCTCCTGCTGTTCCGCAGTGAAGTCGGGGTGCTGGCCCAGCAGCCACCCCTCCTTGGTTTTGACGTACTCCGCGGGCGGCTCCACTACTCCCCCCGGCTGGAACATGTCGATCATCTCAGCCGCCTGCGGGTCGTCCTCCGCGGGCGGCTCTTCCCTGCCAGTGTTGTTGCCGCTTTGCCAGCTCTCCTGCTGGCTGCAGGCACCCCTCCTGCTGGCACCCCCCATGGGGATGACTGCTGGCGGGCGCAACCATCCAGACGACAGCTTCGATGCTGCCTCTTGACCAGACACAAAAGCCCCTTGGCCTGCTGTAAATCCTCCTCCTCGTACCCCCTGCTCGGTGGCTCGCGCCCCTGGCACACACACCGACAGCAGGAGCCACACCAGTATCAGATGGAGCGTCCCCGTAAGGATCCCCTTAAATGCTGTACATGTGAGGAGTCCTCTGCAAGCTGGCATCTTCCGCGTGGGTTTCTGCGGTAGGTGCTCTGTGGGCTGTACGCATGGCTCTGCACTCTGCGCTGGCCTCTGCTGCCCTCTGGCCCACGTGATCTCCAGGTCTACCTGGCTGATCCTGAGTGGCAGGACTCGGCAGTCCATTCCTGGTCTGTTGCCACGGTCCCTGTCCGCGGCTGCCCTCTGCGCCTTTCCTGCACGTCGCCTAGCCTTCTTTGACTTTTCCCCCCGCAACTCGGCAGTGTCAGCCCAAGCCGCACCGGCCCTTTCTGGCCCTGCTCCTGGGTTATGTCGTGTGCTGCCTTGTGCCAACCGCTCCTGCCTGTGAGTAGCGCGCTGCACAGCCTTGCTGCTGCCTGCACCCGCGGGCTCCTCTGGCCCACAGCCCTGTCGCATGGCTTCCCGAGCGCTGGCAGCCCGTCTTGCAAGGTCCTCCCCCCTGCTGGTTCGGGCTTGGCTGCTGCGGCTGTCCGACTGCTGTTGGGTGGCTACTCCCTTTGCTCCCATCGTTCTTAGGGCTGATATTCTCTCCGACAGCTCCTCCTGTAGCTCCCTGACCGCCCTGCTGTAACCTCCCATCCTGGGGTTCGGATCGGGCTGTGGCAGCATTCTGAGTCGGAAAAGCAGGCTAGCCTCCTGGCTTGCCTCTTGCTGCCCCATTTCCTGCCTTCTTAGCACGTCCAGCTGATCCACGAAGTTCCTGAGCACTGCCACCCAGCGTCCCGTGCTGTATGCTGCCGGGTCACCCCAGGGCTCCCTTGTTGCTGCCTGTGCTGGCGGGCTGATCTGGGCGTCCCATGGGCACCTGCTGCTCGCCTCGCCTGCTGCTGCCCCCTTGGGCTCGAAAGCGTACTGGTCTGCTGCCTGCCGCGGGCTGACCCCCACTGCGGCCTGGTGTGCCTCCTCTTCTAGTGCGACCTTGCTACTACGTTCTATCTCGGCTCTCCTGATTCTGCGCTCTTCCATGGCTGCTTGCTCCTGAACAACACTGCGCATCCACTCTTGCCGTAGCTGTAACAACTCCTCCTCGCGGCCCCACCTTTTCCTCCCTGGTCCAGGGCCTGCATCGGTTGGCTCTTCCATCCCATCTGCATCCCCGGCATTAGCTCTTGTGATGCTGATCCTTTCTGGGAACGGGTTTCCGTCAGCGCCCCACTCCTCTTCCGACTCTGAATCCTGCACCAGTGATGGTGGCCCTTCCGAAGGGTCTTCATTCTCCTCTCCTAGCAGTCCCATGCCCTTCTGGCGGGGGCGAAGCTCTTTGCTGGACCTTGGATCCCTGCTGTCCAGGTCTCCTGCAAGTGGTCTGCTGGTACTGTCCGGGGGTGTCTGGGGCTCCGCCCGATCCCCGGTCTCAGCCTCCAGGGCTGACACCTCCATTTCCCCCATGGGCTCCAGCCATTCCCAAGAGGATGCTGTTGCCCCGAGTGTGGTGACGAAGGCGACATGGCCCTGCTCTGTTGGCTCGTATGCGTCCTGGATTGGTCCGTCACTGTCAGCAGCGGGGTCCCAATAGCGGGCACCCCACCTGCCCAGTATCCAGCGTCCCAGCACGGGCTGAGTCCTCAGCTCTTCCAGTTCCTCCATGTAGGTATCCGATCCTGCTCCTCTGAACAAGGGATGCAGCGTGCGCACCCCTGCCGGGTGCGCCTGCCTCCACAGCTGTACTGTCATGCCGTTTGCCTGCCAATAAGGCCCCACGCTGCTGGCCCTGTTGTCGCGCCACGCTCTTCTCTCCCAGCGCACCCACTGGTGCACGCACGCTTCTAACCGTTCCACTGCGAACGGAGAGCGCGCGAACTCCTCCTCGTCTTCCCACATGGGTCCATCTGCTGGCGACCTCTGGATCCCATATGGCCATGTGGGGCAGTCTGTCATTTCCAGCGGCGCCCACTGATCATCCACGCCCCAGACATGCCGCATGGCTGCCGACAGCTGTCCCGGAAGCAGAACCTGCTGCAACGCCATGAGCATGACTGCCCATGTCGCTGGGTCTGCTCCCCTGGCGTGCGTGTGCGCGTGGAACTCTGCCTCGTCGACTGATGCGCACTTGGTGATCGCCACGTTCCCTTCGCACCTTGCGAACAGGAAGACTGGCATATCATCCCGCGATGCATGCATGTGGATCCATGCCGTTGAAACAGGCAGTTCTCCCTCTTCCAGCTCCTCGTAGTAGTAAGTTACCAGCTGCTGAACTGGGATGGCTGCCCTGGCTTCCCCAGGAGCCACTCCCCACGGTACAGCTTGCCCTGCGACCATCCTGAAGCAGGATGGGAGGACGGGGGAGCAGATGGAGTGCTTTGGCTGTTGAGAAGCAGGATGGGAGGACGCGGGATCAGTAGGAGTGCTTTGGCTGTTGAGAAGCAGGATGGGAGGACGAGGGAGCAGGTGGAGTGCTTTGGCTGTTGAGAAGCAGGATGGGAGGACGGGGGAGCAGGTGGAGTGCTTTGGCTGTTGACAAGCAGGACGGGAGGACGGGGGAGCATGTGGAGTGCTTTGGCTATTGAGAAGCAGGACGAGAGGACGAGGGAGCAGGTGGAGGGCTTTGGCTGTTGAGAAGCAGGATGGGAGGACGAGGGAGCAGGTGTAGTCATTTGGCTGTTGAGAAGCAGGATGGGAGGACGAGGGAGCAGGTGGAGTGCTTTGGCTGTTGAGAAGCATGATGGGAGGACGAGGGAGCACGTGGAGTGCTTTGGCTATTGAGAAGCAAGATGGGAGGACGAGGGAGCAGGTGGAGTGCTTTGGCTGTTGAGAAGCAGGATGGGAGGACATGGGAGCAGGTGGAGTGCTTTGGCTGTTGAGAAGCAGGACGGGAGGACGGGGGAGCAGGTGTAGTGCATTGGCTTTTGAGAAGCAGGACGAGAGGACGGGGGAGCAGGTGTAGTGCTTTGGCTGTTGACAAGCAAGATGGGATGACGAGGGAGCAGGTGGAGTGCTTTGGCTGTTGTGAAGCAGGATGGGAGGACGGGGGATCAGTAGGAGTGCTTTGGCTGTTGAGAAGCAGGATGGGAGGACGAGGGAGCAGTAGGAGTGCTTTGGCTGTTGAGAAGCAGGATGGGAGGACGAGGGAGCAGGTGGAGTGCTTTGGCTGTTGAGAAGCAGGATGGGAAGACGGTAGAGCATCTGTAGTCATTTAGCTGTTGAGAAGCAGGACGAGAGGACGAGGGAGCAGGTGGAGGGCTTTGGCTGTTGAGAAGAAGGATGGGAGGACGAGGGAGCAGGTGGAGTGCTTTGGCTGTTGAGAAGCAGGATGGGAAGACGGTAGAGCATGTGTAGTCATTTGGCTGTTGAGAAGCAGGATGGGAGGACAGGGGAGCATGTGGAGTGTTTTGGCTGTTGTGAAGCAGGATGGGAGGACGGGGGAGCAGATGGAGTGCTTTGGCTGTTGAGAAGCAGGATGGGAGGACGCGGGAGCAGTAGGAGTGCTTTGGCTGTTAAGAAGCAGGATGGGAGGACGAGGACGCAGGTGGAGTGCTTTGGCTGTTGAGAAGCAGGATGGGAGGACGGGGGAGCAGGTGGAGTGCTTTGGCTGTTGACAAGCAGGACGGGAGGACGGGGGAGCATGTGGAGTGCTTTGGCTATTGAGAAGCAGGATGGGAAGACGAGGGAGCAGGTGGAGTGCTTTGGATGTTGAGAAGCAGGATGGGAGGACAGGGAGCAGGTGGAGTGCTTTGGCTGTTGAGAAGCAGGATGGGAGGACGAGGGAGCAGGTGGAGTTCTTTGGCTGTTGAGAAGCAAGATGGGAGGACGAGGGAGCAGGTGGAGTGCTTTGGCTGTTGAGAAGCATGATGGGAGGACATGTAAGCAGGTGGAGTGCTTTGGCTGTTGAGAAGCAGGACGGGAGGACGGGGGAGCAGGTGTAGTGCATTGGCTGTTGAGAAGCAGGACGAGAGGACGGGGGAGCAGGTGTAGTGCTTTGGCTGTTGACAAGCAAGATGGGAGGACGAGGGAGCAGGTGGAGTGCTTTGGCTGTTGAGAAGCAGGATGGGAGGACGAGGGAGCAGGTGGAGTGCTTTGGCTGTTGAGAAGCAGGATGGGAGGACGAGGGAGCAGGTGGAGTGCTTTGGCTGTTGAGAAGCAGGATGGGAGGACGAGGGAGCAGGTGGAGTGCTTTGGCTGTTGAGAAGCAGGATGGGAGGACCAGGGAGCAGGTGGAGTGCGTTGGCTGTTGAGAAGCAGGATGGGAAGACGGTAGAGCATGTGTACTCATTTGGCTGTTGAGAAGCAGGATGGGAGGACAGGGGAGCATGTGGAGTGCTTTGGCTGTTGAGAAGCAGGATGGGAGGACGGGGGAGCAGATGGAGTGCTTTGGCTGTTGAGAAGCAGGATGGGAGGACGAGGGAGCAGTAGGAGTGCTTTGGTTGTTGAGAAGCAAGATGGGAGGACGAGGGAGCAGGTGGAGTGCTTTGGCTGTTGAGAAGCAGGATGGGAGGACGGGGGAGCAGGTGGAGTGTTTTGGCTGTTGAGAAGCAGGATGGGAGGACGAGGGAGGAGGTGGAGTGCTTAGGCTGTTGAGAAGCAGGATGGGATGACGAGGGAGCAGGTGGAGTGCTTTGGCTGTTGAGAAGCAGGATGGGAGGACGGGGGAGCAGGTGGAGTGCATTGGCTGTTGAGAAGCAGGAGGAGAGGACGGGGGAGCAGGTGGAGTGCTTTGGCTGTTGACAAGCAAGATGGGAGGACGTGGGAGCAGGTGGAGTGCTTTGGCTGTTGAGAAGCAGGATGGGAGGATGAGGGAGCAGGTGGAGTGCTTTGGCTGTTGAGAAGCAGGATGGGAAGACGGTAGAGCATGTGTAGTCATTTGGCTGTTGAGAAGCAGGATGGGAGGACAGGGGAGCATGTGGAGTGCTTTGGCTGTTGAGAAGCAGGATGGGAGGACGGGGGAGCAGATGGAGTGCTTTGGCTGTTGAGAAGCAGGATGGGAGGACGAGGGAGCAGTAGGAGTGCTTTGGTTGTTGAGAAGCAAGATGGAAGGACGAGGGAACAGGTGGAGTGTTTTGGCTTTTGAGAAGCATGATGGGAGGACGGGGGAGCAGGTGGCGCCTTATGCCCACCTTGGCTGCCATGCATGCGGCGAACGCGGTGCAGCGCGGCAGCCAAAGGTGCATCTCTACCCTCCATGGCTCTCTTCAGGCCGCCGCTTTCGTGAGACTGGGTGATGCCAAGAACTTGAATTCTTGGACACCCTTCAATACGGCACGGTCAGGGCCGTGAGCGCAAACATGGGCTGGCTGTCGGCGCTACGCTGGCTACGCTGCTAAGCGGCTGTCAAACTCCATGACCTCTGTCTTACTGACATTGACCTGAAGCTGTTTACGAGCCGCATATTAATGCAAGGCATCAATCATGCGTTGCAGCCCTGCTGGGGTGCGGGCTAGCAAGGAGAGGTCGTCCGCATACAACAGGCAGCGTAGCTGTCGCCCCGCCTGCATCTCAATGCCCTCTGCCGGACACTTGGCTGCGAGCATGGCTGCCTAGAAGGTAGGCACTGGCGCCAACGCGAACGCCGATTCAGCCGCTTTTGGTAATCTGCTGCACGAGCCGAGTCCGACCACGACGGACGCAAATAAGTAATGCGGGATGGATGTCGCGGGGTTCTTGCCCACGATAGATCACGGAAGGCAAATCAAGCTAGCTGTCATCGCCTTCCGGGGCGGGGCCGTATAGACAGACAGCTCTGTATGTGAAGCTCTTCACAGCTATCCGGTTAGAGGCCCGCCGGGACCTGAGCTGGATGACCACGGCGGGGCATCATGTTCCGCTCTCAGCGTTCCCGTCTCTCCTGCTTGTTCGGCACCGCGGTCGGCAAAGTGTGACGCGTCTTGACTCTCGAGAGGTCCAAGCACACGAGTGGGGCGCGTACGCGCTTGCACTAGCTCATGCGCACCGGTCCAATGGGTCCATACATACCAAAAGGTTGAGAGGCAAGGGCGAACCTGTCACACGATCTTCTCTCTCCCCCGGTTGAGATCGCCGGGTTCCACGTTCTGCCCCCTCAGTCCCTCACTTAGGAGGGTAGCATGGCTGCACCATGGTCCTGGCTGTGCATGGTATCATATATATGTAGCTGGAATTGAGCTTAGTCATTCCCTACCACCCCCACGCGGCAGCCGAGCGTTCATCCGCAAGGCCTGGTGAATATGCCCCGGCCGTTCTAACCCTGATGACTCGGGTGAAACGCTGGGGTTGAATGCCTCGGGTTAAACGGTATTGCACAGTCAGCCTCCGGAACCAAGATGGGTTGCAGCAGCTGTAACTGATCGCTGTGAGTGCAGTACATACCGTCGATCCATCCCATAGAGGCCAAACAGGAAGACAGGCAGATAAGAGCACTTGCAAATGCGTGCATGCAAGCAAATTCACATTAAAAAGAGCTGACCTGAATACCGTAGTTTTTACCGCTAGGATAGAAGACTGAGCAGGATACTCTTTTTGAGCAAGACGAGCCGTTATAAAGCATTTTTTTTACCGAAAGGGATATCCAGCAGGCTATGCGAACAGACCGGCTGGAGGTACTAAGGAACTAGTCATTTGCCTGCACCTTCAGATCAACATTGAGTCGGCACTGCAGCAAGCCTGGAGAGAAAGCAAACAGTGGCAGGCAGCAACAACAGTAGCAACAGAAGAAAAAGTGACAAACGCAAGCACATGGACACAACAACGATCCGTGTAGTGACTGTAGTCGGGGCAGGCCTTCTGATCTGGCTCATCGGAAAAGTGAGCAATTGCACGAGAGGGAGCAATTGCATGCGTGGGAGTGATTGCATTATTGGCCGCATCATGTGTGCATGAGAGATTGCATGGGGGCTGATCTGGGTGCAAATCTGCATAGCCTGTCTATTTGATTCTATAACACCTCGCGCTTGCCTCGCTCACGAGGGCCTCTCGGCTATAGGCTGTGATGCAGCTAAATCATCCAGCCCAATGAATGCACATATTACGAGAAACAGTTCCGCCCACTGTCCGGATGCATCTATCCATCCGGGGACCTCATTTCCAGAGGCTGGGGAGGTGTGGGCCCCTTGCGGTGAATGTCCCTAAACTAACCCTACTACCGTACCACACCACCGCCCCCTTCTGTCTGGACCACACAGTCCAATACATTCCTTCCATCTATACCACACACAGGGCCAAATGTGCACACCCTATGCCCCAGACCTTTATAACCCAAACCTGTGCACCGTAGGGCTGTGAGTGGCTCACCAATCAGGAGCATGGCCAAGAGCAAATATCTAGTGGTTGCGGCTATACCTCACAGCCACAGTCAGCAGCTCCCCAGTCATGGACCCCACCGCCCCAGCCAAAGCCAGCAGCGTCCCAGCCCAGCGCCCAGCGCCCGGCCAGCTCCCAGCACCCAGCGCCCAGCCAGCGCCCAGCCCAAGCGAGTATTATTTTCTGCGATAGGGTGGGCTATTCAGGAAATGTACACTGTCAACTAAAAAACAGTAGTGTGGATCATATGTATGATTTGGGAGATGGAGCCCACATCAACGAGGGCCACGAGGGTTTGAGAGGTGTGGGTTTTTTTAATGGAAGGACATGGTCACCCCTTCATGTATGTTCAAGTGAAATGCTATTTATTGTTCATCGTCTTGCCCGTCTGATGATATGATGGGCTGGCAGAAACTTATGTCAGAAAGAGGCCCACGGCAGAAATCAACCGGGACGCTTTGCTTGGACGGGGCTGATGCACGACGTCGATGTCTAGTAAGCTGATCAAGTCGGTGGCACTTGCTTTTGCTCCCACCATTAGTAAGCTAGACCTGGCAGCAGCTAGAGGTACCAAGCTGGGGCTATGTGGGAGCAACGGCTCAAGTTTTGCACTTGGCGTGTGTTCTGCCTTTTTTCTTTGAGATGAGGGCTATTTCTAACAGAGACCAATTTTCTTCATTTTGTATTTTGAAATACCGTAGATTTGATTTGCCTTTCCTCGGGTATCAAACAAACATTTCTTTTAATGCTGCCCTCAGGGCCAGAAAATCGACAGAAAACTCATAATTTCCTACTGAAAACTGGCGTCGACAATCGGAAATTAGTAAATTCATTGATCCCTCAACCCCAAACAACGTTAATCATGAGGAAAGGCAAAGCAAATCTACAGTACAGTAAACCAGTGTCTTATCAGTTTTTTTTTTCTGGCCAACGAATGATAATTCATTTGAACCATTACTTGATGAGACAGCAGGATGGGACAGTCACAATCCCATCCTGATATTTGAATCATTCATCTATTTATTGGACCCCTACCACATCACTGACGCGTCTGACGGCCCCTTGCCATGTTTATGATTCAAATCAACGGCATTGTCCAATCTAGCTCCTCATGGGGAAGCTCCCCTTCGCAATCCTGTCCTGATTCAATGTCAGTAAGAAAACAAATGATCCCAGCAACACTACATGCGAGACCTGCCCTCCCTTGCCTTCCGATGAGCAGGTGGCTACCCATGCTCCCTCTCAGTCTACTCAGCCACGTCGCCGCCTCGAGTGTCCTCTAAAGCCCCCTATTCCGGACATTCAAGGTCGCTGGAAGCACATCGATGACTATCAAGAAAGCACTTCAAGCACCTTCGGGTATTTCCAATGCTCCAGCGGTAACTGCAGAAAGGTAATGAAATGCAACGGAAGAGAATTATACCATCTGAGACTGTAGCTTATAATGGGGATTATATAATCAAAACAAGCATTTTGTCAGGCTCTCCGGTGCTCCAATGGTGATTGCAAAAAGATTATGGGATGAAATGGGACGGATTTCAACGCACTGTTATGGCCTCATTCCAACTGAACCTTAAACCCTAAACTAGGCTGAAGCCCCCATCCACTCAACCTGTATGCATGTGTGCCTGTTTAGGTGTGGACCTCTTCGCGCTCCTACAAGCAATACGACCAAAAATGCCAGTTGTGTGAAACAAGTCGCCTGTCTACGTGGTTATGGGTAAATGATAACACCGGGAGGCGGAGGGATTATGACCCTGCCGGCGATGCCCGAGAGAAGGGGCCGCATGACAGCGTCCGGTGTGAGGCATGCCGGCGGGGAGTGTGCAGCTTCAACAGACACTTGCGATGTGTATGCCAAGGTGGGGGGAGTCATGGACCCATGGAGCGGGAGATGAGGAGATAAGCCCAATCAATTCAGGCATGGGCGCCCATGAATTGAGTTGAGAACCATCTTCACAATCAGACTGAATGTTGGGGTGGGAATGCAGGGTGGGGTGTGAGAATAGAGGCAACATGGTAACAATGGTAGAAAGCTTTAAGCAATCATGGATACATCATTGTCTGTGAACTTTGATATATGGTAAACTGTAACGACTCCGGAGAACTTCTGACCACAAGTATTTATTTTAAGCCGCTTCGGCTTCGGCTATAATTCAATTACAAACTGACATAAGACTGGAAGGGCTTGTTGTAGTTATCCCCAAGGCTAAGGCCATCGGCTGAGGTACGGTCAAGGCTTGGTCCTGAAGGGCCCTTTGGTAGCGAGCGGGCTGCCCCCGTAGTTAGCCGCACACTAAAATAGACGCTGGTCACAACGCCGGCATGCATACATCGTTTATGGCGTTACACCTATGGGCCTTGCTAAAAAGGCTAGGCCGCTTAGGCGCCCAACTGTTGAGTTGGGAGAAGGAATGTCAAGTTGAGAGGGGAGAAAAACGGAGGAACACAAAGTAAAAAGAAATCCCCTCCCCCCCCCTCCATGAAAAGGAAAGGCAGTGGAAAGGGTCCTCGCCCTTGTAAAGTCTAAAGCTTGGACAATAGAAAATTCAAGAGGACAGCACTAAGCAAGAGAGGTACAAAAAGGAAAAGACCCCCTAACCCCACCCTCTGAAGAAAACAAAAGAAAACCTAGTTTCCAGCCTCCAGAACTCCAAACTCCAGAAAATAGACCTTGAGAATGTCAACCACGTCCTTCACAAAAGCCAGAGCCTCCCACCCGTGCATGCTGACTCTGGGTATTGATTTATTGACTGCTCCAGTCAGCACCTCTTCGGTTATTGAGGTCATTCTAAATTCAGCTAGGGATCAATGGCTTTCCAAAATTATAGTAGCCGCCGCCATAGCCATAGTCGTGGCCGTTGCCGCAGTTTCTGTTGAAGCTGCATACTCCCTGCCGGCATGCTTCACACCGGGCGATGTTATGCGGCCCCCCATCTCGGTCATCGCGGGCAGAGTCACGTTCCCTCCGCCTCCCGGTGTTGTCATTAACCCACAGCCACGTTGGCAGGCACCTTGCTTCACACAGCCGACATTTCTGGTCGTATTGCTTGTAGGCGCGTGAAGAGATCCACACCTAAACACACACACATGAGGGTTTGTACGATGGAGGCTTCAGCCTAGTTTAAGGTTTAGGGTTCAGCAGTAAGGGTGGACAGAGGCCATAACTAACAGTGCGTTGAAATCCGTCCCATTTTATTCCACACTTTTTGCAATCACCGTTAGAGCACCGGAGAACCTCGCAAAACGCTTGTTTGATTATATCATCCCCATTTCAAGCTCACAGTCTCACTCAGTGCCGTTGCAATTTGTCACCTTTTTGCAATCACCATTGGAGCACCGGAGAGCCTGACAAAACGCTTGTTTTGATTATATCATCCCCATTTCAAGCTCACAGTCTCACTCGGTACTGTTGCAATTTGTCACCTTTCTGCAGTTACCACTGGAGCACTGGAAATGCCCAAAGGTGCTAGAATTGCTTTCTTGATAGTCATCGCGGTGCTCCCATCGGCGACGTGGCTGATTAGGCTGAGAGCGTGCATGTGTAGCCGCCTGCTCATAGGAAGGCAAGGGACGGCAGATCTCGCAGAAAGTGTTGATGGGATCATTTGTTTCCGTTCTGGCCTTGAATCAGGACAGGATTGTGAAGGGGAGCTTCCCCATTAGTTTCTGACATTAGTTTCTGACATAAGTTTTTACTAACCCATCCACTCGACTTGTTTCAACTTGATTTACTTGATTCCGATTCGAAACCAAGCCTCCATCATGTCATGAGAAGGGCGAGACAATGCACAATAAAGAACGTTTCACTTGAACATACATGAAGGGGAGATGTCGCACCATAAAGCAGTAACTGCAATACTATGGTAAATACCGTAAACTCCGGTCAGGACACCTTAGAGAGGTGTCCTCTACTCACACATACGGTACATCACCGTACACTCATGCTCCTTGTACTTCAGACAAGAGCTTGTTAACAAGATAACTATAACTGGAAGTCCCTAACTGGATGTCTCTGCCTAGAAGTCTCCGTCTCGTGGGTACCGCCCCTACCACTTTACTGCTGTCGCACCATAAAGCAGTAACTGCAATACTATGGTAAATACCGTAAACTCCGGTCAGGACACCTTAGAGAGGTGTCCTCTACTCACACATACGGTACATCACCGTACACTCATGCTCCTTGTACTTCAGACAATAGCTTGTTAAGAAGATAACTATAACTGGAAGTCCCTAACTGGATGTCTCTGCCTAGAAGTCTCCGTCTCGTGGGTACCGCCCCTACCACTTTACTCGCCCCCCGCTCCCCAGCGTTAAGCCCTCCAGGCATGCGCGGGGAGCCGGAAAAGGGGTGGTACTGAAAGAACTTCTGGAAAAATATGTACGTAGAAGCTCAAATCATCTCCGCAAATCTGCCTGGTTCAGGCCTTCTTCAATCAGGACTTTAAAAAAATCCACCAAGTTTCAGCTGAAGCGCAATGCGCAGAACCCTACAAATCCAAGCTGTTCAGCCCACTACTGGCTAGCAAACAGAGAAAGTTATCAGGTCAAGCTAAGAATAACCGCTGCTCTCGCCCCACTGCGCCATAGCCGCCTGGTCTTCACTGGCCACAGGAAATGTGCGCCGTAGCAGCGTGATTTGCCCCTACTGTGGTATCATTGCCCGAGTTGACTAATTCTCCTCGCTCATCATCGTCATAACATATGTACTACCGTAGCCTTGCTGCCATGGTGTTTTGAGAAACAAATTTGCACTATGCTGCTGCGATAGCTGTAACTCCACTCCTGCATCTTCCGTCTTCGGTCCGCTGGCTGCCGGCCCAGTGCCTGCCGGGTACTAGGACAAGCCGCGCTGCGTCTGCATTTCTGCTCTGTAGGCGCCTGCCCGCTCCTTGCCAGTTACGGCGTGGGTGACGTCACGTGCTCAGCGGCCTTGCCGCTCTGGGCTCGGCCTCAGGTCTCGGTAAGCTCCTCAAGGGCTGACTCCTCTTCTTCCCTTGCTGCTTCCTTGGCCACCTTAGCCCTTCTTGTAACTGCTCTCGGGGTGACATTGGCCTCTCCCCGGCCAGTGGTGTACGAGATGTCGTACAACCCGTTCGCCATTGGTCTTGCGATGCCCCGCTCCATTTGCCTTGTTGCTGGGTTGGTGGCCATGACTTCCACCTCAGGCCTGTCCATGACGTTGGCCTCCTGGGCTGTCCTGGCAGCCGCTCTGGCTGCTGGGCTCGGCCGCCCCTCGACCTGCAAACTGCGATCTTCTGTAGCGGGCCCTGCTATTGCAGCGGGCCCTGCTCCCTTGTTGTCAGGTGTGCAGTGTGGGCACAACCATTCGCCCTCAGGCACCTCCTTGAGTACTGGCACCAAGCAATCCATGTGCCAACCTGTATTGCAGGCATCACACAAAAGCATCACCTCTCCGCGGTCAGGCAGCTGGCACACCTCGCAGGACAGGCTGTTATTGGGTCTGGTGCCACTGAAATCAACCACTCCCCTGAGGTTGGGCAAGTGGCATGGAGAACAATTGACAGCATTCTTTGTTACTGTGAGGCCATCTGCCCCTTCCAAAACCAAGGTTCCCGTCGCCCCCAGTGTCTTCACCCTTAGGATCTCAGGCCTGGCCTTGGGATCGAGGCTGCGTCGTTCTGATGAATACTTCACATACACGTAATCTCCCTCTGCAAAACGCCTGACCTGGGGGACATACCCTCCCCCACGAATGCGTGCATATCGCAGCTTGTCGCGGTGCTGCGCAATTTTCAGATGCTCACCCGCGACTGGCAGTGCCTCTTTGATCATGGCCACTCTGGCCAAGAGCAGGTCTGCTGCCTCTTCTGCTGTTGCCACCTTGGCTGTGTTCCAGAGGTCCGCCTCCATTCTGGAGGGGAAGGTGGGTCTCTGCCCGAACAGCACCTCGTACGGCGCCATGCGCGTGGCTTGCTGCGGCGAGCACCTGAAGCCCAGGGCTACCCAGGGCACCATCTTGTCCCAGGACTCGTCGCTGCTGCCTTCCTCGCAGCACTTGCGTAGGCCTGCCTTGAGGGTCTGGACAGCCCTCTCTGATAGCCCGTCTGCCTGGGGATGGTTGGCAGAAGTGGTGCGGTGATCAATGAAGCAGTCCAACAACATGTCCTGAAATTCACCCTGGAACTCTGTTTCCTGGTCTGTCATCACCTCTGCGCATCCTCCGAATCGTGCAACCACATTTTGAAAGAATGCCAAGGCCGTCACATCAGACGCCTTGCTTGGAATGGGGATCAACTCCACCCATTTGGAGTAATGCTCCACACAAACCATCACAAACCGATTGCCCCTGGAAGTGGTCGTGAATGGACCACACAGGTCCACTCCCCACCGGAAGAACAACCCCTCAATGGGTAGCGGGTGCAGGTTGGGCTGTATGTGATTGAACGTGGACGCCCTGGCCCTGTCACACACACCGCATTCCTGCACTACCTTCTTGACTGCTGCTCTAAGCCCCCGCCACCAATGATGCTGCATGACCATGAAAGCCGTGCGGTGGCTGCCAAAATGGCCCGTACCTGCATGGGCTGTCTGGATCACTGCAAGCCTGTCCTCTGGCCTGGGCACCACGCAACGTCTACCATCAGGCATGAGTCTCATCAGGACTCCTCCCCTCTCTGATTCCCACTGGAATGGCGCCGCTCTGCACTGTATTCTGGTCTGTTCTCCTAGCTCTGTTCCCTGAACATATGTCTTCTCGCGGAGGAACCTCAATACAGGCTCATCTGCCCACACATCAACCCTTGCCGATGGTCCTGCAGGACAACCTGGCGGGTCCTTCTCACCCTTTGTGTCCCTGGTCACCTCGATTTCAACATCAACTCGTTCCTCAGGCGTGTTCCCACCTGGTTCCTGTGCCGCGTCGGCCCAGTCTGCCGCGGCCGATTCTCCCAGGCACTGCCTGTATGACGCGGCCGCTTCTCCGCTGCCAGAGCACGCGTTTCCTGCGGTAGCAAGGGCGTAGTGGCTGGACATTAAAGTTGCACCCAGCACTGGATCCCTGTCCGGGCCTGGCAGCCGTGCTCTGCGTTTCAATTCCTCTGGTATGATTTTAGCATACTCAAGTGCCACATTGAGCCATGCTCCAAGTGCCCACGAATCCATGCACCTGCCCAAGGCTGCCCTCCTGGCCGCCTCTGGGAAGTCTGGGCGCGGCAATGTGGACCCCACAGCGTACCCCATGGCCCGTTCGCGTTCGTTTGCATTGGGCTCTTGCAAGTCCCCCATGGTTCTGTACACCATCCCATTTTGCCCGTTCCGAAAAGAATATGATGAGGGCGTGGCCATCAAACACGGCAGCACCCTCCTGGGCTGTCCTGTTACGTTGATGCGGTACCCCCCGTTGTCAGGGCATGAAACTATCTGGGCCTTGCTGCCCTCGTCCAGAATGTCGTCTACTATCCCCTCGTGGGGTCTGGTCGACGCACGAATCACAAACTCGATATCTGCTGCAGGGGCGATATTCCCCCAATAGTTGCGAGTGCGGTGGGCGTAAGACCCCACCTGCGCTGCGTCAAACAACGCCGGTGTTCCCAGAATCCGGCACACCTCCTGAAAGGCCTCAACACTGGCCTTCACACTTTTCTGATTCAATTGCATTGCCACATTCTCAATCAGGTACGCTGGCGGCCTAGGCCCCTGCAGGAACTGCAGTGTACCCAACAGCTTGACTAACGGGAAGAAAGACTTGCTTCTCTCTCCCGCGAGCCCACGCCCCTTGCCTGCTGACGAGAGGTCCTGGCATTCCCAGCCTGCTACCATGAACCACTGGCGCCCTTCCTGGGCGCCCGCCTCCTGGAGGTGCTCCGCCGTAATGGCATACACATCTTGGGGCAACGCTCTGAAAGCCTTATCAAACGCTTTGACTGGAAGCAACTGAGGGTATCTCCTGTGCAACTGCACCAGGCGACCCCCTGCGATCTCTCTGACTTCCTCACTGATATCAGCATACAAGTACTGCACCACTGGGATACCCGCCATGAGCACCATTTCCAGCCCTGAGCACATACCTCCAAAGGGCTCGAAAAGGACGACTCCCTCGGTCTCCATGGCCCGCACAGCCCCACTCGACAGGCAAGCTGTGTCCAGGCCTGCATGTAAATGAGGGGGCGTCACCCGAGGCAGGTCAGCAAGAACATCATTGATCATTGTCCTGGCCCGCTCCCTGTTGCTGAACGCCTGTTCTGCCGTACTGACAGGCTGCACCTGCTCATCGTCGTCAGTGGCGGCAGAGGATATCTCCTGCCCCACCGGCGCTGTCACGCAAGCTGCCTCTGCAGCTCGCAACATCTGTACTCTCCTTCTGCCCTCCTGCGCCATGCGCACCATCTGGTCTGCATGCCACTGGTTCACTCTGCCCAACCCCGTGAGCAAAGCTACCTGCTTCCCACTTGCCTCCTCCTTGACTGCTGGCTCGGGAGCGGCTGTATCAAGCCTGGCCCCCGTGCGGTCAGCTGAGGATGGGAGGGGCGATCTGGACGGGATGTCCGCATTCTGGTGGCATGCTCCTGAGCGGTGGACAATGGTAATGTCCAGCTCTTGAAGCATGAGAGCCCACCTAGCGTGCTGGCCCACCAACGTCTGATTGTCCATGAGGTAAGTGAGCGGCTCATGGTCAGTGATGAGATGCACCTTGCACCCAAACAGCATGTGGCGGTATGTGCGTGCTGCATACACTGCGGCCAGCATCTCCCCCTGGAACGAGGAATAGTTCCTCTCGCTCTTGTTCAGGGATCTGGACGTGCATGCCACCATATACTCCCGCCCGCTGTCATCACACTGCCCTAGCACGGCGCCTATGCCCTGCTTAGAGAAATATGTGTACAATAAGAACGGCCTTGGCGGCCCCTTGCCGTCTGGCCCCGTCCCACTGTAATCTGGTCTGCGCAGGACTCTTCCGCCCTCGCACATCTCTGTTTTGATCAACTGGAACGCCTGCGACTGCTCTGGCCCCCACACAAACGGGACCCCCTTGACCAGCAATGCGTTGATGCATGCCGCCTTTTTCGAGAAGTCCGGGACGTAGCACCGGTAGAAATTCAAGAATCCCATGACCTCCTGAATGTTTTTCACCGATGTGGGCTCTGGCAGTGCCATAACCGCTGCTATCTTAGCTGCGTGCGGCGTGAGCCCCTGGGCCGACACATTGTGACCCAGGTACTCTACCGTCGCACACCCAAACAGGGACTTGTCGGGGTGCGCCCTTAATCCTACACTGTGGAGCATGTCCAACATCAGTTCCACATGCCTGATGTGTTCTGCCGGTGTATCGCTGTACACCAGTAAGTCATCAATGAATGCCACGCAGAACGCACTCAGGCCTGCCCTGGCAATCTCCTCTTCCATCATACGCTGAAAGAAGGGAGGCCCATTGCGCAGACCGAAGTTGAGCTTTGTGTACATCAAGAGCTCTGGTCCCATCCAGAAAGCTGTCTTAGGCTGGTCCTCGACCTTTATAGGGATCTGCATGAACCCCGACCGGAGGTCAACCTTGCTGAATATCTTGGCAGTTCCCAGATTCTGAAAAATAGTCTCCATCCTGGGGATGGCAAATTCCTGCTTAGCCGTTCGCAGGTTTAACCTGCGCATATCGTGCGCTATCCGGTGGTCAGTCCATTCGCCAGTCTCAGCACTCTTTTTGGCTGCTACTACTGAGTTGGCCGCAAACTTGATAGGCCCCCCCTGGGGTACTTTGACGATGATACCTGCCTGTATCATTGGCTGGCATTTTTTTTTTAAATGGCTGCTTTGGGTGGCGGCATGTCCCTGGACTTTTGAAAGCACGAACTGACCTCGTCTTCTAAAGCCAGCGTAAACTCACCCTGTGTGCCGCAGTAGCCTGGTAGATCCTCCATTGAGTAAGCGAACGCTCCTTGGCGATCCCTGAGGCTCTGCTCAAGGCTCTCCTGCTGTTCCGCAGTGAAGTCGGGGTGCTGGCCCAGCAGCCACCCCTCCTTGGTTTTGACGTACTCCGCGGGCGGCTCCACTACTCCCCCCGGCTGGAACATGTCGATCATCTCAGCCGCCTGCGGGTCGTCCTCCGCGGGCGGCTCTTCCCTGCCAGTGTTGTTGCCGCTTTGCCAGCTCTCCTGCTGGCTGCAGGCACCCCTCCTGCTGGCACCCCCCATGGGGATGACTGCTGGCGGGCGCAACCATCCAGACGACAGCTTCGATGCTGCCTCTTGACCAGACACAAAAGCCCCTTGGCCTGCTGTAAATCCTCCTCCTCGTACCCCCTGCTCGGTGGCTCGCGCCCCTGGCACACACACCGACAGCAGGAGCCACACCAGTATCAGATGGAGCGTCCCCGTAAGGATCCCCTTAAATGCTGTACATGTGAGGAGTCCTCTGCAAGCTGGCATCTTCCGCGTGGGTTTCTGCGGTAGGTGCTCTGTGGGCTGTACGCATGGCTCTGCACTCTGCGCTGGCCTCTGCTGCCCTCTGGCCCACGTGATCTCCAGGTCTACCTGGCTGATCCTGAGTGGCAGGACTCGGCAGTCCATTCCTGGTCTGTTGCCACGGTCCTTGTCCGCGGCTGCCCTCTGCGCCTTTCCTGCACGTCGCCTAGCCTTCTTTGACTTTTTCCCCCGCAACTCGGCAGTGTCAGCCCAAGCCGCACCGGCCCTTTCTGGCCCTGCTCCTGGGTTATGTCGTGTGCTGCCTTGTGCCAACCGCTCCTGCCTGTGAGTAGCGCGCTGCACAGCCTTGCTGCTGCCTGCACCCGCGGGCTCCTCTGGCCCACAGCCCTGTCGCATGGCTTCCCGAGCGCTGGCAGCCCGTCTTGCAAGGTCCTCCCCCCTGCTGGTTCGGGCTTGGCTGCTGCGGCTGTCCGACTGCTGTTGGGTGGCTACTCCCTTTGCTCCCATCGTTCTTAGGGCTGATATTCTCTCCGACAGCTCCTCCTGTAGCTCCCTGACCGCCCTGCTGTAACCTCCCATCCTGGGGTTCGGATCGGGCTGTGGCAGCATTCTGAGTCGGAAAAGCAGGCTAGCCTCCTGGCTTGCCTCTTGCTGCCCCATTTCCTGCCTTCTTAGCACGTCCAGCTGATCCACGAAGTTCCTGAGCACTGCCACCCAGCGTCCCGTGCTGTATGCTGCCGGGTCACCCCAGGGCTCCCTTGTTGCTGCCTGTGCTGGCGGGCTGATCTGGGCGTCCCATGGGCACCTGCTGCTCGCCTCGCCTGCTGCTGCCCCCTTGGGCTCGAAAGCGTACTGGTCTGCTGCCTGCCGCGGGCTGACCCCCACTGCGGCCTGGTGTGCCTCCTCTTCTAGTGCGACCTTGCTACTACGTTCTATCTCGGCTCTCCTGATTCTGCGCTCTTCCATGGCTGCTTGCTCCTGAACAACACTGCGCATCCACTCTTGCCGTAGCTGTAACAACTCCTCCTCGCGGCCCCACCTTTTCCTCCCTGGTCCAGGGCCTGCATCGGTTGGCTCTTCCATCCCATCTGCATCCCCGGCATTAGCTCTTGTGATGCTGATCCTTTCTGGGAACGGGTTTCCGTCAGCGCCCCACTCCTCTTCCGACTCTGAATCCTGCACCAGTGATGGTGGCCCTTCCGAAGGGTCTTCATTCTCCTCTCCTAGCAGTCCCATGCCCTTCTGGCGGGGGCGAAGCTCTTTGCTGGACCTTGGATCCCTGCTGTCCAGGTCTCCTGCAAGTGGTCTGCTGGTACTGTCCGGGGGTGTCTGGGGCTCCGCCCGATCCCCGGTCTCAGCCTCCAGGGCTGACACCTCCATTTCCCCCATGGGCTCCAGCCATTCCCAAGAGGATGCTGTTGCCCCGAGTGTGGTGACGAAGGCGACATGGCCCTGCTCTGTTGGCTCGTATGCGTCCTGGATTGGTCCGTCACTGTCAGCAGCGGGGTCCCAATAGCGGGCACCCCACCTGCCCAGTATCCAGCGTCCCAGCACGGGCTGAGTCCTCAGCTCTTCCAGTTCCTCCATGTAGGTATCCGATCCTGCTCCTCTGAACAAGGGATGCAGCGTGCGCACCCCTGCCGGGTGCGCCTGCCTCCACAGCTGTACTGTCATGCCGTTTGCCTGCCAATAAGGCCCCACGCTGCTGGCCCTGTTGTCGCGCCACGCTCTTCTCTCCCAGCGCACCCACTGGTGCACGCACGCTTCTAACCGTTCCACTGCGAACGGAGAGCGCGCGAACTCCTCCTCGTCTTCCCACATGGGTCCATCTGCTGGCGACCTCTGGATCCCATATGGCCATGTGGGGCAGTCTGTCATTTCCAGCGGCGCCCACTGATCATCCACGCCCCAGACATGCCGCATGGCTGCCGACAGCTGTCCCGGAAGCAGAACCTGCTGCAACGCCATGAGCATGACTGCCCATGTCGCTGGGTCTGCTCCCCTGGCGTGCGTGTGCGCGTGGAACTCTGCCTCGTCGACTGATGCGCACTTGGTGATCGCCACGTTCCCTTCGCACCTTGCGAACAGGAAGACTGGCATATCATCCCGCGATGCATGCATGTGGATCCATGCCGTTGAAACAGGCAGTTCTCCCTCTTCCAGCTCCTCGTAGTAGTAAGTTACCAGCTGCTGAACTGGGATGGCTGCCCTGGCTTCCCCAGGAGCCACTCCCCACGGTACAGCTTGCCCTGCGACCATCCTGGGGATGGTGACCGACGCCTCAACGGTGGCCTCACATCGCCGTGGCCTATCGGAATGGCACAGCCCTGCCCCGCCGTAGGTTCCATCCTCGGACCTGTCACCCCCTCCGTGCCCTCCTAAGGCCTGCACTGGCACGTAGAAAGCGCGGTCTCTGAGAGCGGGGTGCTCCATCAACTGATGGACGCAGTCCTCCGCCCATGGCGTGCGCATGAACCCGGGCTGCGCGCCCTGCCACACCCCCTCGGTGCGCGTGCTATCCGGCACGTCTGGATGCGCCCTGTCGGCTGCGGTCACTGCTGTGATGCCTTCTTTGACTGCAAGGTCCACCATCTCGCTGACGCAGTATGCGTAGATGGGGTGTTGTGACCACCCCCTCTGCATATAATCCTCCATCCTTGTGCTGGGCTGTATGAACCCCTTGAGTGCTGCACCCAGCAGGACTGCTGTCACCGCGTCCCATGGAAAGATCAGTCTGGCCACTGCCTGCATGGCTGCCGCTATGTTGACACACGTCTGCGTCCTGCCTTCCAGGAGCTTGTGGTTCTGCACCCTACATAGCCCATCCTTGGACTGTGCCGGCAGAGTGATCATAGCCTCTGAAGACGATGCCTCTGGCATTTCTTCCCCCAGGCGGTACCACTGTACGAAGCACCTGCTCTCTGGCAATCTCGGCGGGTCTGGCTCAGGGCGAACCCGCCCTCTGCTGCCCGACCTGTCCCGGCGCCCTGTACCGCCCTGGGTGAACCGGGAATCCTCATGCCATGCAGCGGGTCTCTCGCCCCTGCTGCGGCTGCGCTGCAGCCCTCTGTCCTCCTCTTCCCATCTGACAGTGTTGGACAGAGAGGTGGTACTGTGATGGGTCCTAACGGCCCCCGCCGTATTGTCCTCTGGACTCATAGCTGCTGCCCCCCTGGCCCTTGGGTGGTGAACCTGCACGCTGAGCCAATCCCGGGTCCCCGTGGCTGCTCCCGCTACCTCGCCGCTTGTGTCGTTGTTGCCCTCCGGGGTACCTGGGCAGAGCATGGCAGCTTCCTCCTCACGCACTGTTAAAGGAGCTTGAGGCTCATAGCCTTCCTCTGAGACGCTGGAGCCGTCCCCAATGGAACTGGTTTCCCATTCGTCTACCCTGTGCTGGAGTCCTGCCTCCTGCTCTAGCCTCTCAAACTCATCCATCTGGGCATTGTAGATGTCCCATTCTTTGTTGAGAAACTGCTGGAATATGCCAGGCCATCCCTCACATGGGGCCGGGCATCCCCTTTGCTGGAGGTTCCTGAGAAACTCCACTGCATGCGCCATGGACCTGGCTGACCCTGCGGGTCGAGTACCATAGTGATTCATGGCCAGGGCCTCTACCACCATCTGCCAGTGGTGCCTTTGCTGGGCCACCTGCCCCTCTGGCACCACCTGGAACGTTACAAGCATTGCTGCGGCCTGGTGGCCCACAACTTGAGTCGCTGCGTTCTGCCCAAACCCCTCATGGACAGACATCATACACGTGTGCCTCTCCTGGCTGACCCACCTGGAGTTGTAAGACTGCCATGCTGGCCCCGGCCATCCCGGCGGGCCTGGCAGCTCACTCGGGCCAGCTGTCTCCTGCTGCTTTTTCCATTCCTCAAAGGAGACCTCCTTGGCGGCTTCATAAGCTCGCATCATGTTGTCTTCTGAAACCTCCTGGCTCCTGCCAGGTCCCCTGACTCCCCAGCTCCGTTCCGGGCCTACTGTTGCTCGCGATCGGTCAAACTGGCTGTTGTCGCCTGGCTGCAAGGCCTCCCCCTGCTCTGGGCACGCATTAGCGAAGTGCCCTGGCTTCCCACAGTTGAAGCACACTCCCCCATCATGGGGTCCGAGGACGCTTCTCTGTCCCCCCATCCAGCTGCGCCCGCCCGGGCCCTGCCCGGCGGACTCTGGCCGGAGGCTCCTCTTCTATCCTGTGCTCTCCCTTCCACCTGGTGTGGCCTGGCTTGGCTACCTGTGCCTCTCTCCTGTGACCTGCCCCTGGGCTGGCTCCCGCGATCCCTGCTGGGTGACTGCTGCCTCCTGCCTCTAGGCCGGTCGAAGCTATCATCGCGGTCTGGCCGCTGGGTTCGAGCCTCCGGTGTAGGCACCGCCCCGCGGCGTTCTACACTGCGGGCCCTCTGCGCACTCCTGGTGCGCTCTCTGGTTTCTGTGTGTATTGCGGCATCTGGGGTTGACCCCTGTGCTGCGTTCGCTTCTCCCCTCTGGCCTGCCTGTCCCCGCCAATGCCCCTTGGTCCTTGCTGACCAGTGGCTTGCTGCTCCTGTTCCTGCAGCTTCTCCTGGCTCAGACCCTCGTCCTCATCTGCGAGCTCGGCCGCGGTTTGAAACATTATTCCCATATGCTCTGCCAGCTCCGGGTCTCCTGGGACTGTGGACTGCAGCGGCTCTCCTGCCTGCTTGCTCCCAAGGTTGGCGTACAGTGCTCGCAGCTGGTCTGCACGCAAGATGTACTGCTGCTGTACCTCCGTGAGCCGTATGTTGGCGTCCTGGAGGCCTGTCCACCTGACCTGCTGCAACCTCAGGTATTCAATTGTTGCAGCCGCCTGGCGGAACAGCAGCTCTTCTCTTGCCTTGACGTCTTGCTGCAGCAACTCTACTTGGTGCTGCAGCCTCAGCACATGCATGAACTTCTGACTGGTCCTTTGTTCATGGACCTCTTCCTCCTCTGACTCCTCTGGTTGTTCACTCTCCTCCTTGCCGACAAGCTCCTTCTGGCCGCGGTTTGCTGTTACCCTTTGCGTTCCGTCTGCTGCTTCTGGGGCGTCTTCCCTAACGCCCCCATCCGCCGCACAGTCCCTCTCGTCTTTGCCAGGTGCTCGCACCTCCGAGCGCCTGATTGATCCCGCTGGTGCAGCTCTTGCTGCTGCGGCTCCCCCGAAGTCCACCCGCCTTTTGGCTCCTGGTGATGTCCCCTGGGCTGCGGGGACTGCCACAGGCTTCTGCAGTATCTCCCGGATTCTCTGGTCACACTCCTCTGGTGAGTGCGGGCCAGGTTCTCCGCACAAGACGCATGGGTAGCGTGGGCTTGCCTCCACGCACCTCCTGATGATCTCCTTCTCAAATGCTGGCTTCGACTCTGCCTTGCGTGCCATTGATACCTCAGCACTGGCCTCTGCCTGTGCTGCTGCCTGGCCTTGCTTTGACGCAGCGGCCTTGGCATCCACCTTGACCTCCCTGGGCACTGCAGCCTGCGCTTGCCCGCGCTGGCGCGGCCTGGAAGTGGTCTCTTGTGGGCCCCCACGGCCGCTCCTGCCCGCATCTGCGGTGCTTCTGCATGCACCTGCGGCTGTTCCGCGGCTTTGTCCCACCTTCTGGTCTGTCCTTACGGCGGCACCTGCGTGTGTGGCCATGGCATGCTGTAAGAGCGGCTCGTGTTCTTCCTCCACACTGGCCGCGGGCCACCCTTCCCGTTCTGCAAATCCACACTGAATTCCTGCCCATGCTACTGCTGCTGCCTGGTACCCCTCTGCTGGGGATGCTAGCACCAGCGGCAACGTCAGGTCCCTGACCCCTCGTACTGTCTGGGGACCATCTCTGGGGCGTAAGGTCAGCCTTCCTGCTGCCTCCAAAACCCCACTGTACTTGAGAAACTCTGGGTTCCCCACCAAGTGTTCGTATGCATCGGGTGGCGTTTTAACGACCCTGACCACCGTGGGTTCCATAATGGCATTGGGCCCCCCATATCCGTACACCACATAAATGAACAGTACCCCATACAGATCTGCCCCTGCATTGTCTGTCGTACGGATCTTCTCATCCGTCCGGATCAGTTCTGCCCCCATGGCGACTAACTGTTCCGCAATGTTGACTGTGATCACATGACAGGAGCATGCTGAGTCCATGAGGGCCTTCTGAGCCACCATGACCTTTCCTTTGACCATCAGTCCCACACATTGCTCCAGGTTGCTTCTGTCATTCTTAAAATACTGCAGCCTTGGTGCAGCTGTGACGGCCTTGCTTTCCTGCCTGCCTGTACTGGCCTTACCCCTGTGGTCTTCTGAACCCATGGGCATAGTGGTGAACGACAGCGATGTCAGCCTCTCGTTCAACTTGAACACCTGCAGTCGAATGTCAGACATATCGTCAGCCAATTTGCTCAAAACCAGCCTCTTTGCTCCTTTCCTGGAGGCAGGTTCCACGAGCCTTTGCCCAGGTTCCTCCTCCTGGCAGGGTTCTGGCAAGAATGACCTCGGACGAGCGTTGTGAGCCGCCTGTTTGAATCCTGCGGGTTTGGGCACCAGCCCAACCTGCGTCATGAGTGCCACAGACTCGCTGAGCATCTCTGCCATAGTCTGTTGCCAGCCCTCTGGCTCGGCTTGCCCCGTTGGACTGCTTAGGTGTGATACTGTCACGAGGTACCAGTGACCTTGAAGTATCACTGCGCACAGCAGTCACTAAAGGAGTGCTAGGAGCCCTTTACCAAGGGTAACCTGCTGTGCAGGAGCGATAATCTGTCTGGTGAGCAGATTATCCTCGACTTAATCCTCAGGTTACTGCACTAACCTTTGATGATTCTTCCCTTACTGTTGACAGAAGTTACGAAGTGAAGTCAACCCTGGTGAAGACTGATGCACTGATGTCGACAGTTGACAGGTTGGGGCGGCTTAGATCGGACTTGAGGACGAAGCTGCCCGAAGTGATGAAGAGTGTAGAGCTGACTGAACGACTCTAGATGGAGAAGATCAACTGAAAGATCAGATGATCGACTTGGTAGCCAGGAAAGGCTGGGTAAGCAGCTTGCAGTGTCGACTTAAGTTCTAGAGATTGAGCTGAGAGCTCGCATTGTAGAGGTGTCAAGCGAGAGAACAAGAAGAATGAGGAGTGGAAGTATAGGAGATGGAACTAGAGATAGCGAATAAGTGTAGTGTGTAACTAGAGCTATTCGCACAGTGTAGTGTCCAGGCTTCGATACTTAGTGATGTGGTCTTAAGAGCGAAAGGATCAGTGTAGAGTTAACTAGAGATCTCCTTCCAGTGTAGTTTCCTGGCCTTGATAAGGGGCCGAAATATCGCAGGTAGACAATTAGTCCCAGAACAGATTAAAACGGGGTGATTCAACTTCGTGTATACTTGAGTAAGAAGAGAAGAATGCCTGGAACGAGCCAGGCATTCTCGAAGTACCACAAAACGTAATGGATCCGAAACCAAAAAGAATGTACAAACCACCCCTGCGTGCGGTGCACCCATACGTCGTGACAGCTGTCACGAGGTACCAGTGACCTTGAAGTATCACTGCGCACAGCAGTCACTCCCCCCCCAGTCCGAAATTCAGAAGGCGGAGCAATTATCAATAGAGGACTGTAAAAAGACCCTCTTAATCCTTGAGGTGGGCACAGCCATGCGAGATTACGGCTGATGTTTTGACATATCATGCGCGTCAAAATGCCTCTGTGCCCTCCACTCTAGCACCTCAAGGATTCTTACACGGATAAGCCGTGAGTGGACCAATTACAGGATGAAAACCCTCGTGGGGAAACCTTGTAAGGTCTTGAGACAATCTACGATGATCCACTGCGATGATCCACTGTGATGATCCTGTCTTGGCTCCAAGACTCCAAGCTCCACGACGCGTCCTTTATTGGCAGGCCTACTAACCCTGACACTCCCTATTTCCCTCCGCATTATGCGCCCGTAACACTCACCTCAGAACTACGCGTTATGCGTCCCAAGTCCCCACCTGCGCTTGCACACCCTGATTCAAATCTCTTAACCTCAAATCTGCACACCACGCGTTATGCGCCCCAACCACTAGACCTGCCAGCGTAAGCACGCCCCGACACGATCTCCTCAACTTCCCTCTGCTACGCAGATTTTGTATTTATACCTCTTCCCCTAACCCTTTTAGCACTGTGCATCGTGCCCCTAATCGCTGACCCACCATCCTACTAACTTGCGCCGTACATCGCACCCAACTACATGTTTAACGCAGCATGCGACTCTTGACCTCTCGTGAAGCGAAAACTAAGCGAAAACTAAGCGAAACCCTGACCCCATCACCAGCAACGGGCTGCCACCTGGCGGAATGCGGACCGTGTGTACGAACGACACTTTTTACATTGTCTCTGTCGTCCACATGTGAACCCGCATCCTCATGCACATCTCCCTGAATGACTCGCTCAGTAGCTGCTTTGCAGCTGTCCTCTCTAACCGATGCCAACATGGCGGGCGAGCCAGTCTGGGGCACGCTTGCCGGTTTGACAAACGTCTCCCACCCATGCGTGCGGTGCACCCATACGTCGTGACAATACATGTGCCGCTTGCTGAGCTTGACCCCCCTGGCCAGGCCCTGGCCGTTGGTACTGCCTGTTGTTCTGATTCCGCTCGTACAGCCTGCCTGCAGGTTGACCCTGCTGTGGCCTTGGCGGGAGCGGGTACTGCTGCTGCGGCGGCCTTGCCTGCCCAGCTGTAATGTCTGTAGCGAGTGGCGCAGGCCTGCACTCATCCCTGGGCCTGGGCGCCCTGCAGTCCCTGGCCAGGTGCGCCGTGCTACCACACTGGTAGCATGCCTTGGCTGCCCCTGCAGCGCCTTCTGCGCTGTAATTTGGCGCCCCGGATTGATCTGCCCAGGTAACTCCTCTGGGTTTGTCACTCCGCTGTTGCTGGGCAGTTGCTGCTCCTGCGGGGTTCACTGCCCCTTCAAGGCGTGTCCGCATCTCCCACTGTCCTGTTCTCTCCTTCCTCGTTCTGTTGGACTGCGTCTCTCCCTGGCCAGGCCCACTGGCCATCTGTTTGAGGCTTGCGCCTCCTAGGTCCCCCATTTCCAGGGCAAACTTCTCCCACAGCACCACCTGCTGTGTGAGCACTGCAATCTGATCTTCGTCTGTCATGCTGAGGTACCCCGGTACGGTCATAACAAACTTGCTCAGTTTGGCTTTAGCGAGCGCTAGAAGTCCGTCATGGAACAGATGCGAGACCGAGTGCCTCCTGCCAAAGTGGTCCACTGCATCCCTTGAGATCTGCAGCAATTCTGCTGTCGACAGCACTCTGTGAGCAAATGCTTCCACCGTCTCCTCTGGCTTGACGTCAGGATCGAGAGTGGTCTTCACTCCTAGCCTGAGGTTGGAGATGGCTGTCCTCTCATCCGAGGTTGGCTTCCCCACTTCTGCTTGAACTACCTTGATCCACAAGGTTAGCAGCGAGGCTTCACAACACTGCTCCTCTGCTTGGGCAATCCACATCCCCCTTATCCTTTCTGCTTCTCTGGCAGCCCTGTCTCATGCATGGGGCGCCGCCTTGATGGCTACCATCAGCGGCCCCACGCTAGCCGGCTTGCTGTCCCATAGCTTGACCAATGATTTCACCAACATCGTCATAGCTGATGGCGACTGGCACGACCCAGCTATTTCTCCGGCCACCACAGCCAGCGCTGGCGGGTCATCTGACAGCGCCAGCCTGTTGTGCGATCCCCAATATCCACACGCCTGGCAATATTTCCTGGCTGCAACCGCGCCTGGGTGCGACATATCCAACACTGGCACCGACGTTGCCTTGGATGGCCGGGATTTTGGTGAATTTGGCTACCCCTGCCAGCTGCAGGACCATCTGCTGCTGCAGATGCAGGTTCACCCTTGCTTGCTCCCTATCGAGCCTTTTCATTTCCTGGTCGCTGGACTCCTGCCTGGCTCCTGGCCTGCGCATGTCCGCTCCTCATGGTCCCGAATCTACTGATTCTGACCGCGACCCAGATCCTCCACCACCGCCCCTCGATGGGCTGCGACCTGAATGGTATCTGTCATGTCTGTAATAACCCTCCTCCTGATCATGATCTTCTCGTGATGGCTGTCTGCCTGCTCTTCCTGCAGAGCTTCTACTTCCCTCGGGTGGCGGCCGTTCTGATTCGCTTCTGCCTGGTCTGCTGTCAGAGTCAGGCCTCCAAGACTGTGCTCTGCCAGGCTCTGCCTGTCCCCTGGGCAGCTCCTGGTCTTGCCAATCCTGCCGCGCCCCTCTGCTGTGTTCCGCTGGTCCCCTGGGTTGCTCCTGGCTTTGCTGGCTTGGCTGTTCCCTGCCCTCTGCCTGCCCTCTGGGCGGCTCCTGGCTATGCTGGCTTGGCTGTTCCCTGCCATCTGCCTGCCCTCTGGGCGGCTCCTGGCTATGCCGGTTTGGCTGTTCTCTGTTGTATGCCTGCCCCCTGGACGGCTCCTGGCTCTGCCAACCTGGCTGCGTCCCGCCTGTGTAATTTCTGGCATAGGAATCAGACTGCGTTTCCTCTCTGGCTTCCTGCATTCCTGGACCACTGCTCCGTGCGCTGCCTTCAGGCTCATTCCTCCTGGTTCCACTCGCTGTGCCCGCTTGCCTGTTCCTCAGGAATTCCTCGATGTAATCCACCTGGGTTTCCTGGCATGTGTTCTCTTTGTCCTCGACTATGCGTAGCAGTGCATAAGACTCTTGCATGTTTGCTCTGCGTGTTGCTATGCCTTGCTCTGCCATCCTGGCGAGTGATCGGCTAGTCAACTCCGCCCTTTCGCTGGCGGCTGGACTGCTGGCTCTGGGCGCTTCCCTGCCCCTTGGTCGCCCTCTGAGGCTTGGCTCGCTGCTGACCTCGAAGACCTCAGATCTGAGTGTTGGGGTTGGCGCGGCTCTTGCCTGCTGCCTGCATCTGTCCTTCTGACGCCTCCTCGCCGCACATTACTCCCCCAGCCCCGGAGCGTTCTGGCTCTCTAGGGCTGGTATCCTGCGCTCTTGATGGATCGCGAAAAAATCCTCGCAGGATTTCCTTGTGGCTGCCGTCTCTCTGCCTCTGGCTGCTAGATCCCTCCTTGGATTTCTGCACAGGTCTGCCCACACTGGGCGGAAACCTGGACAGCGGCGTCCCATAGACTGTGAATCCAGCTCCTCTTCTAACCAGCACCCTGCGCGGTCGCAGCTGCTGCCTTGGACGCAGCCCTGCCTTAGGCTGCTGCCCCTTCTCTTCCTGAACTGGGTCTGACAGTTCTTCCTCGGATATTAGGTCAGCCCAAGGCTTTCCTACCGGCGCAGCTGATTTTTCCCATTCCTTGCCGACCTGCGAGCTCTGCCTGCTCGCTGCTGGCTGGGGCTCAGCTTCCTCGTGTTTGACCCCTGCATGCATACTCCTGGCCTCCATTGGCCTCTGCTTTCATTCGCGGTTTGTCTGGGCAGGTTTTATCACAGCCTGCAACCCCTCTTGGTGCTGCGGCTACCTCGGCCCTTTGATCTGGCTGGCTGGGTTCGTCCTTGACCCGTTGTGCGACCCTTGCCACCCTGGGCGGATTCTGCTGGGGCGTGGTCTCAGGATCGCAGTTCTGCCGCGTGTCACAGCTCTGGGACAATTCCGTTGCCTGATCCAAAATCAGCTCTGGTGTTCCCGCTTGAGTCTGCCACTGCTCGAATTCCAGGCTGCCCCTGAAATCAGCGGGCACTGGACCCCCTCGGCCGATGCCTTTACGCGTCACTAGTGCTGAGCCGTCTGCCTGCGCCCCTGCCTCTCTGGGCGGTACGCGGCCCGGTTCTGGCACCTTGCAGTCTCATGCGGGCGGTCCCACTGGCCCTGCCAGCTTTGCCGCCACCAACAGCGCTTCTGCAGCCAGCTCATCCTAGCTTCCATCAGGTTTACACCCGGCTCCAGCCCCCTCAGACGCCCACTTCTCCGTTGGGCGTCAGGGTGCTGGTGCCTATCGGGATTTAGATCTACGTCTGTCATTCCTACAGGCAATTTACGAACCGCACGGTCCTGCAAGCGTGCTGGCGACACCCCCTACAGGATCTGCTAACGTTAGGCTTCTGCCCCCTTGTTCCTACTGCAATCTGGTGAGGGCTTGCAAGTCAAGATCGGATGGCAGGTACAGCACTATGCAGGGTAGGCCTCGCCTTCCTGCTTTTCTGCTCACTAATTTCAATCTGGCGGAATCCTCCTTCGCCCTTTCAGTTCTTCCCACCTTGCTGGCTGGGCTGCTTCTAGATGTCTCACGTCCTGTGTGGATGTCACACGCCCTGCGTGGATGTGGCCTCTTGCGTAGTGTCCGCTCAGCTCTGCGTCCCTGCGGGGATCCTTTGGCACACCCACAAGATTTCAAACTTGGATGCTCTATCCACAAGTTCACTGCTGTCAATGATGAAAGATTGGATCCACCTGATCACAATCTGCAGTCACACAGGTAATTATCTGCTGGGTGTATAAATCCACAGCCAGATCTTCAAGCCACTCCTGGACTCAACACTAAGCTGCCACGCTCAGTGATTCTCAGGGTTTAACTTGGCAATCTCTCTCTGGAGATTACCACAGCAAAGTGCAGTTCAAACGCTGTCCAAGGTCGTTTGCATGCAAACAAAATTCCAATTCTGCTGCACAAGCACCTTTAGCAGGAATTGGCAAATCAAGCTGATCAGGCTAAATCCACTTCGTCCCTTTCTAAAGGACACGTGATGTGCGCTTCAGGTCCGTGGCGGACTGCTTTCCTCACGGCAGTGATGGACGCCTACGGGCAGGCTCAGTGACTCTTCACTGGCTGCGATTGCTCAGCGAGTTAAGCAGCTAAGCTGGTTATTTGTATGTATAGCAATTGACTTAGGTAGCGTAGGCCTTCTGGCCGTCTGGGCGCGATCCAGCCGGGCTATGTTAAGGGCACTTACCGCGCAACACGCGGTGAGGTAGACGGGACGTAGACTGCGTACTTCTTCTTCGGCAGGGCCTCGGTTCTCTACTTGGGTACTTGTCTCCAGCTAGATCAGCTGAGGCTGAGCTAGACTTGACTCGGGTTAAGGTACTGACTTATGTGAAAGCTGCTGGTCTCGAAGACGGCCGGTGCTTGTTACAAATAGAGGTCTGTCCTTTAGAAAGGGACGAAGTAACTAGTTTGGGCAATTGCCGGGATACAGGGACCCGGCAGGCCCAATTCAGAGTACGGTAGAATCTGTCAAATCACCCTGCGTAAGCGGGTTTCTAGGTCTCAGTTCAAATCCGGAGACTCCGCAGATAAGCTGCGGAGGCCCCGAGGCCGCCAACTGCGGTCTACACGGTTCTGTCACGTATACGGTAATATACTGTGACAGAGACCATGGCCTTCCATTAAAAAACACATACCCTCCGGTATCTATGTCAATATGTGTGGATATCGTTTGCTTGGAATTTACGAGGTGTGAGGCGGGCCGCCCAACCCTAGAAAACTTGAGACCCTAACACATAAAAACAGCCTGGGCCCTCCTTGATATGGGCTCCATCTCCTATACCAAACGTATGATCCACACTTCCACACTGTTTTGAATTAACAATGGACATTTCTTGAATAGCCCACCCTATCACAGAAAAGTATACTCGCCTGAGCTGGGCGCTGGCTGGGCGCTTGGCGCTGGGCGCTAGACGCTTGCCTGGGCATTGGCTGTTACTGGGGCGGTGGTGTCCATGACTCGTACGAGTCGTACCCTACTTGCTGTGTCTGGGGCGGTGGTGTCCATGACTGGGGGGCTGCTGGCCGTGGCTGAGGCAGCTGCTGTGAGGGATAGCCGCCACCACCATATCTTTGCTCTTGGCTCTTGATTTTCGGTTCCTTGCTCTTGGCTCCTTTCTCGTGGCCATGCTCCCGATTGTTGAGCCACTTACAGCCCTGCGGTGCACATGTTCGGGTTTTGCAGCAAGGTCGGGGGCATAGGGTGTGCGCATCTGGCCCTGTGGGTGGTATAGATAGAACACAAGTATCTGACAGTGTGGTCCAGACAGAAGGGGGCGGTAGTGTGGTACAGAAGCAGGTTCAGTTTAGGGACTTTGACCTCAAGGCTGGTTCAGTGGCAGTGGCAATGACGCGCAAGTCGTTGTGCCATTTGTTTGCACCGCCCACACGCCAAGCCGTCCGAGAACAGGTAAGAAAGAGAGAAAGCTACGCCCGTGAGAGTTAAGGAAACAGCGCAGCCTGGGCCGTTACCGTCAAGCACAGGTATTGCATGTCTCAGAGGCTTGTCACAGAGGGCTCGCTTCCACTCGCTAGGATACTAGTAGGGCGGAGTCCGTGGCAGGGAGACGTGGGGTGGGGCTCCGAAGTTCACCACCCGCCAGGCCCACACCTCCCCAGCCTCTGGCAATGAGGTCCCCGGATGGATAGATGCATCCGGACAGTGGGCGGAACTGTTTCTCGTAATATGTGCATTGGGCTGGGTGATTAAGCTGCATCATAGCCTATAGCCGAGAGGCCCTCGTGAGCGAGGCAAGCGTGAAGTGTAATGTACGGTAATGAGATAGACAGGCTTTGCAGATTTGCACCCACATCAGCCCCCATGCAATCTCTAATGCGCACATGTTGAGGCTCTAGAACGGCTCCTCTTACGGTACGCAAATCGAAATCTCCTGCTGAGTCTGTTAGCTCATCTGGATGTGGTGTGCTGCGTTTGTTGCCTACACGAGTTTGCAATTGCTGCTTATCTGCCTGCATTCCTGCTCCGAGTCTCCGACAGTATCAAGGTAGCACGATCCGGATATGCTTCTGCTCTGGTCCGCTCCGCTCCGCTTCGATACGGCAGGCTTGGAGTATCACTAGTTTGCAGTCAAAAACTTGTTGTAGGCACATCACTGGCAAATATACTGGCATACAAAGACATGAAGATGGTTGCATGCCAGCAGACAGCCCCCATACATGCCCAGATGGCAGACCCCCCCCTCTACTGGCCCCAAAGTAGCCATGCATCCATGCAGCATGCATGCATGCATGTATACTAGTTAGGACTAAGGACCATGCAAATTGCTGTGGCCAAACATTCAATGATTGATGCAGTCCCCAAATCCTGAACTGTCCAAACAGTAACAACCCCAGTCGGTACTTGCCATGCATAACTGATATCCCCTCAACTTTTCCCCCTTGCCCTTTGAATCTCAAGTTTTCTACCTTGCCTACGGTAATACCGTCGGTATGCAGAATTTGGCGACCTTGGCTCAGGGTTCCCCGGGTGAAGGCTGGATTTCCTGAGCTCGTGCTTAATTTTCTGATCGATCGGACGATTCGGATATCGTAGTCAGGGACGTGTTTCGTTGTTTTCGGAGTTCGTTGTTCCTTAGAGCAGCCAATTGATTGATCGCATACATCTTCCCCTGTCACTTTGTTGCTATGGGCTAAAGGCTTCGTCCGGAGCCAAAAAACTCTAGCTTGCATTGCTTGCAATGCCATCGCGAATTGCCTTGGAAGACAACTTGGAGGGGTCAGATGGTTTGGGCGTTTCCCCGAGGTTATCAACGAATATGTCTAGAACGTCAGCGATGTCCTCAGTTATATCGGACATGTTATGTAGGCGTACTATCGCGTGGTTGTTGATTCCCGCCTCCCATGGCATCTAAGCAGCACGTGTGCAAGGGTTGCATGGCCTGCCATGTCGCCCGGAAGGGCTGCACAAAAATTTCCTGCATGGTGAGCCGGATCGGAGCAGTATTGCCGTATCCGGAGCGGAGCAGCGATCCGCTCCGGATACGAAACAGGTTTTGCCGTATTGTGCTACCTTGGACAGTATGGATATGTATGAACGTTAGTTATAGCGTTCGGTACTTCGGTTGCAGCTGCTGCAACCCATCATGGTGACTGACGCGGACAGTGCGACAGCGTTTCACCTCTGTTGGTTTCCGCATTCTTTTGGGAGTTCTATATCGCCTTACTTTGTCCTCCTTGGATGTGCAATTGTGCATCACCGGCTCTCATGCAACGGGATGGTGCGGATAGTCGATCGGATACCGGTAGATGCAACAGTCAATGGTAACATACCGGCATCATCGTGACGAACGGTGCGCGGCCTTTATCCCCCACTCACTCGGGTGGTTGGAGCACTTCAGAAGCGTCACACTTTGTCGACTGTGGTGCCTAGCAAGAGGGTCCCCACTCCACACACTATGGCGGATGTTTGGCTTCTACAACCCCGCCTGCCCACTCAGTGCCCAGTGCCCAGTGCCAACCACATCAACGGGTTAACCCTGGAGTATGGGCTTTTGTAGTTTTGTCTGCATGGTCGCCCTCCATGCTATAGAGCTCGGGCACTGGCGGCCCTGGGAACCACGTGCACGTACCCTACCAGGCAACACGGGCTGCCACGCTGCCTCCCAGGCCGCCGCAGCCTGGTTCTGGAGCTTTCTCGAGGACTTTGTAGACCTCCAAACCCTCCCACCAGCTTGGGGGACTGTCCTCACACCACAACACCCCTTCATTGTAGGGTTGAGCGGCCCCATCACCCCAGGTGTCTCCCAGGCCGCCCCCCTGCCTATCTTGCACCTTGACATGCCCGTGGGCCTTGCTCTCCCTTAACATCTCGATTACGGGGGGCCCTGATACTCCTGAGGAGAGGGGTCTTCGTACTTCCTTGTTTCTTGAGCCACCAAGCTCTTGGGAGCAGGGTGTCTCCTTTGTCACTTGTATCTTTTTCCCAGAGGCCCCGATACCTCTGTTCAATTTCGATACTCCTGAGGAGTAGGGCTTCATGCTCTTTTGCCTCCTGAATCTCCCGGCTCTTGGGAGTAGGGTGTTTTTCTGCCATGTATCATGTTTCCTAGAGGCCCCGATACTCCTGAGGAGAGGGGTCTCTAAGACCTCAGTTTCCCGGGTCCCCTTGACGGTCCCTTATCAACAAGTTGACTTTCATCCTCTGCCACTCGGCGAGTGCTGTTCCCTGGGAGACATCCCTCTTTGCTGTGCTATCCAATTTACTCTTCGGGTCGCTGTGCCCCTTCTCGCCCCCTTTGTGATGTCTTCCCTGGTTTTGCTTGTGCTTGTCATGTTTGCTTTATATGCGTCGTGTTAAGAGGGCCTCTGGGTAGTTTGGGGCCTTATGGCTGCTAGTCTTCGAGCTGTGTCTTTGCGGGTGGGGGGCTATGTGTAAAGGTCTTAGGCCCCAGTGGGACCAAGGTCTTTAATGCTAGACTAGGACTCACTGGTAGAGGAGCGTAGAGAGGTAGTTGTGAAGGTGTAGTCGGTAGGACAGTTGACCGGAGGGGGGACTGGGTGCTCACGAAGGGAGACTGCTGGAGACTTGTAACAGAATAGTGGGACAGTCAGGTATTGAGCCTGATGGATTTATCTCGTCTGAGACTTCCCGATAACTAGCAGAGCTCGCTTATAAGGGAGATGCAGGGTTTAACCTGTGAGGGTTCAAGACTGGGCTTGCCAGGCGACCCTGCAACTTCCGTATGGAGCGTTATCGCCGATAACGTAAGGCAGGTCGCGTCAGCGACTGGTAATTCTGGGGTACAGGTTACATGACCATTACACTATGCCTTCGGGTATCACATTGCCCTAAACCCTCTTAGAGTCCTGGCTACTCTTTCTTCTGGCATCTTGTCAGCTCTTGTCTTCTTCTGTTAAATAGGTGCCGTTTTTTCGGTTTGGTTGGAGACTTTCACTAACGCTTTGGGGGGGATTTATGGTGGTCGTGTGTTCTTAGTTAGCTTGTGGGGTGCCGAGGTAGGGTACCAGTTAATTTTCAGACCTTACTCTAACTTTGTACGCATGAGTTATTTCGTGCCGTGTGAGTGCTTGTTGGTCGTGTGCCTTTCCTGTTTCCTGCTCGCATTTTCTCGGTTGACGACTAGGGCCTTATGGGCACCCGGGCTGTTTCTTGTGTTCGCGTCTTAGGCTTTTAGGGTTTGGGCGGCTGGTTTCACACCTTGTTAAGTCCTAGCAAAAGAAGAGAGTCGCAAATGCTAAACGCGGAACACAATTCCACGGCCTTCCTAGCTAGTATTCTGCCACCTTCGTCCTCCACTCGAACGGAGTCCGGGCGGGACGGGCGCCCCGATGGATGGATGGCGCGGTAGGCGCGGGATGGTCGCGCACGAGCCGGTCGAAGGCTAAGCTGGCTTTGATTTCCGAGGCGGGGCTGTAGAAACGTATCCCGTTACAAGCCCAAGACGTGAGCTGAGAGAACAGCAGCTGGACCAGCACCCGCGTCGGTGCCAGCAATGCATTTCTCCTGGCCGTACCGTGACGCCAGCCGCCGCCGGAGGGTGTGGCCTGTGACTTGGCCATCACCCGCTGATATTCCCTCCTAAATCTAGTTGTCCCTCTTAAGTCTGGCTATCCCTCTTAAATGTGGTGATCCCTCTTAAATCTGGCAGTCCCTTTCAAATCTGGCTGCCCCTTCGACATATGATATCCCCTCATAAATCTGGCTATGCCCAAACACAAAGATTTGCCAGGTTCATATACCAGAGCACGATTCCATCATACCGGCGAAAAAATACAAGTTCTTATTAGAGGTTGATTCAGCTTCGAGTCAGGCAGACGACGGCAGAGGGGGCCTGTCGCAACACTAAGCTATGTTGCTTTGGACACTGGCGTATGCCGGTCAATATTTGCCCCCCATCGGCCCAGAGCTGGTTCAACAACGGCCTTCCGAATTCTGTTCTGGTGAATGACGTTCCGCATCGGGCCATGCTCAATGTTGTCTGATGCGCAGTAAGATCCGAATAGGCTGTGAGTGCTCGACTATGCTTCTATGGTTGGGGCAGCAAGCCCCTTTTCGTGCTGCTACAGCCATGTGAGGCAGGTATCTAGAAGTTACACCGACAGCAATACATACCGGCATATTATCAACTGCCGACCAGCTTCTACCTAGCTGCTGCGGCCGCCAGTCCAGATGGGTATCTAGCAGATAAACCGCCTGCAAGGAGGCTGCGTAGATGGCCGTTGTTAGGATGATCGACAAGGTTGACTATATTAGATACGCCTCAGTGCGTAGGTCTTTCTTTCTTTCTATACGAGGGCTAAACCCCTTAACCTCAACCCCGATCTCTGGGCAAAGTCATTATTCCCAGCGCATGACCCAAGTAGATGCCCAGCATGTACACTGCCAGCTTCCGACCGGCTTCCAAACGTGTCCCAACCGCCGTTTACATCTAATTTGGCTGCTACTGCCAGCCCATGTAGGTATCCAGCAGGTAAGCTGTCAGCTTCCACCCAGCTTCCAAAACGCCGCTTGAACCCAGCAGCTGCTACTGCCAGCCCAGATAGGTGTCCAGAAGGTACACTGCCAGCAGTGAGGCCGGGTAGATGGCCATGGCAGGGATGGCCGACCCGGTCTTGAAAGTGGTGTTGGTGTAGCCGGCAGCGCCCACCAACAGGGAGGCGCCCGCAATGACTGTGACCTGTATGGTGACATAATTGAAAATAACGTTGGAGCAGTGAGCTGGGCCGTAAACAGCCTTAGGGGCGTCGAAAGTGGTGTTGAGGGTTGAGGGTTTAGGGTCATGGCTGAACCATGCACCCTGGCTGAACCCTGAACCCTGTAAGAGGTGTTGAAAGTGGTGTTGTCATCCGGCTGCGCAAAGCGGTGGGGACTGGGGAGTCCCTACACCCAGCGGTGGGAACTAGGGAGTCCCTGCGCCCAGCGGTGGGAACTAGGGAGTCCCTACGCCCAGCGGTGGGAACTAGGGAGTCCCTACACCCAGCGGTGGGAACTAGGGAGTCCCTGCACCCAGCGGTGGGAACTAGGGAGTCCCTGCGCCCAGCGGTGGGAACTAGAGAGTCCCTGCGCCCAGCGGTGGCAACTAGGGAGTCCCTGCGCCCAGCGGTGGGAACTAGGGAGTCCCTGCGCCCAGCGGTGGGAACTAGGGAGTCCCTGCGCCCAACGGTGGGAACTAGGGAGTCCCTGCGCCCAGCGGTGGGAACTAGGGAGTCCCTGCGCCCAGCGGTGGGAACTAGGGAGTCCCTGCGCCCAGCGGTGGGGACTAGGGAGTCCCTGCGCCCAGCGGTGGGAACTAGGGAGTCCCTGCGCCCAGCGGTGGGAACTAGGGAGTCCCTGCGCCCAGCGGTGGGAACTAGGGAGTCCCTGCGCCCAGCGGTGGGAACTAGGGAGTCCCTGCGCCCAGCGGTGGGAACTAGGGAGTCTAAGCGCCCAACGGTGGGAACTAGGGAGTCCCTGCGCCCAGCGGTGGGGACTAGGGAGTCCCTGCGCCCAGCGGTGGGAACTAGGGAGTCCCTGCGCCCAGCGGTGGGAACTAGAGAGTCCCTGCGCCCAGCGGTGGGAACTAGGGAGTCCCAGCACCCAGCGGTGGGACCTAGGGAGTCCCTGCGCCCAGCGGTGGGAACTAGGGAGTCCCTGCGCCCAGCGGTGGGAACTAGGGAGTCCCTGCGCCCAACGGTGGGAACTAGGGAGTCCATGCGCCCAGTGGTGGGGACTAGGGAGTCCCTGCGCCCAGCGGTGGGAACTAGGGAGTCCTTGCGCCCAGCGGTGGGAACTAGGGAGTCCCTGCGCCCAGCGGTGGGAACTAGAGAGTCCCTGCGCCCAGCGGTGGGAACTAGGGAGTCCCTACGCCCAGCGGTGGGAACTAGGGAGTCCCTGCGCCCAGCGGTGGGAACTAGGGAGTCCTTGCGCCCAGCGGTGGGAACTAGGGAGTCCCTGCGCCCAGCGGTGGGAACTAGGGAGTCCTTGCGCCCAGCGGTGGGAACTAGGGAGTCCCTGCGCCCAGCGGTGGGAACTAGGGAGTCCCTGCGCCCAACGGTGGGAACTAGGGAGTCCCTACGCCCAGCGGTGGGAACTAGGGAGTCCCTGCGCCCAGCGGTGGGGACTAGGGAGTCCCTGCGCCCAGCGGTGGGAACTAGGGAGTCCCTGCGCCCAGCGGTGGGAACTAGGGAGTCCCAGGGCCCAACGGTGGGAACTAGGGAGTCCCTGCGCCCAGCGGTGGGAACTAGGGAGTCCCTACGCCCAGCGGTGGGAACTAGGGAGTCCCTGCGCCCAGCGGTGGGAACTAGGGAGTCCCTGCACCCAGCGGTGGGAACTAGGGAGTCCCTGCGCCCAACGGTGGGAACTAGGGAGTCCCTGCACCCAGCGGTGGGAACTAGGGAGTCCCTGCACCCAGCGGTGGGAACTAGGGAGTCCCTGCCCCCAGCGGTGGGGACTAGGGAGTCCCTCCGCCCAGCGGTGGGAACTAGGGAGTCCTTGCGCCCAGCGGTGGGAACTAGGGAGTCCCTGCACCCAGCGGTGGGAACTAGGGAGTCCCAGCACCCAGCGGTGGGGACTAGGGAGTCCCTGCCCCCAGCGGTGGGGACTAGGGAGTCCCTCCGCCCAGCGGTGGGAACTAGGGAGTCCTTGCACCCAGCGGTGGGAACTAGGGAGTCCCTGCGCCCAATGGTGGGAACTAGGGAGTCCCTGCGCCAAGCGGTGGGAACTAGAGAGTCCCTGCGCCCAGCGGTGGGAACTAGAGAGTCCCTGCGCCCAGCGGTGGGAACTAGGGAGTCCCTGCACCCAGCGGTGGGAACTAGGGAGTCCCTGCACCCAGCGGTGGGAACTAGGGAGTCCCTACGCCCAGCGGTGGGGACTAGGGAGTCCCTGCGCCCAGCGGTGGGAACTAGAGATTCCCTGCGCCCAGCGGTGGGAACTAGGGAGTCCCTGCGCCCAGCGGTGGGAACTAGGGAGTCCCTGCGCCCAGCGGTGGGAACTAGGGAGTCCCTGCGCCCAGCGGTGGGAACTAGGGAGTCCCTGCGCCCAGCGGTGGGAACTAGGGAGTCCATGCGCCCAGCGGTGGGAACTAGGGAGTCCCTGCGCCCAGCGGTGGGAACTAGGGAGTCCCTGCACCCAGCGGTGGGAACTAGGTAGTCCTTGCACCCAGCGGTGGGAACTAGGGAGTCCCTGCACCCAGCGGTGGGAACTAGGGAGTCCCTGCGCCCAGCGGTGGGGACTAGGGAGTCCCTGCGCCCAGCGGTGGGAACTAGGGAGTCCCTGCGCCCAGCGGTGGGAACTAGGGAGTCCCTGCGCCCAGCGGTGGGAACTAGGGAGTCCCTGCGCCCAGCGGTGGGAACTAGGGAGTCCATACGCCCAGCGGTGGGATATAGGGAGTCCCTGCGCCCAGCGGTGGGAACTAGGGAGTCCCTGCACCCAGCGGTGGGAACTAGGGAGTCCTTGCACCCAGCGGTGGGGACTAGGGAGTCCCTGCGCCCAGTGGTGGGGACTAGGGAGTCCCTGCGCCCAGCGGTGGGACCTAGGGAGTCCCTGCACCCAGCGGTGGGAACTAGGGAGTCCCTGCACCCAGCGGTGGGAACTAGGGAGTCCCTGCGCCCAGCGGTGGGAACTAGGGAGTCCCTGCGCCCAGCGGTGGGAACTAGGGAGTCCCTGCGCCCAGCGGTGGGAACTAGGGAGTCCCTGCGCCCAGCGGTGGGAACTAGGGAGTCCCTGCGCCCAGCGGTGGGAACTAGGGAGTCCCTGCGCCCAACGGTGGGGACTAGGGAGTCCCTGCGCCCAATGGTGGGAACTAGGGAGTCCCTGCGCCCAGCGGTGGGAACTAGGGAGTCCCTGCGCCCAGCGGTGGGAACTAGGGAGTCCCTGCGCCCAGCGGTGGGAACTAGGGAGTCCCTGCGCCCAACGGTGGGAACTAGGGAGTCCATGCGCCCAGTGGTGGGGACTAGGGAGTCCCTGCGCCCAGCGGTGGGAACTAGGGAGTCCTTGCGCCCAGCGGTGGGAACTAGGGAGTCCCTGCGCCCAGCGGTGGGAACTAGAGAGTCCCTGCGCCCAGCGGTGGGAACTAGGGAGTCCCTACGCCCAGCGGTGGGAACTAGGGAGTCCCTGCGCCCAGCGGTGGGAACTAGGGAGTCCTTGCGCCCAGCGGTGGGAACTAGGGAGTCCCTGCGCCCAGCGGTGGGAACTAGGGAGTCCTTGCGCCCAGCGGTGGGAACTAGGGAGTCCCTGCGCCCAGCGGTGGGAACTAGGGAGTCCCTGCGCCCAACGGTGGGAACTAGGGAGTCCCTACGCCCAGCGGTGGGAACTAGGGAGTCCCTGCGCCCAGCGGTGGGGACTAGGGAGTCCCTGCGCCCAGCGGTGGGAACTAGGGAGTCCCTGCGCCCAGCGGTGGGAACTAGGGAGTCCCAGGGCCCAACGGTGGGAACTAGGGAGTCCCTGCGCCCAGCGGTGGGAACTAGGGAATCCCTACGCCCAGCGGTGGGAACTAGGGAGTCCCTGCGCCCAGCGGTGGGAACTAGGGAGTCCCTGCACCCAGCGGTGGGAACTAGGGAGTCCCTGCGCCCAACGGTGGGAACTAGGGAGTCCCTGCACCCAGCGGTGGGAACTAGGGAGTCCCTGCACCCAGCGGTGGGAACTAGGGAGTCCCTGCCCCCAGCGGTGGGGACTAGGGAGTCCCTCCGCCCAGCGGTGGGAACTAGGGAGTCCTTGCGCCCAGCGGTGGGAACTAGGGAGTCCCTGCACCCAGCGGTGGGAACTAGGGAGTCCTTGCACCCAGCGGTGGGGACTAGGGAGTCCCTGCCCCCAGCGGTGGGGACTAGGGAGTCCCTCCGCCCAGCGGTGGGAACTAGGGAGTCCTTGCACCCAGCGGTGGGAACTAGGGAGTCCCTGCGCCCAATGGTGGGAACTAGGGAGTCCCTGCGCCCAGCGGTGGGAACTAGAGAGTCCCTGCGCCCAGCGGTGGGAACTAGAGAGTCCCTGCGCCCAGCGGTGGGAACTAGGGAGTCCCTGCACCCAGCGGTGGGAACTAGGGAGTCCCTGCACCCAGCGGTGGGAACTAGGGAGTCCCTACGCCCAGCGGTGGGGACTAGGGAGTCCCTGCGCCCAGCGGTGGTAACTAGAGATTCCCTGCGCCCAGCGGTGGGAACTAGGGAGTCCCTGCGCCCAGCGGTGGGAACTAGGGAGTCCCTGCGCCCAGCGGTGGGAACTAGGGAGTCCCTGCGCCCAGCGGTGGGGACTAGGGAGTCCATGCGCCCAGCGGTGGGAACTAGGGAGTCCCTGCGCCCAGCGGTGGGAACTAGGGAGTCCCTGCACCCAGCGGTGGGAACTAGGGAGTCCTTGCACCCAGCGGTGGGAACTAGGGAGTCCCTGCACCCAGCGGTGGGAACTAGGGAGTCCCTGCGCCCAGCGGTGGGGACTAGGGAGTCCCTGCGCCCAGCGGTGGGAACTAGAGAGTCGTTGCGCCCAGCGGTGGGAACTAGGGAGTCCCTGCGCCCAGCTGTGGGAACTAGGGAGTCCCTGCGCCCAGCGGTGGGAACTAGGGAGTCCCTGCGCCCAGCGGTGGGAACTAGGGAGTCCATACGCCCAGCGGTGGGATATAGGGAGTCCCTGCGCCCAGCGGTGGGAACTAGGGAGTCCCTGCACCCAGCGGTGGGAACTAGGGAGTCCTTGCACCCAGCGGTGGGGACTAGGGAGTCCCTGCGCCCAGTGGTGGGGACTAGGGAGTCCCTGCGCCCAGCGGTGGGACCTAGGGAGTCCCTGCACCCAGCGGTGGGAACTAGGGAGTCCCTGCACCCAGCGGTGGGAACTAGGGAGTCCCTGCGCCCAGCGGTGGGAACTAGGGAGTCCCTGCGCCCAGCGGTGGGAACTAGGGAGTCCCTGCGCCCAGCGGTGGGAACTAGGGAGTCCCTGCGCCCAGCGGTGGGAACTAGGGAGTCCCTGCGCCCAGCGGTGGGAACTAGGGAGTCCCTGCGCCCAGCGGTGGGAACTAGGGAGTCCCTGCGCCCAGCGGTGGGGACTAGGGAGTCCCTGCGCCCAATGGTGGGAACTAGGGAGTCCCTGCGCCCAGCGGTGGGAACTAGGGAGTCCCTGCACCCAGCGGTGGGAACTAGCGAGTCCCCGCGCCCAGCGGTGGGGATTAGGGAGTCCTTGCGCCCAGCGGTGGGAACTAGGGAGTCCCTGCACCCAGCGGTGGGAACTAGGGAGTCCCAGCACCCAGCGGTGGGAACTAGGGAGTCCTTGCGCCCAGCGGTGGGAACTAGGGAGTCCCTGCGCCCAGCGGTGGGAACTAGGGAGTCCCTGCGCCCAACGGTGGGAACTAGGGAGTCCCTGCGCCCAGCGGTGGGAACTAGGGAGTCCTTGCGCCCAGCGGTGGGAACTAGGGAGTCCCTGCACCCAGCGGTGGGAACTAGGGAGTCCTTGCACCCAGCGGTGGGAACTAGGGAGTCCCTGCGCCCAGCGGTGGGAACTAGGGAGTCCCTGCGCCCAGCGGTGGGAACTAGAGAGTCCATGCGCCCAACGGTGGGAACTAGGGAGTCCCTGCACCCAGCGGTGGGAACTAGGGAGTCCCTGCCCCCAGCGGTGGGAACTAGGGAGTCCCTGCGCCCAGCGGTGGGAACTAGGGAGTCCCTGCGCCCAGCGGTGGGAACTAGGGAGTCCCTGCGCCCAGCGTTGGGAACTAGGGAGTCCCTGCGCCCAGCGGTGGGAACTAGGGAGTCCCTGCGCCCAGCAGTGGGGACTAGGGAATCCCTGCGCCCAGCGGTGGGGACTAGGGAGTCCCTGCGCCCAGCGGTGGGAACTAGGGAGTCCCTGCGCCCAGCGGTGGGAACTAGGGAGTCCCTACGCCCAGCGGTGGGAACTAGGGAGTCCCTGCGCCCAGCGGTGGGAACTAGGGAGTCCCTGCGCCCAACGGTGGGAACTAGGGAGTCCCTGCGCCCAACGGTGGGAACTAGGGAGTCCCTACGCCCAGCGGTGGGAACTAGGGAGTCCTTGCGCCCAGCGGTGGGAACTAGGGAGTCCCTGCGCCCAGCGGTGGGAACTAGAGAGTCCCTGCGCCCAGCGGTGGGAACTAGGGAGTCCCTACGCCCAGCGGTGGGAACTAGGGAGTCCCTGCGCCCAGCGGTGGGAACTAGGGAGTCCTTGCGCCCAGCGGTGGGAACTAGGGAGTCCCTGCGCCCAGCGGTGGGAACTAGGGAGTCCTTGCGCCCAGCGGTGGGAACTAGGGAGTCCCTGCGCCCAGCGGTGGGAACTAGGGAGTCCCTGCGCCCAACGGTGGGAACTAGGGAGTCCCTACGCCCAGCGGTGGGAACTAGGGAGTCCCTGCGCCCAGCGGTGGGGACTAGGGAGTCCCTGCGCCCAGCGGTGGGAACTAGGGAGTCCCTGCGCCCAGCGGTGGGAACTAGGGAGTCCCAGGGCCCAACGGTGGGAACTAGGGAGTCCCTGCGCCCTGCGGTGGGAACTAGGGAGTCCCTACGCCCAGCGGTGGGAACTAGGGAGTCCCTGCGCCCAGCGGTGGGAACTAGGGAGTCCCTGCACCCAGCGGTGGGAACTAGGGAGTCCCTGCGCCCAACGGTGGGAACTAGGGAGTCCCTGCGCCCAACGGTGGGAACTAGGGAGTCCCTGCACCCAGCGGTGGGAACTAGGGAGTCCCTGCACCCAGCGGTGGGAACTAGGGAGTCCCTGCCCCCAGCGGTGGGGACTAGGGAGTCCCTCCGCCCAGCGGTGGGAACTAGGGAGTCCTTGCGCCCAGCGGTGGGAACTAGGGAGTCCCTGCACCCAGCGGTGGGAACTAGGGAGTCCTTGCACCCAGCGGTGGGGACTAGGGAGTCCCTGCCCCCAGCGGTGGGGACTAGGGAGTCCCTCCGCCCAGCGGTGGGAACTAGGGAGTCCTTGCACCCAGCGGTGGGAACTAGGGAGTCCCTGCGCCCAATGGTGGGAACTAGGGAGTCCCTGCGCCCAGCGGTGGGAACTAGGGAGTCCTTGCGCCCAGCGGTGGGAACTAGGGAGTCCCTGCGCCCAGCGGTGGGAACTAGGGAGTCCCTGCGCCCAGCGGTGGGAACTAGGGAGTCCCTGCACCCAGCGGTGGGAACTAGGGAGTCCCTGCGCCCAGCGGTGGGAACTAGGGAGTCCTTGCGCCCAGCGGTGGGAACTAGCGAGTCCCTGCGCCCAGCGGTGGGGACTAGGGAGTCCCTGCGCCCAGCGGTGGGAACTAGGGAGTCCCTGCGCCCAGCGGTGGGAACTAGGGAGTCCCTGCGCCCAGCGTTGGGAACTAGGGAGTCCCTGCGCCCAGCGGTGGGAACTAGGGAGTCCCTGCGCCCAGCAGTGGGGACTAGGGAATCCCTGCGCCCAGCGGTGGGGACTAGGGAGTCCCTGCGCCCAGCGGTGGGAACTAGGGAGTCCCTGCGCCCAGCGGTGGGAACTAGGGAGTCCCTACGCCCAGCGGTGGGAACTAGGGAGTCCCTGCGCCCAGCGGTGGGAACTAGGGAGTCCCTGCGCCCAACGGTGGGAACTAGGGAGTCCCTGCGCCCAACGGTGGGAACTAGGGAGTCCCTACGCCCAGCGGTGGGAACTAGGGAGTCCTTGCGCCCAGCGGTGGGAACTAGGGAGTCCCTGCGCCCAGCGGTGGGAACTAGGGAGTCCCTGCGCCCAGCGGTGGGAACTAGGGAGTCCCTGCGCCCAGCGGTGGGAACTAGGGAGTCCCTGCGCCCAGCGGTGGGAACTAGGGAGTCCCTGCGCCCAGCGGTGGGAACTAGGGAGTCCCTGCGCCCAGCGGTGGGAACTAGGGAGTCCCTGCGCCCAGCGGTGGGAACTAGGGAGTCCCTGCGCCCAGCGGTGGGAACTAGGGAGTCCCTGCGCCCAACGGTGGGAACTAGGGAGTCCCTACGCCCAGCGGTGGGAACTAGGGAGTCCCTGCGCCCAGCGGTGGGGACTAGGGAGTCCCTGCGCCCAGCGGTGGGAACTAGGGAGTCCCTGCGCCCAGCGGTGGGAACTAGGGAGTCCCAGGGCCCAACGGTGGGAACTAGGGAGTCCCTGCGCCCTGCGGTGGGAACTAGGGAGTCCCTACGCCCAGCGGTGGGAACTAGGGAGTCCCTGCGCCCAGCGGTGGGAACTAGGGAGTCCCTGCACCCAGCGGTGGGAACTAGGGAGTCCCTGCGCCCAACGGTGGGAACTAGGGAGTCCCTGCGCCCAACGGTGGGAACTAGGGAGTCCCTGCACCCAGCGGTGGGAACTAGGGAGTCCCTGCACCCAGCGGTGGGAACTAGGGAGTCCCTGCCCCCAGCGGTGGGGACTAGGGAGTCCCTCCGCCCAGCGGTGGGAACTAGGGAGTCCTTGCGCCCAGCGGTGGGAACTAGGGAGTCCCTGCACCCAGCGGTGGGAACTAGGGAGTCCTTGCACCCAGCGGTGGGGACTAGGGAGTCCCTGCCCCCAGCGGTGGGGACTAGGGAGTCCCTCCGCCCAGCGGTGGGAACTAGGGAGTCCTTGCACCCAGCGGTGGGAACTAGGGAGTCCCTGCGCCCAATGGTGGGAACTAGGGAGTCCCTGCGCCCAGCGGTGGGAACTAGAGAGTCCCTGCGCCCAGCGGTGGGAACTAGAGAGTCCCTGCGCCCAGCGGTGGGAACTAGGGAGTCCCTGCACCCAGCGGTGGGAACTAGGGAGTCCCTGCACCCAGCGGTGGGAACTAGGGAGTCCCTACGCCCAGCGGTGGGGACTAGGGAGTCCCTGCGCCCAGCGGTGGTAACTAGAGATTCCCTGCGCCCAGCGGTGGGAACTAGGGAGTCCCTGCGCCCAGCGGTGGGAACTAGGGAGTCCCTGCGCCCAGCGGTGGGAACTAGGGAGTCCCTGCGCCCAGCGGTGGGGACTAGGGAGTCCATGCGCCCAGCGGTGGGAACTAGGGAGTCCCTGCGCCCAGCGGTGGGAACTAGGGAGTCCCTGCACCCAGCGGTGGGAACTAGGGAGTCCTTGCACCCAGCGGTGGGAACTAGGGAGTCCCTGCACCCAGCGGTGGGAACTAGGGAGTCCCTGCGCCCAGCGGTGGGGACTAGGGAGTCCCTGCGCCCAGCGGTGGGAACTAGAGAGTCGTTGCGCCCAGCGGTGGGAACTAGGGAGTCCCTGCGCCCAGCTGTGGGAACTAGGGAGTCCCTGCGCCCAGCGGTGGGAACTAGGGAGTCCCTGCGCCCAGCGGTGGGAACTAGGGAGTCCATACGCCCAGCGGTGGGATATAGGGAGTCCCTGCGCCCAGCGGTGGGAACTAGGGAGTCCCTGCACCCAGCGGTGGGAACTAGGGAGTCCTTGCACCCAGCGGTGGGGACTAGGGAGTCCCTGCGCCCAGTGGTGGGGACTAGGGAGTCCCTGCGCCCAGCGGTGGGACCTAGGGAGTCCCTGCACCCAGCGGTGGGAACTAGGGAGTCCCTGCACCCAGCGGTGGGAACTAGGGAGTCCCTGCGCCCAGCGGTGGGAACTAGGGAGTCCCTGCGCCCAGCGGTGGGAACTAGGGAGTCCCTGCGCCCAGCGGTGGGAACTAGGGAGTCCCTGCGCCCAGCGGTGGGAACTAGGGAGTCCCTGCGCCCAGCGGTGGGAACTAGGGAGTCCCTGCGCCCAGCGGTGGGAACTAGGGAGTCCCTGCGCCCAGCGGTGGGGACTAGGGAGTCCCTGCGCCCAATGGTGAAAACTAGGGAGTCCCTGCGCCCAGCGGTGGGAACTAGGGAGTCCCTGCACCCAGCGGTGGGAACTAGCGAGTCCCCGCGCCCAGCGGTGGGGATTAGGGAGTCCTTGCGCCCAGCGGTGGGAACTAGGGAGTCCCTGCACCCAGCGGTGGGAACTAGGGAGTCCCAGCACCCAGCGGTGGGAACTAGGGAGTCCTTGCGCCCAGCGGTGGGAACTAGGGAGTCCCTGCGCCCAGCGGTGGGAACTAGGGAGTCCCTGCGCCCAACGGTGGGAACTAGGGAGTCCCTGCGCCCAGCGGTGGGAACTAGGGAGTCCTTGCGCCCAGCGGTGGGAACTAGGGAGTCCCTGCACCCAGCGGTGGGAACTAGGGAGTCCTTGCACCCAGCGGTGGGAACTAGGGAGTCCCTGCGCCCAGCGGTGGGAACTAGGGAGTCCCTGCGCCCAGCGGTGGGAACTAGAGAGTCCATGCGCCCAACGGTGGGAACTAGGGAGTCCCTGCACCCAGCGGTGGGAACTAGGGAGTCCCTGCCCCCAGCGGTGGGAACTAGGGAGTCCCTGCGCCCAGCGGTGGGAACTAGGGAGTCCCTGCGCCCAGCGGTGGGAACTAGGGAGTCCCTGCGCCCAGCGGTGGGAACTAGGGAGTCCCTGCGCCCAGCGGTGGGGACTAGGGAATCCCTGCGCCCAGCGGTGGGGACTAGGGAGTCCCTGCGCCCAGCGGTGGGAACTAGGGAGTCCCTGCGCCCAGCGGTGGGAACTAGGGAGTCCCTGCGCCCAGCGGTGGGAACTAGGGAGTCCCTGCGCCCAGCGGTGGGAACTAGGGAGTCCCTGCGCCCAACGGTGGGAACTAGGGAGTCCCTGCGCCCAACGGTGGGAACTAGGGAGTCCATGCGCCCAGCGGTGGGAACTAGGGAGTCCCTGCGCCCAGCGGTGGGAACTAGGGAGTCCTTGCGCCCAGCGGTGGGAACTAGGGAGTCCCTGCACCCAGCGGTGGGAACTAGGGAGTCCTTGCACCCAGCGGTGGGGACTAGGGAGTCCCTGCCCCCAGCGGTGGGGACTAGGGAGTCCCTCCGCCCAGCGGTGGGAACTAGGGAGTCCTTGCACCCAGCGGTGGGAACTAGGGAGTCCCTGCGCCCAATGGTGGGAACTAGGGAGTCCCTGCGCCCAGCGGTGGGAACTAGAGAGTCCCTGCGCCCAGCGGTGGGAACTAGAGAGTCCCTGCGCCCAGCGGTGGGAACTAGGGAGTCCCTGCACCCAGCGGTGGGAACTAGGGAGTCCCTGCACCCAGCGGTGGGAACTAGGGAGTCCCTGCGCCCAGCGGTGGGAACTAGGGAGTCCCTGCGCCCAGCGGTGGGAACTAGGGAGTCCCTGCGCCCAGCGGTGGGAACTAGGGAGTCCCTGCGCCCAGCGGTGGGAACTAGGGAGTCCCTGCGCCCAGCGGTGGGAACTAGGGAGTCCCTGCGCCCAGCGGTGGGAACTAGGGAGTCCATGCGCCCAGCGGTGGGAACTAGGGAGTCCCTGCACCCAGCGGTGGGAACTAGGGAGTCCTTGCACCCAGCGGTGGGAACTAGGGAGTCCCTGCGCCCAGCGGTGGGAACTAGGGAGTCCCTGCGCCCAACGGTGGGAACTAGGGAGTCCATGCGCCCAGCGGTGGGAACTAGGGAGTCCCTGCGCCCAGCGGTGGGAACTAGGGAGTCCTTGCGCCCAGCGGTGGGAACTAGGGAGTCCCTGCACCCAGCGGTGGGAACTAGGGAGTCCTTGCACCCAGCGGTGGGAACTAGGGAGTCCCTGCGCCCAGCGGTGGGAACTAGGGAGTCCCTGCGCCCAGCGGTGGGAACTAGAGAGTCCATGCGCCCAACGGTGGGAACTAGGGAGTCCCTGCACCCAGCGGTGGGAACTAGGGAGTCCCTGCCCCCAGCGGTGGGAACTAGGGAGTCCCTGCGCCCAGCGGTGGGAACTAGGGAGTCCCTGCGCCCAGCGGTGGGAACTAGGGAGTCCCTGCGCCCTGCGGTGGGAACTAGGGAGTCCCTGCGCCCAACGGTGGGAACTAGGGAGTCCCTACGCCCAGCGGTGGGAACTAGGGAGTCCCTGCGCCCAGCGGTGGGGACTAGGGAATCCCTGCGCCCAGCGGTGGGAACTAGGGAGTCCCTGCGCCCAGCGGTGGGAACTAGGGAGTCCCTGCGCCCAGCGGTGGGAACTAGGGAGTCCCTGCGCCCAGCGGTGGGAACTAGGGAGTCCCTGCGCCCAGCGGTGGGAACTAGGGAGTCCCAGCGCCCAACGGTGGGAACTAGGGAGTCCCTGCGCCCAACGGTGGGAACTAGGGAGTTCATGCGCCCAGCGGTGGGAACTAGGGAGTCCCTGCGCCCAGCGGTGGGAACTAGGGAGTCCTTGCGCCCAGCGGTGGGAACTAGGGAGTCCCTGCACCCAGCGGTGGGAACTAGGGAGTCCTTGCACCCAGCGGTGGGGACTAGGGAGTCCCTGCCCCCAGCGGTGGGGACTAGGGAGTCCCTCCGCCCAGCGGTGGGAACTAGGGAGTCCTTGCACCCAGCGGTGGGAACTAGGGAGTCCCTGCGCCCAATGGTGGGAACTAGGGAGTCCCTGCGCCCAGCGGTGGGAACTAGAGAGTCCCTGCGCCCAGCGGTGGGAACTAGAGAGTCCCTGCGCCCAGCGGTGGGAACTAGGGAGTCCCTGCACCCAGCGGTGGGAACTAGGGAGTCCCTGCACCCAGCGGTGGGAACTAGGGAGTCCCTGCGCCCAGCGGTGGGAACTAGGGAGTCCCTGCGCCCAGCGGTGGGAACTAGGGAGTCCCTGCGCCCAGCGGTGGGAACTAGGGAGTCCCTGCGCCCAGCGGTGGGAACTAGGGAGTCCCTGCGCCCAGCGGTGGGAACTAGGGAGTCCCTGCGCCCAGCGGTGGGAACTAGGGAGTCCCTGCGCCCAGCGGTGGGGACTAGGGAGTCCCTGCGCCCAGCGGTGGGAACTAGGGAGTCTAAGCGCCCAACGGTGGGAACTAGGGAGTCCCTGCGCCCAGCGGTGGGAACTAGGGAGTCCCTGCGCCCAGCGGTGGGGACTAGGGAGTCCCTGCGCCCAGCCGTGGGGACTAGGGAGTCCCTGCGCCCAGCGGTGGGGACTAGGGAGTCCCTGCGCCCAGCGGTGGGAACTAGGGAGTCTAAGCGCCCAACGGTGGGAACTAGGGAGTCCCTGCGCCCAGCGGTGGGGACTAGGGAGTCCCTGCGCCCAGCGGTGGGAACTAGGGAGTCTAAGCGCCCAACGGTGGGAACTAGGGAGTCCCTGCGCCCAGCCGTGGGGACTAGGGAGTCCCTGCGCCCAACGGTGGGAACTAGGGAGTCCCAGCACCCAGCGGTGGGAACTAGGGAGTCCCAGCACCCAGCGGTGGGAACTAGGGAGTCCCTGCGCCCAGCGGTGGGAACTAGGGAGTCCCTGCGCCCAGCGGTGGGAACTAGGGAGTCCCTGCGCCCAGCGGTGGGAACTAGGGAGTCCCTGCGCCTAGCGGTGGGAACTAGGGAGTCCCTGCGCCCAGCGGTGGGAACTAGGGAGTCCTTGCGCCCAGCGGTGGGAACTAGCGAGTCCCTGCGCCCAGCGGTGGGGACTAGGGAGTCCCTGCGCCCAGCGGTGGGAACTAGGGAGTCCCTGCGCCTAGCGGTGGGAACTAGGGAGTCCCTGCGCCCAGCGGTGGGAACTAGGGAGTCCCTGCGCCCAGCGGTGGGAACTAGGGAGTCCCTGCGCCTAGCGGTGGGAACTAGGGAGTCCCTGCGCCCAACGGTGGGAACTAGGGAGTCCCTGCGCCCAGCGGTGGGGACTAGGGAGTCCCTGCGCCCAGCGGTGGGAACTAGGGAGTCTAAGCGCCCAACGGTGGGAACTAGGGAGTCCCTGCGCCCAGCCGTGGGGACTAGGGAGTCCCTGCGCCCAACGGTGGGAACTAGGGAGTCCCAGCACCCAGCGGTGGGAACTAGGGAGTCCCAGCACCCAGCGGTGGGAACTAGGGAGTCCCTGCGCCCAGCGGTGGGAACTAGGGAGTCCCTGCGCCCAGCGGTGGGAACTAGGGAGTCCCTGCGCCCAGCGGTGGGAACTAGGGAGTCCCTGCACCCAGCGGTGGGAACTAGGGAGTCCCTGCGCCCAGCGGTGGGAACTAGGGAGTCCTTGCGCCCAGCGGTGGGAACTAGCGAGTCCCTGCGCCCAGCGGTGGGGACTAGGGAGTCCCTGCGCCCAGCGGTGGGAACTAGGGAGTCCCTGCGCCTAGCGGTGGGAACTAGGGAGTCCCTGCGCCCAGCGGTGGGAACTAGGGAGTCCCTGCGCCCAGCGGTGGGAACTAGGGAGTCCCTGCGCCTAGCGGTGGGAACTAGGGAGTCCCTGCGCCCAGCGGTGGGGACTAGGGAGTCCTTGCGCCCAGCGGTGGGAACTAGCGAGTCCCTGCGCCCAGCGGTGGGGACTAGGGAGTCCCTGCGCCCAGCGGTGGGAACTAGGGAGTCCCAGCGCCCAACGGTGGGAACTAGGGAGTCCCTGCGCCCAGTGGTGGGGACTAGGGAGTCCCTGCGCCCAGCGGTGGGAACTAGGGAGTCCCTGCGCCCAGCGGTGGGAACTAGGGAGTCCCTGCACCCAGCGGTGGGAACTAGGGAGTCCCTGCACCCAGTGGTGGGGACTAGGGAGTCCCTGCGCCCAGCGGTGGGAACTAGGAAGTCCCTGCGCCCAGCGGTGGGAACTAGGGAGTCCCAGCGCCCAGCGGTGGGAACTAGGGAGTCCCTGCGCCGAGCGGTGGGAACTAGGGAGTGTCAGTGTCCGTGTCCGGCGCTGCATGAAAATAGGAAAACTAGAACATTGAATTCAGCTGCCTTGATTATTTATGGATTGTATGAAAGCTCTGTGCTAGTTCCTGTTCTATAGGATGTGTCAGCAGCGCCTCAGCTACCACCTGGCCGGCAGGACTTGTTGCAGGAACGAGGACCTGTCCCTTGGGTCACTTGGGCCCTTTTCTGCATACCAGTCAATTATCTAAATTTATCTAACTTAATAAATATTGTTCATTTTTGGACAAAGAAACGCCAGCAAGTACCAAGGCCCTGAGGCGTCACGTCATGAACTTAAAATGTTACCTCGCTGCTGTAGACCCAGTCTATACTGATGGTAACGGTGCGGATGTGGCTTCGGCCCCAAACTGCGCTGCTCCCTAAACCCCCACGCCCCAAGGGGGATGTTATTTTCTTCATTTCTTACCTCGCTGCTGTAGACCCAGTCCAGATGCTTCCAGTAGACGACCAGCAGGAACAGCCCCAACACAAGCGTGTTGTTCATGGTGACAGCACCGTAGATCTGCACATTTTGAATTTTAAATACAAGCATGCGTGATTTCAAATTCCATGTGTGATTTCAAATTTCAGACCTGCCTGTATGAGGACCACCAGCGTGTTGTTCATGGTGTTGGTGCCGTATATTTTGAATTTTAAATCTGAACAGGCACTCAGCATTCCAAATTCTAGATCGGCATTGGTAAGCACTTGCAGTGCGTTCCTTTTTCAGGACCGGATAACCCCAAATTACATTTCTGAGCATGAGCACATCACATTTGAACTTGAAACTTGGTTAAATTATCACCAACAGCCAGCTGGTTGTGATCGTGCCTTCAAAGGCATGCCCAGTTTCAATTGCAGGAACATTCTGAACGTGGCAACAGCCATTTTGAGCGTAGCAACAGCGTTTTTGAATTTTCGATGTGAGTGAGAAACCACATTTGAGGTGGGATTTTAGATCAGTACAAGTAATCGTGACATTGAAGAGAATTGGGCAATAAGTGTGGAACACGGAAACCCTACTTAATGTTATACTTCTATCCTCATCGTACCCCGAGGTCAAGGCTTTAAGGGTTAGTTCATTTTTGTGTTCCTGACCTGGGAGACGGTGGGGTTGAGGGTTACAAGTTTAGGGTTCAGGGTTCAGGGTTCAGGGTTCAGGGTTCAGGGTTCAGGGTTCAGGGTTCAGGGTTCAGGGTTCAGGGTTCAGGGTTCAGGGTTCAGGGTTCAGGGTTCATGATTTAAGGTTTAGGTTTTGTCCCTGACCTGGGAGAAGGTAAGGCTTGCGTTCTTCTTGCGCTTCCGGGCCGCGAAGCCTAGGCTGGAGATTACTTCGCTGCATGCATGACGAGGACAGGGGAGGAGCGAAATCATGAGAATACGAATCCAACAGAAATTGGCATAGCTGCAATTCGGGCCACTAGCTGGAGATGACCTTGCTGCATGCATGATAGAAAGAAACTACGCCCTACCAGGTCTACTAGGGCGTGGAGGTTAAGGAAACAGTGCAGCTTGGGGCCGTAGCCCCCCCACTCCCCCCTGATAAGATTTACCCTGCAAAATCTATTTTTTCTTCTTCTTTAGTTCCTCTTTCTCTGCTTAATCGCTGCAAGACTGGACCCCTTAGGGGGGGGGGGGGGTAGGGGCAGGCAAATCTTCATAAGATTGACCATGCATGCCCCCTACCCTTCCTGATAAGACTCCAAGATTCTCCTGCATGGTCTGCTTGGAAAATCTTCCTGATAAGATTACCAAGATTTTGCATGGTTCTCTTTCTTGGATTTTTTTTTCAAATCCTTTCAAGTCTACCTTACGATCTATTGTATCTCCAGTATTTTTAATAGTTCCTATGATATTATAGCAAAAAAATATTGGAGATACAATAGATCGTAGGGCGAATTTTTGTATACTAGAATAAATATTTTGGCCTTTGGAATGCTCGAGCATTCCAAAGGCCAAAATATTTATTCTAGTATACAAAAATTATCCAAATCGACCTGAAGTTGATGCAATTAAGAAAGCAGCATAAGTAAAATATCTGCATGGTCTTCTTGGGAATGGCTTTACCCGACCATGCAGAATCTTAAGGGAGCATTTTAAGATACCGCTTTCCAATTTTGTCGGAACTTCGTAATCTTATATTTTCCACAGCATAGGGGTCCGGCGTACGAGGACCATGCAAAATCTTATGGTCCCCAAGCAGTATTTTTTTTTTTGCATGGTCCTCGTACGCCGGGAAGGCTTTACCTCGAGCGCCGGACCTCGTAGGCCGGACCGGCCTACGAGGTCCGGCGCTTGAGGACCGGCGTACGAGGTAAAGCCTTCCCCGGGGAAAAAATATGCATGGTCCTCGTACGCCGGGAAGGCTTTACCTCGAGCGCGGGGACCATGCAGGAGAAAGACCCCACATCCGCGCCGTTACCATACAAGCATGATATGGACAGGGGAGGGGCACAATCGTTAAAATACGAATCCATTCAGACTCCATCCCTGCATTTGGGGTCACTGTCTAGAGAAGGCCTCCCTGCCTATGAGGAGAAGGTCTTGGCGAATGCCTATACCTTGAGTAAGGGGGGGGGGGGGACTTGGCAGTGATCTGAGGTTCTGAACATCAAAGGTGGGAGATAACGCCATGTGTCCATGTAAGAGTTTAGATTGCATGCTAGAAAGGACCTCGCTGCATGCATGCATGAGTGGAAGGGTCTCGGTCAACCGTGCCCTTATTCTTTTGCTGACATCCCCTCAGTGACCTCGTGATTGCTTGAGTCTTTGGCCACTGGAGTTAAGGTTGCATGCTGGAAAGGACCTCACTGCATGCAAGAGAGGGAGGTCTAGGCCTGGTCAGGGAGAGGGAGAGGGAGGTCACTGCATGCAAGAGAGGGAGGTATAGCTGGGAATCAATTTTCCCAACTATACGAGCTGGAGAGAGCAGGGGCATGCATGCATGCCAGGACACAGCCTGCAAAAAATAAACAATTGTCAATGTTGCGTAGTCGAAACTGGCAGGACACACTGTCATTGTAAACCTCCGGCACATATCACGTTTCAAAATTCAAATTATATGATTCAAATACTGGTACCGGCAACACAGTCCAGATTTCAGATTTCGAGACACATAAAAGAGGGATCCAGCCATCCATGCAGTCTCTCTATCCCTTTCCACCTGGTGAAGTTAACAAGTAAGATGGTAACGTTGCGGATGTGGCTACGGCCCCGAGCTGCGCTGTTCCCATAACCCGCACGCCCCTAGGGGGGCGTACTTTCCTTTCTTTCTAATAAGTATGAACTACGTGTGGTTTCCAATCCCTCCCGATGTTTAACCTCCCTGCCCGCACGGGATACGCGCATTCTTCCCCTTTTCACCATCCACTCAGTTATGGTACCGGCGCGGATGTGGCAATGGCCCCAAGCTGCGCTGTTCCTTAACCTCCACGCCTCATAGGGCGTAGCTTCCCCCCCCTCCCTTTTCACCAGATGGAGCTTCTATAACCACACCGTACTCGTGAGCGTGCAGTGGGCTTGAGGAGGGACACAGGCTACCCTAAAACCATTTTCCATGTCCTGTGTCTCAGGGCTTGTAGACAGGGCCAAGGGACACAGGAGACGGGCCGTTTTGACACACACAAAAAAACGTTTTGTATTGTATTGTCTCGATTCAGTCCACTACGGTGCACTGACTGGAAATCCACACTTTGTCCCGTATTGGCCAAACATCCCATTGTATCCTATTGTATCTTATCGTACCGTTTCGTATGACCATATTCCCTATCCTGTGTCTCTGGGCTTGAGGAGGGACCATACTGGCTACATTACTGACTTCTTGCAAAATTTATACCCTTCCCACCACAGACCACTCCCCTCCTCCCTCCCCCCCCCCCCCCCCCCCCTCCCCTACCCCACTCTCCCCTCCAACGCCAGGGTTCCCTGTTTTCAACCATTCATACTTTTGTATCCATACTTGTATGCACTGTTCAGCCCCCAGCCTAGTACCTTGCATTTGAGGCGATGGGCGTAAGTATGAATCCAGCGAAGAAGGGTGGGATGCCCGTCACACTGTTAGGGCAAGTGTGAACAAATGTCTGGACATCATCAGGTGTGAACAGTATGAGCACAACTCGGTTTAAAAGGAATTGACACAAATTTGTGAACAGTATAGAAACGATAAGGTGAGGTTCAAGGAAGACAGCAGACAGGCCGCCTCACAGGCCCACACTTATCACACATCACAGAAATTACACATGCACACCTTCCAATATCACGAGCATTGATCCTTCAAAGCACGCAATGTGAGATGTTGCCCATGCCCTCCACCAGTGGGTTAGAGACTTAAAGTGTAACTTGCATCCCCCACACTATGAAACCACACACATCACACATTATGGGTCACACAAAGCTAGCATATCAAGCATGCTGAAAGATTGCCCCGGGCCTCTGAGAGGAGTTTGGAGGAGTGATGTCACTTGCATCCTCACACCATGATATCACTCACATCACACGCTGACACACTTATGTATCACACAGCTACTATGCCACTCACCTCACACATTATCACACTAATGTATCACGCACAGATACTGCGCCTCTCAGAGTGGGATACTGCCCTTGGCCTCCACTGAGCGGTCCGGGGACACAACTCACAGGACACAACCTAACACCATGATATCACACCATCACACACATTCACTATTGTGAATTACTGGACGTCACACAGATCTAGAACCGCACGTCACACAGATCTAGAACCGCACGTCACTCACGCTGATATGTTGCCCAACGCCTCCACCAGGGGGTCTGAGAAGATGGCACACAGCGCCACCCCCGCCGCCAGCTTCAGCGATGCCTGTTAAGGATATGGGGAGTTAAGAGATCCTCTGGATGAGACTCAGGTTTGTAACAGGCGCTGCAGACACAGCCCCTGCTGCCAGCTTCAAAGTGAGGCCCGATTGGGGTTTATGGTGTAAGGCTCGAACAAATAAACTAAAGTGCAACTTTGGGATCAGCTTCATTTGCGGAACACCTACAACTCCACCCCTGCTGCTGTGCTGTGCCACACCTGTTGCCGTACACCCTAAAACGGAGGGTTTAAGCAACAGATCAACAAGCAGCTTTTTGTTAAGGTTACATATTTTAGCACCCCCGCATTGAAGTGTAACTTTGGTTTCAAGTTCCTTTGCGGATCACCACCACCTCCACCCCTGATGCCAGCTTCGGTGATGCCCTGCCAGGGCGGAGTGTTTAGGCTTTAGGGAACACATTTAAGTGTGACTGATGGTGTTGGAAGGAAAGGTGTGGTTGAGCACTGTGCCAACCCCGCGTCCAGGTTGTTTAGCAAGACCAGCCAGGGTTGAGGGTTCAAGGAGCAGATTCAATACCCTCTTAGGGTGTAGGGCAACAAGCGCAGCACAGCTCAGCACCACGCCTGCTGCCAGCTTTAGTCGGGCCTGCCAGGGTTGAGGGTTCAAGGAGCAGATTCAAGACCCCCTTAGGGTGTAGGGCAACAAGCGCAGCACAGCTCAGCACCACGCCTGCTGCCAGCTTCAGTCGGGCTTGCCAGGGTTGAGGGTTCAAGGAGCAGATTCAAGACCCCCTTAGGGTGTAGGGCAACAAGCGCAGCACAGCTCAGCACCACGCCTGCTGCCAGCTTTAGTTGGGCTTGCCAGGGTTTAGGGTTCAAGGAGCAGATTCAAGACCCCCTTAAGGTGTAGGGCAACAAGCGCAGCAAAGCACAGCACCATGCCTGCTGTTAGGTACGAACAGGGAATGGAATATGGGCGGATTCCACACCTGTGTGGCAATCTCTTTTGTTGTCAGAGGCTGTCCCCCACCATCCTCCTCCTCGTCCTCCCCCTCAGCCATCATCTGGTCCACATCGTTCCCGGCAAACAGCCTGCGGTACGCAACGG